>CAMZMU010000063.1:163702242-164070788 GCA_947311845.1 Poa pratensis
GGTGCGAGCGTGAGACTGGTCGAACGAGATAACGCAAGAAGCCAGGATTGAATGAATGGAATTCCACGAGCCCAACCTGGAGCGCCGTGGGCCTTCTAGCTTTGGCCCACTAATACTTGCTTTTCCTGCCACCGTTCGTATCAGATCAGAAAACAAAAAAACACATGGAACCGATGATGTAGGGATCCACTGAAGCTGGTTTAATCGACTTGTTAACTGAGTAGATGGTTGATAATACGGTACATTGTAGAGATTCCATATTCCGATCCTGGCGCAGAATCTTCACATCTGGTCGTGGCACGATATGCCCAAGTCTAACAAGCTTCTACTTTCCTTACGAAAATATGAAGATTCAAGCATCCCGGCAGCACTGCCATTTTTGGGAGACAATTTAACACAACACAACGCATACAAAATGAAATATTTCAAGAGCATGATCGTAGATGGGATATGGAAAAGAAGCTCCGCTCCCATGTTGCACCCAGGCGGCACCGGGGCGTCACCGCGCGCCGCCGCCGACCTTTCCCTCCGCGCCTTCCCCGACGCTGCTGCCGCCGGCCTCCGTGCCGCGGCGGCGGCGGCGCTCCCCGCTGCCACACAACTGGCACTGGGGGTGTTGCCTCCTTTCTCGACGCGGGCGAACGCCGGGCCCGACTTGGACGGCGAGGGCGGGTCACCGGCGGCGGCTCAGGCACGCCGGAGCGGTGGCTCCGGAACGCAGGATGTTGCGATGGGGCGAGTCGAGCTGGCCTCGAGCGAGGCGGTTCGGCGGCGCGAGCGCGATGGGCCTGGGCAGGCCGGATCTGGGAGCTAGTGGGCCCGCCGGCGGGCTCGTTAGGGTGCGGCTGGCGGCCGGGGCTCCTCCTGGGCGGTGGTGCGCTGTGAATCGGTGGGGGATAATCTGTGGAGGTGCGTGGAAGGTGCGGGTCGAGCTTGTAGCAGCCGGTGCGGGTCGGCTGCGCGGGGAAGCCGGGGCGGCGGCCCGGGACGGGATTGAGGTTGTCGTCGTCGTTTTGGGTGGGGCAACGCGTTTGCTATGGCTGCTGAAGGCCAGCCTGCAGCCGTGGTGACCGGGTTCTTGTGCCCGGGGAGCGCGATGTCGACGACGTAGCATGGGGTGTTGCTCAGGAGTTGTTGCTGGTGATGCTTGGTGGACGCTGATGTCGGCTCGCTGCTGGATACAGTTCGGTGTGTGGTGATTGACCCGCTGCCGGTGGTGGTCAGTTCGTTGGAAGCGGTGGTGGCAATGGTGTTGTTTTGCCCGGGTGAAGGCCTATCATTGATCTCGGTCAGTGCCGGCGGCGACGGCGTCCTCGGACGTTGTTCCCCTCCTTGGAGGCGTCGTTGTGGAGCGCAAACCACCCTTTGTCACTCCAATTCCTCGAGTTTCTCCGGGTAAAAACCTTGCATTGTCCTTGACAATGCGGGCGACGACGACGTTCTCGTCGTTTTCCCCCTTGGGGGCGTCGCCTTGGAGTCTCGGTACCCATACCTTGTGTTGCCATGCTAGCTTGTCCCATCGGCGGGTGCGTGGACGTCGAGGTGGCGGCTTCGAGAGGGTTCTTGCATGTCGGGGCGGCGGCCCTGGATTGCTGTGCGGCGGTGACCCAATGCGGTGGGGTTACGGCTCGATAGAGTGTGAGTGGCGACTTCGTTCCACAAGGGTGGCGAGGTTGTCGGCTCGGTTGATGCGTCCCAGTGAGGGGTGATCTTCAGTACGTCGAGGCAGTGGCCTCGGATGTGGTGTGACGGACGTTGTCTGTGGGTAGTTACCCTAGGCAGTTTGGACTGCGGGTGGACTAGTGATGCGTGTGAAACACACGTTCGTCCGGAGACCTCAAGTGTAAGGTTTGATGAGTGTAGTGGCAAGTCTTCCCTCAGTATGAAACCAAGTTTATCGAACCATTAGGAAATCGCGATGCTCTGAAGGTGGCAACGGCGCCAGAAAACTTGGCCAAAGGGGTCGAGTTCTCCTGTCTGTTGACCTGGAACCTGCACAAAAGACAATCAAACTACTTTGCCCCGACGAGTCAGTGAGGGTGTCAACCTCACCGGCTTGCTGAAAACAAAGAATTAAATATATAGTGTGGAAAATGATGTTTGCTTGCAGAGAATGAAAGAGAACAATCATTGAAGTAGGTTGTATTTCAGATGTAAAAGAATGGACCGGGGTTCACAGTTCACTAGTGGTGTCTCTCCATAAAGATAACTAACATGCTGAGTAAACAAATTACAACTGGGCAATTGACAATATTGATAAGTGCATAATATGCATGTGCAAGTTGTAGTGTCTACTATGAGATTCATTTGGTCATTACGACAAAGTACATAGAACGCTATCCAGCATGCATATGTGCCTAAATAGTCCACTTTCAGGTTAGCGTCCGCACCCCTTCCAGTATTAAGTTGCAAGCAACAGACAATTGCATTAAGTAAAGTGCATAATGTAAACAACACATTCATCCTTAGACAAAGCATTGCTGTTTTACCCATAGTGGCAACAACACATCTACAACCTTAGAACTTTCTGTCACTATCCTAGGTTAAATAGAGGCTGAACCCAACTATCTAGCATAAATACTCCCTCTTGGAGTCACAAGCATTCACTTGGCCAGAGTTTCAACAAGTAACGGAGAGCATGCAAGATCATAAAAGACATAGACATGATAATACAATATTCAACTTGACATAGTATCAATATTCAGCTTGCTTTGCCCTGCACGCCTTCCCATACTTCACCGAGTAACCAAACATTTCTTTCACCGTGTCCATGATAGCCCTCATCGTAAAAGTGGGGAATGCCTCTATAGAATTGGAAAGTCTATAGCCGATGAAATCGGAGGTTAGTTAGTGTCCTTCACCTCCTTGTCATCATCATCATCATCATTGCCACTACACATGTGAGTTGGCACACATTTTTTAAGAATCCATTGAGAGGTTCCCTTCATAGGTCTTGCCCCCACAATCCATGGACACCCATTATGTGCATCCTCACACTTAACCGTGTAACGCTTCTGGACATCCATTGAACCACTTTGTATGGTCTAAAGTACTTAACAGCATACTCCTTTAGCCATGTCTTCAATTCCAACAAGCTTTCAAATTTGACTCCCTCGGCAATACCATAGTTTTTTGGATCACTATCCTTCTTCGAAGTTGGCCTTGGGCCAAGAATTTTACTCGTGCCACCATCAACCACGGCTTTGTCGGCGAGACTAAGATCACGGAACAATGGTAACCGATGATCCCGGCCCACTACCTTCTTGAATATTTTGGCTTCTTTAGAAGTGAACCCATCTTCATCAACATCTTCTTCGGGACCATCGTCATCCGAGTCCGATGCATAGCATCGGTTAAAAGGGATGTCATGGTCCATGTCATCATGCCTACAATTTGTCTCCACATCACCAATATCAGTTTTATGAAGCTCATACTTTGACGCATCGTTCTCCTGCTCCGATTCTTCATATTGTCAACGTGAAGAATCGGGCTCGAAGGTTGCCTCATTTCATGTTGAGTCATTGTTGGTTGGCTAAAATCATGTTGAGTCATTGGAGGTGGACTCGACGTTGTGTAGCACAATTCGTGAGAATGAGGTGGCTCATTTTGAACCGGCCTCTTAACGTCATGTTCGGAGGCACACCGGTTTAAGTCAAACGTCTTGGTGGCAAACAACTCAAGAGCCTTGTCTTGAGATCCCGCCACCATCTCCTTATATGCACTCCAACACGACTCAAAGTTTAGAGGCATTGTCTTCCAACGAAGATGCATCCCGACCCCAACATTATGCCTTCCCTCCAAAGAAAGAATATCATTTGGATCCGTCCAATTCAATGCAATCCGCACTCTCTCCACAACCTCGGCGTAGCTAGGACTATGGCTAAACAACACCACTTTATCCTCCGAGTCATGCTCCAGATTGCCTTTCAAAAAGGCCTCCTTGTCCACATGATGAATTCTAACCGTTCTCTCCATCTATAAAAAATTAGATGGACCCAAATGCATCAAATGATTGATACATTGCAGTAAGGTTTGCATTGTAAACAAAATCCATTTACTCATTTTAATTCTAAATAGTCATTAAGCACTAACCCTAAGCAAATCTAGCTCATTAACTACATTCAACAAAACCCTAACCCTAACCTACAATCAATGGCCCAACACTTCATATGCATCATACCCACACACATTGACCAATACTATCAACAAATAACCACACATTTGTCCTTATATCCAAATTCTAGGGTTTCCAAGATCTACACAATGTCACCAAATTGGAAGAATTCTATTGGACAAAAACAAGGAGGATGGGGGAGAGTACCTTCTTGCACGTAGGGGAGCCGAAATCCATGGAAAAATCGCAACGAAATGGATGGATTTGAGGGGGGGTGAGTTGGGGGAGAAAGAGGGAGAGAGGAGGCTGGGAAGGTCGATTTAGAGGCTGCTGGTTGCGGGGTGGACACTTCACCCCGTGGCTGGAGGGAATTAACTGTCTTCGAAGTGTGGCGCCCCAGGACACGGCGCTGCACCCCTATGTGTGGCGCCCCTCAGCGCGGCGCTACTTAACCAAGGATGGGCCCCGCTGGCAGAAGCGTGGCGCCCCAGGCTGGGGCGTTGCAATTACATGTGTGGCGCCCCGGTGGCGGGAGCCACACAAAAGGGTTAGTTTTCGATTTTTTTTGAAAAGGGGTTATTTTTGGCTGAAGTTTCGTCAAAAGGTTAATTTTGTCAAATTTCACCATCGAAACGACCTTCCTTGGGAAAGAGCTACCATCTGAGAGGCAAAAAGCACCTTTAGCTTCCTAACACTGGTCGTGACGAACACACATGCCTATCTTGAGATTGAGCTAAGGTAATTTATGTGTGCCACCGAGACAACGAGGGCACGCCAAATCAAAAGAAACATTATGCGAGCCAGACCTAACTAAAACAAGAAGCTTGAGTTGTTTGTGTGTATTGATGCGATTAACCAGAATTAACAACGGGAGCATGAGCTACACATAGTCCTCTATTTTGAAAAATATGAAAATCGTACTTCAAAGTTCAAAAATTTGGGGGGAAATCGGAATGTAGATAATAGTGCATTCTAAATCTCAACTTGGAGTAATTCATATTCCGGTCTGCACAAAAATAACAAAATCAGATAGATTTTGGTTAGGTGCAATTTTGTACTGTTCATTACTTCCAGAATCAGAATATGTCATTTTTACACAGCCAAAAATTCAATATATGGAGTAGTTGAGTGATGCGTGTGAAGTACACGTTCGTCAGGAGACCTCAAGTGTAAGGTTTGATGAGTACAGCAACAAGTCTTCCCTCCGTATGAAACCGAGGTTATCAATCCAGTAGGAGATCAACGATTGCTTGAAGGTGTCAACGGCGCCAGAAAACTTGGCCGATGGGGAGATCGAGATGACTTCCCAGGTGGCGTCAGAAAACTTGGAGCTGTTGGCTTGGAACCTGCACACAAGACAATCAAACTACTTTGCCCCGACGAGACAGTGAGGGTGTCAACCTCACCGGCTTGCTGAAAACAAAGGGTTAAATGTCTAGTGTGGAAAATGATGTTTCCTTGCAGAAATGAAAGAGAACAATGATTGCAGTAGGTTGTATTTCAGATGTAAAGGAATGGACCGGGGTCCACAGTTCACTAGGGGTGTCTCTCCAATAAGATAACTAACATGCTAGGTAAACAAATTACAGTTGGGCAATTGACAATATTGATAAGTGCATAATATGAATGTGCAAGATGTAGTGTCTACTATGAGATTCATTTGGGCATTACGACAAGGTATACAGACCGCTATCCAGCATGCATCTGTGCCTAAATAGTCCACTTTCCGGTTAGCATCCGCAAGTTACAAATAACAGACAATTCCATTAAGTAAAGTGCATAATGTAAACAACAGATTCATCCTTAGACAAAGCATTGCTGTTTTACCCCTAGTCGCAGTAGCACATCTACAAGGTAGAACTTTCTGTCACTGTCCCAGATTCAATAGAGGTTGAACCCAACTATCATGCATAAATACCCCATCTTGGAGTCACAAGCATTCACTTGGCCAGAGTTTCAACAAGCAACGGAGAGCATGCAAGATCACAAATGACATAGACATCATAATACAATATTCAACTTGACATAGTATCAATATTCATCGGATCCCAGCAAACACAACATGTAGCATTACAATAAGATGATCTTGATCATGATAGGCAGCTCACAATATCTAAACATGATGGCACAAGTGGAGAAGACAACCATCTAGCTACTGCTATGGACCCATAGTCCAGGGATGAACTACTCACACATCACTCCGGAGGCAGGCATGGCGATGTAGAGCCTTCCGGTGATGATTCCCCTCTCCGGCAGGGTGCTGGGGAGAGCTTCAGAACCCTCCCGAGTTAGGGTTGACGACGGCGGCGGCGGATGTTTTCTGGAGATATGGCTCGGGTACTTAGGGTTTTCCCGAAAAAAAGAATATATAGGCAAAGGGGCGGCGTCGGTGGAGGCCCGAGGGCTCTACACCCCCCAGCGGCGCGCCTGTGGGCCAACCCGCGCCAGGAGGGGGTGTGGGCGCCTCGGTGCCCCACTTCGTCTCTCCTTCGGACTTCGTGTACGTGTTGGAAAAATAGGGACTTCGGTTCTTGTTTCGTGCAATTCCGAGAATATTCGCAGAACAACTTTTCTGGAACCAAAAACAACAGAAAACAGGAACTGGCACTGTGGCATCTTGTTAATAGGTTAGTCCCGGAAAATGCATAAAAGTGATACAAAGTGTATATAAAACATGTAGCAATTGGTATAATATAAGCATGGAACATCAGAAATTATAGATACGTTGGAGACGTATCAGCTAGGTCGTGCGGCGTTGCAGCTCGAGGCGCGAGCGGTGGCATGTCGGGGCGGCGGCCCCGGAAGGTGTTCCAGGTGGTTTGCGCAGGGCGCGATGGAGCGTTGGATGTCGTGGCAGTGGCTCCGAGTTTTCTGCATCATTGAGGGTGTTTCGCCTTGTGTCGTGTGGGCGACAAGGTAGCTCTGGGTGTTGTTCGTCGTCGAGGATCCAAGGTGGTGGCCTCTTTCATCTACGACGGAGTGTCCCGCATCTGCTCCTCCCATAGCAGTTGCGGACTCTTCTCTCCGGCAAGGGTGGAGTGTTGGCTGGCCGGCCGCGGAGTTGTGGGTTGTGCTTGGCTCTAGATGTTGTGTGGGCTTTGCCCCGTGGTGTTTGTTGTATGGTTTTCGCCCGGTTTCTTCCACTAATAAACCGGGTACCTTCTGCTTAATTAATCAACAAGGCAAAGCTTTTGCCTTTCGTTTCAAAAAAAAAGATTGGACATGAGAAAACGATGCTGAAAAGAATGTGCCCCAGCAAAGTACTTGCAATGCAAGATCAGCATGCTTGCTTGGAAGGCATAAAATGGAACGAACCACAAGGTCAACTGACGGTGCATTAACATAAGGAAGTTCATTTCAAGTCATGACCGTTCAAAAAGTGTCTACAGAAACCATACAGACTGAAGTTAACTCCATAAAAGGGAACGAACCACAAGGTCAACTGACGGTGCATTAACAGAAGCAAGTTCATTTCAAGTCATGACCGTTCAAATAGTGTCTACCGAAACCAGACAGACTGAAGTTAACTCCATAAAAGGGAACGAACCACAAGGTCAACTGAGGGTGCATTAACAGAAGCAAGTTCATTTCCACTCACAACCAAACAACAGAATTTGAATTAGAGCACATTTCCTTTCCATCTTGGAAATGGACACTAGTAGAAACATGGGCTTATCGTTTCTGCGCCCTACCTACCTCAGTTTTATCTGTCTGTGCCACCCCAGCGTAGTTTCTCTCGTCCGTGCCCTGGCTGGGCCGCAAATAGCCGTGCACGGCCAAGACGGCCGTTTCCGTCTGGTCAACCTCGTTTGACCGTGACTTGGCCTGACTTGTGGGGTCGGCCTGGGGCACCGGCCTGACTGGTGGGGTCGGATTGCTGGGTCCTCCTCGTCCCATCCTTCTCCTCCTCCAAGTGGGACCGCTCAAGTGGTGAAAGGAAGAGAGTCTCAAGTGGGGACAGGAAGGGACGGATCTGACGCCCAGGTTGGGTATCTCGGCCCCAATTAACACGTCGCTAACACCTAATTAACTGAATTAGCACTGAATTAACTGAAGAAACTGACTATTCGTTGATTAGTACGTCATTATTTTAGTGACAATTCGTTGATTTCAAAGTGGGGACAGGGAGCGAGTCGTCCTTGCTAAGTGGGGACTGAAACTGAAAACTGAAACTCGATTTATAACTGAAATTCATAACTCGATTAATAGGATTCATAACTCGCTTTGAAACCGAAACTCGATTTATAACTCGATTCATAATAGGATTCATAATAGGATTGATAACTCGATTCATAAATCGATTTGAAATTGAAACTTGATTTGAAGCTGACATTCATATTACTATTAACACTGATTACAAAAGATTCCGGCGGTTTTACAAAAGATTAGACAATATTAGCAGTGCTTTATGCACTGCTACTACGCCGGCGGCGACCTAATACTACTACTAATCAGTAGTAGTGCAACTAATGCACAAATGCACTGCTACTGCTACTACGCCGGCCTCGGCTCCTACATGCGCCGCCTCTTGGCTGGCGGTTCGTCGTCGTCGTTGTCGTCGGAGTCGTCGTCGGCGCCGTCGTGGCCGTCTTGGCCGTCGTCTTGGCCGTCTTGGCCGTCGTGGCATGGCCGCCGTCTTGGCCGTCCTATTCTCCTCCTCCTCCGCCTCCTCCTCGTCGTCCTCCTTCTCGTCGTCGTCGTCCCCCTCCTCGTCGTCGGAGTCGGAGCCGTTACCGTCCTGCGGCTCCAACTCCAGGTCCGAGTCCTCCTCCTCGGACCCGTGTTGTCGTCGGAGTCAGGGTCGGAGTCGGCGCCATCGCCGTCCTCCCCTGGTTGTCCTCGTCGCCCTCGCCTCGTCATCGCTCGGCATGTTCTCCTGCCAACGCCCGTGGCCCTCTTCCCACCACTCGATCGGGTTCCCCTCGCCGTCGGAGTCGCTCGGGATGGCTTCGTTCTGCCACCACGGATCCATTGGAGGGGAAGGGGGTGTTTGGAGGTTTTTTTGGGCTGGAGAGAAGAGAGAAAACTGCACTGCACCAATGCGCATGTAGAAGAGAGAAGAACTGCACTGCAGCAATGCGCAATAGATTGGGGTTTTTATGTGTGAAGGATAGTGATAAATTCACTGCCGCCGGCGCATAGATCGATAACCGCGTGGGGCACCGAACAGGCGGCAGGCCGAATCGCTTCGTTTCCTTGCCAACGCAGTGTGAAATGACAACACCATTTGCAGATTATATTCGCCATGATGACATCGTGTGACCACTCTTCATGTCGCGTCGAACTGACATGCCTGTAAATGTTCACCACGTCATCTGGTGCCCCTTGACGTCTAGAGTACAAGTGTCGAACAGTTGATGTGCGTCGTCGTTCTGGTCAAATTGAATGCAGTTGGAGACGCTGTGAGACATCTACACGTAGCAGAAGCATTTTTTGCGAGGACTGACGCGATTAACTTTTTATTTACGTGCAAATATGCGTCGGTGCATCTGTGTGAACACACCAAGCGCGATCTGGACACGAACTGGACGTGAACGGCACCCACAATGTGCGGTCTGCGTAGTTACGCGATTGAACGTGTGTAGACCTTGTTTATCAACTTGAATCATTAGTATATGACATAAGACGACTATGTGCGCATTATTTCCTTTTTTTTTTTTTTGTTTTTTTTTTAATATTTGAGGCTCATTTCAAAATTCGGCCAAATTTCGGTAAAACCTACATTAAACAAGTTTAAAACATGAAAATGAAAAACTAAGCACGGATCCTTCTTAGTTACTCCAAAATGAAACTTTGTGAGGTGTTTGAACTTTTTATGTTGAAAAACCAAAAACCATTCTCTTCACCCTTGAAATCATAGGACATAGTCTGAGATATCACCTTAGATACATGCATTTCTCATACGAAATATTTGTATATGATGTTTATCAACTTGAATCGTTAGTATATGACATAAGACGACTATGTGCGCAGGATTTTTCTTTTTTTGATTTTTTTTGAATATTTGAGGCTCATTTGAACCTCGAGTTCATACGACATAGTTGGGGATACCACTTAGATACATGCATTTTTCTTCTGAATGTGTATAGACAATGTTTATCAGCTTGAATCGTTAGTATATGACATAAGACGATGTGCGCATGTGCATGATTTTCCATTTTTTTGAATTTTTGAGAATATTTGAAGCTCATTTCAAATTTCAGTCAACTTAACGTTGACCGACATTTAAACGAGTTTAAAACATGAAATTTGAAAAACGAAGCCGCGATCCTTCTTAGTCACTTCAAAATGAAACTTGGACACTTTACCAAACTTTGCAAAACCCCGTTGAGTGCCTCCAAACCCCATTTGAACAATGACCGTCGAACTAACCCTGGCGCTGAACTGCAGCCGTCCGATCGTTCCTCTAGAAGGAATCTGCAGGCAGACAGGGCGATCCGCGAGAAGCTCATTCTGCGATCTGATTGGACGCGCGCGTAGGACTAGACGCTGACGAGTGGACCCAATGGGGATTTTGGCTCGCCCACCGCCATTTGCCTCAGTGACACAAAATGGGGATTTTGGCACACCAAATGGGGATTTTGGTTGTAACCCGTCACGTAGGACTTAAATGGGGTTTTGGCACACCAAATGAGGATTTTGGCTGTAACCCCGTCATCGTAACTGAAATCTAGCTTGAATCCATGAGCTTGGTCAAATCTAGCTTGAATTCATATAAATTTTCGAATGAGCTTGGACTCGGAAAAATGTGTTTCAAATGAGCTCCAAAGGTAGGGTAAACGGCTCCATTTGTAAGCGAAAATGGTGGACTCGCTGAAAAATGTGTTTCAAATGAGCTCCAAAGGTAGGGTAAACGGCTCCATTTGTAAGCGAAAATGGTGGACTCGCTGAAAAATGTGTTTCAAATGAGCTCCAAAGGTAGGGTAAACGGCTCCATTTGTAAGCGAAAATGGTGGACTCGCTGGAAAATGTGTTTCAAATGAGCTCCAAAGGTAGGGTAAACGGCCCATTTCTAAGCAAAATTTGCAAACTGAAGTGGATTTTGGCACACCAAATGGGGATTTACACACACAATTGGAAACGTCAAGCACAAGGCCTTGCTAAATTTCATGGTAGTACAAATTATAAAATATATCAACAACTAATAACTAAATTGGCACTTGCCCTTAATAAAGCAACTAATAACTAAAATGGACTACCACTCATCCTCGTCATCGGAAACCTCCACCGGCTCGGCCTTGCCCTTGCCCTTCGCATCGACCTCCATTGAGCCGTTGCTGCATGGCGCCGGATGATACGTCTCCAACGTATCTATAATTTCTGATGTTCCATGCCTATATTATACCAATTGCTACATGTTTTATATACACTTCATATCACTTTTATGCATTTTCTGGGACTAACCTATTAACAAGATGCCACAGTGGCAGTTCCCTGTTTTCTGCTGTTTTTGGTTCCAGAAAAGTACTTCTGTGAATATTCTCGGAATTGCACGAAACAAAACGCCACGTCCCTATTTTTCCAACACGATCACGAAGTCCGAAGGAGAGACAGAAGAGCCGGGAGGCGGCCACCTCACCTGGCGGGCGGGCCCCCCTCCCTTGACCGCGCCGACCTATGAGGTGGGCCCCTCGGGTCTCCACCGACGCCGCCCCTTCGCCTATTTATTCCCCCGACGCGAAACCCTAAAACACCGAGCCTTTCATCCAGAATATATCCGCCGCCGCCGTCGTCAACCCTAACTCGGGAGGGTTCTGAAGCTCTTCCCGGCACCCTGCCGGAGAGGGGAACATCACCAGAGGGCTCTACACCACCATGCCCGCCTCCGAGTGATGTGTGAGTAGTTCATCCCTGGACTATGGGTCCATAGCAGTAGCTAGATGGTTGTCTTCTCCACTTGTGCCATCATGTTTAGATCTTGTGAGCTGCCTATCATGATCAAGATCATCTTATTGTAATGCTACATGTTGTGTTTGCTGGGATCCGATGAATATTGATACCTTGTCAAGTTGAATATTGAATTATCATGTCTATGTCATTTGTGATCTTGCATGCTCTCCGTTACTTGTTGAAACTCTGGCCAAGTGAACACTTGTGACTCCAAGAGGGAGTATTTATGCATGATAGTTGGGTTCAACCTCTATTTAACCTGGGATAGTGACAGCAAGTTCTAAGGTTGTAGATGTGTTGTTGCCACTAGGGTAAAACAGCAATGCTTTATCCAAGGATGAATGTATTGTTTACATTATGCACATTACTTAATGCAATTGTCTGTTACTTGCAACTTAATACTGGAAGGGGTACGGATGTTAACCTGAAGGTGGACTATTTAGGCATAGATGCATGCTGGATAGCGGTCTATGTACTTTGTCGTAATGCCCAAATGAATCTCATAGTAGACCCACAACTTGCACATGCATGTTTTATGCACTTATCAATTGTCAATTGCCCAGCTGTAATTTGTTTACCCAACATGTTAGTTATCTTATTGGAGAGACACCACTAGTGAACTGTGGACCCCGGTCCATTCTTTTACATCTGTAATACAACCAACTGCAATCATTGTTCTCTACTGTTTTCTGCAAGCAAACATCATTTTCCACACTATACGTTTAACCCTTTGTTTTCAGCAAGTCGGTGAGGTTGACACCCTCACTGTCTCGTCGGGGCAAAGTAGTTTGATTGTGTTGTTGCAGGTTCCACGTCAACTACACACCGCAAGTTTTCTGACACCATTGTCAGGAAGCACAGGCGCCTCATCAAACCTTACACTTGAGGTATCCTGACGAACGTGCACTTCGCACGCATCAAGCAAGTTTTCTGGCGCCGTTACCGGGGAAGTCATCGCTGCTACAGCAAGGGGAGTCTCTCACTTCCAATCATTTTACTTTGTTATTTGTCTTGCTTAGTTTATTTTTATTTAGTCTTGTTTGCTCTCTTTATCAAAAACACAAAAAAATTAGTTACTTTTTTTTTGTTAATTCGGCCTTTTGTTTTTCAAAATAGTACTCCTGAGAACACTAAGTTGTGTGACTTCACTAGCACAAACAACAATGATTTCATATGCACTCCTATTGCTCCACCTGCTTCTAAGCAGAATTTTATGAAATTAAACCTGCTCTATTAAATCTTGTTATGAAAGAGCAATTTTCTGGTGTTAGTACTGATGATGCTGCTGCCCATCTTAATAACTTTGTTGAACTTTGTGAAATGCAAAAGTATAAGGATATGGATGGGGATATTATAAAACTGAAACTTTTTCCTTTCTCCTTGAGAGGAAGAGCTAAAGAATGGTTGCTTTCTTTGCCTAGAAATAGTATTGATTCTTGGACAAAATGCAAAGATGCTTTCATAGGGAAATATTATCCTCCTGCTAAGATTATATCCTTGAGAAGTAGCATTATGAATTTTAAACAACTTGATAATGAACATGTTGCTCAAGCTTGGGAAAGAATGAAATCTTTGGTGAAGAATTGTCCCACTCATGGACTGACTACTTGGATGATCATCCAAACCTTTTATGCAGGATTAAATTTTTCCTCAAGGAACTTATTGGATTCAGCCTCTGGAGGAACCTTTATGTCCATCACTTTAGGTGCAGCAACAAAGCTACTTGATGATATGATGATCAACTATTCCGAATGGCACACCGAAAGAGCTCCTCAAGGTAAGAAGGTAAATTCTGTTGAAGAAACCTCCTCTTTGAGTGATAAGATTGATGCTATTATGTCTATGCTTGTGAATGGTAGATCTCATGTTGATCCTAATAATGTTCCTTTAGCTTCATTGGTTGCTCAAGAAGAGCATGTTGATGTAAACTTCATTAAAAACAACAACTTCAACAACAATGCTTATAGGAATAATTTTGGTAGCAACAATTATAAGCCTTATCCTTCAAATGGTTATGGCAATTCTTATGGTAATTCCTACAGCAACAATAGAAGTGTGTCCTCTGATCTTGAAGCTATGCTTAAAGAATTTATTAGCACACAAAAAGCTTTCAATAAAACTGTTGAGGAAAAGTTTGAAAAAATTGATGTTCTTCTTCTAAAGTTGATAGTCTTGCTCATGATGTTGAAATTCTAAAACTGAAAGTTATGCCTAATGAAGTTAAAGATACTAAGTCATTTGCTACAGCAAATGCCATCCAAGTTCGAATTGATAATAATATTAGGATGTTGGCTGAATTGCATGCTAGGTGGGAAAAAGAGGAAGAACTTGAAAAAGAGAATAGTATAGTTAGAGTTTGTACTATCACCACCACTAGTAATGCTAATGTTTCACATGCTAGTAAGCCTCCTACTATTGATGGTAATGTTATTGGTGTTGTAATGTCTCTACTACTTCTGCAAAGCGTTTGAAATTGCCTAAAACTGCTGAAACTTTTTCTGATAAAAGTGCTGAAATTTTTCAAACTATTGGAGACAATGGTTCCACCACCATTGACAATAATGATTTTGATTTTGATGATTGTAACATCTCTGAAGTTATTATGTTCTTGCAAAAATTAGCTAGAAGTCCCAATGCTAGCACTATTAATTTGGCTTTTACAAAGCATATTACAAATGCTCTTTTGCAAGCTAGGGAGGAGAAGTTGAAACTTAAAGCTTCTATTCCTAGGAAATTAGAAGATGGTTGGGAACCCATCATTAAGGTAAAGGTGAATGATTTTGATTGCAATGCCTTGTGTGATCTTGGTGCAAGTATTTCGGTTTTGCCCAAGAAGCTTTATGATATTCTTGATTTGCCACCTTTGGAACATTGTTATTTGGATGTTTTTCTCGCTGATAATGCTATGAAGAAACCTTTGGGGCGAGTTAATGATGTTTTATTACGGTAAACAATAACCTTGTGTTGATTTTATTGTTATGGATATTGAATGCAATGCATCTTGTCCTATTGTTTTGGGAAGACCTTTTCTTCGAACTGTTGGTGCCATCATTGATATGAAAGAAGGTAATATAAGGTACCAATTTCCTCTCAAGAAAGGTATGGAACACTTCCCTAGGAAGAGAATGAAGTTACCTTTTGACTCTATTGTTAGAGCAAGTTATGATGTTGATGCTTCTTCTCTTGATAACACTTGATTTTCACTTTCTGCGCCTAGCTGAAAGGCGTTAAAGAAAAGCGCTTATGGGAGACAACCCATCGTTTTTATTTGCTGTTATTTTTGTTTTCTTTGAGTCAAGGAGTTTTGTTACTTCTGTAGCAACTCCTTTGTATCTTTATTTTATCGCAATGTTGTGCCAAGTAAAGTTCTATATTGAAAGTTGATGCAAGATTTGGATTTCTGCGCAGTGACAGATTTTTAGCTGTCACGGATTTGAGCTTATCTCCCTGTAAAATTCAAAAATTCTAAAAAATCACGCATATTCCTGAGATATGTACGCAACTTTCATTATTTTAGGCCAGATCCATCTGAGCAACTTAAGTGCCTCGAAAAAATTCGTCATTCCAGACTGTTCTGTTTTTGACAGATTCTGCCTTTTGTTTTGCATTCGCTCTTTTACTGTGTTTGTGTGGATTTCTTTGCTCCACAAAGCATTGGTGGCTGTAGCTAATGTCCAGAAGCTTTGGGATTGATTGTATCATTACAGAATATGAGAATTTTTGATTATGCACTAACCCTCTAATGAGAACTGTCTTGAGTTTGGTGTGAAGGAAGTTTTCAAGGATCAAGCGAGAAGGGTGATATTATGTGATCAAGAAGAGTGAAAAGCCTAAGCTTGGGGATGCCCCCGTGGTTCATCCCAACCATATTCAGAGAGACTCAAGCGTCTAAGCTTGGGGATGCCCAAGGCATCCCCTTCTTCATCAACAAACTTATCAGGTCATCTCTAGTGAAACTATATTTTAATTCTTTCACATCTTATGCGCTTTACTTGGAGCGTCTGTGTGTTTTTTTTTTGTTTTTGTTTGAATAAATTCGGATCCTAGCAATCCTTGTGTGGGAGAGAGACACGCTCCGCTTTTTCATGTGAATACTCATGTTCTTCACTTATATTTGTTGAGTATTCTTAACTAGCTACTGCAGTGCTTTTAGCTCCTGTTTTTCATGCATCTCTTCGAGCTGTTAGCACTTGTTTATAAATACTCTCTTGCTGCATTATATTATCATTTGGAGAGTTTATGTTTAAATAAATTGATTGGTGTTTGTTTGGAAGAAAGAAAATGCTACATGTAGTAGTTGGTATTGGAAAAGACATATGCATTCTTGTAGTCATTGTCTTGTTGTTTGATTTGCTTTGCAATTGTTTTGAGCTCTCAAGTAGATCATGTTTAAGCTCTTGCATCATGTAGTTAAAGCCTAGTAGTGGAGAACTACCGTAGAGCTTGTTGAGACTTGGGATGCATATTTGTTCTCTCTAAGGTCTAGATATTTTCTGGTAAAATGTTTGAGCAACAAGGAAGACAGTGTAGAGTCTTATAATACTTGCAATATGTTTTTATGTGATTCTTGCTGTACCGGTTTATACTTGTGTTTGCTTCAAACAACCTTGCTAGCCTAAACTCTGTACTGAGAGGGAATGCTTCTCGTGCATCCAAAACTTGAGCCAAAACCCATGCCATTTGTGTCCACCATACCTACCTACTATGTGGTATTTCCTGCCATTCCAAGTAAATATTTCATGTGCTACCTTTAAACTATTCAAAACTTTATTACTCCTTATTTGTGTCAATGTTTTATAGCTCATGAGGAAGTATGTGGTGTTTTATCTTTCAATCTTGTCATTTACTTCTGACAGACTTTCACCAATGGACTAGTGGCATATACATCCGCTTATCCAATAATTTGCAAAAAGAGCTGGCAACGGGGTGCCCAGCCCCAATTAATTACAACTTTCATTAATAATTCTCTTCACATGTTTTGCCCTGATTTATCAGTAAGCAACTTAATTTGCAAATAGACACTCCTCCATGGTATGTGAATGTTGGAAGGCACCCGAGGATTCGGTTAGCCATGGCTTGTGTAAGCAAAAGGTTGGGAGGAGTGTCATCTATAAAGAAACTAAAATACATGTGTAAACAAAAGAGAAGAGGGATGATCTACCTTGCTGGTAGAGATAACGTCCTTCATGGGAGCCGCTCTTGAAAGTCTGGTTGACAAGGGGGTTAGAGTGCCCACTACCATTCGTTGACAACAACAAACACCTCTCAAATACTTATTTTGTGCTCTCTATATGCTTTCGAAAACTTAAAAAGCTCTAGCACATGATTTAATCCCTGCTTCCCTCTGCGAAGGGCCTATCTTTTACTTTATGTTGAGTCAGTTTACCTACTCCTTTCTATCTTAGAAGCAAACACTTGTGTCAACTTTGTGTGCATTGATTCTTACATGTTTACTTATTGCACTTGTTATATTGCTTTATGTTGACAACTATCCATGAGATATACATGTTACAAGTTGAAAGCAAATGCTGAAACTTAATCATCCTTTGTGTTGCTTCAATGCCTTTTACTTTGAATCTATTGCTTTATGAGTTACCTCTTATGCAAAACTTTTTGATGCTTGTCTTGAAAGTACTATTCATGAAAAGTTTTTGCTTATATGATTCATTGTTTACTCTTTATCTATTTGTTAGCAAACTATAGACCATTGCTTTGAGTCACTTCATTCATGACATGAGCCTTGCAATATATTGATCAAGATTGTGTGAAAGCATGTCTCCTCAGAAATTATTTGTTGTTATCGTTTTACCTACTCGAGGACGAGTAGAACTAAGCTTGGGGATGCTTGATACGTCTCCAACGTATCCATAATTTCTGCTGTTCCATGCTTATATTATACCATTTGCTACATGTTTTATATACACTTCATATCACTTTTATGCATTTTCTGGGACTAACCTATTAACAAGATGCCACAGTGTCAGTTCCCTGTTTTCTGTTGTTTTTGGTTCCAGAAAAGTACTTCTGCGAATATTCTCGGAATTGCACGAAACAAAAGGCCACGTCCCTATTTTTCCAACACGATCACGAAGTCCGAAGGAGAGACAAAGAAGAGCCGGGAGGCGGCCACCTTAGCTGGCGGCGCGGCCCCCCCCCTTGACCGCGCCGACCTATGAGGTGGGCCCCTCGGGTCCCACCGACGCCGCCCGTTCGCCTATTTATTCCTCCCGACGCGAAAACCCTAAACACCGAGCCTTTCATCCAGAATATATCCGCCGCCGCCGCCGTCATCAACCCTAACTCGGGAGGGTTCTGAAGCTCTTCTCGGCACCCTGCCGGAGAGGGGAATCATCACCGGAGGGCTCTACACCACCATGCCCACCTCCGGAGTGATGTGTGAGTAGTTCATCCCTGGACTATGGGTCCATAGCAGTAGCTAGATGGTTGTCTTCTCCACTTGTGCCATCATGTTTAGATCTTGTGAGCGCCTATCATGATCAAGATCATCTTATTGTAATGCTACATGTTGTGTTTGCTGGGATCCGATGAATATTGATACCTTGTCAAGTTGAATATTGAATTATCATGTCTATGTCATTTGTGATCTTGCATGCTCTCCGTTACTTGTTGAAACTCTGGCCAAGTGAACACTTGTGACTCCAAGAGGGAGTATTTATGCATGATAGCTGGGTTCAACCTCTATTTAACCTGGGATAGTGACAGCAAGTTCTAAGGTTGTAGATGTGTTGTTGCCACTAGGGGTAAAACAGCAATGCTTTATCCAAGGATGAATGTATTGTTTACATTATGCACATTACTTAATGCAATTGTCTGTTGCTTGCAACTTAATACTGGAAGGGGTACGGATGTTAACCTGAAGGTGGACTATTTAGGCATAGATGCATGCTGGATAGCGGTCTATGTACTTTGTCGTAATGTCCAAATGAATCTCATAGTAGACACCACAACTTGCACATGCATGTTTTATGCACTTATCAATTGTCAATTGCCCAGCTGTAATTTGTTTACCCAACTTTTAGTTATCTTATTGGAGAGACACCACTAGTGAACTGTGGACCCCGGTCCATTCTTTTACATCTGTAATACAACCAACTGCAACTACTGTTTTCTGCAAGCAAACATCATTTTCCACACTATATGTTTAACCCTTTGTTTTCAGCAAGCCGGTGAGGTTGACACCCTCACTGTCTCGTCGGGGCAAAGTAGTTTGATTGTGTTGTGTGCAGGTTCCACGTCAACTACACATCGCAAGTTTTCTGACACCATTGTCAGGAAGCACAGGCGCCTCGTCAAACCTTACACTTGAGGTATCCTGACGAACGTGCACTTCGCACGCATCAGCGGAATGCTTGGCCAGCTCCGTGGCTTTATGGTCGGCCATGGCCCAGGCCATACCCGGGTCCAGGACCTCCGTGACCTGTTCCTTCCAGACCATGGTCCAGTCCATACCCGGGTCCTCCTCGTCGTCCTCGTCGGACAGATCGATGAAGGGAATGGGATCGGGAGCAATGGCCCTGCCCCTGCGACTGCGCCTTGGAGACTCCCCAGATCGTTCAACCTCCCAGATTGCACGGATCGTGCTGGAACTTGGAGGAGTACGCGCACGCCCACGCCCACGCCCCATGCCGCCCTCGCCCGCCTCAAGAAACCAAGGATAGCGGACGTGGCGGCGGCGGTTTGAGCTGGGAGTGGAGCTGCCATCACCACGAGCCATGGAGAGATAAGGGACTGGGCGAGGGTGTCTAGGAGAAGAAGAGGGGATTTGTGAGCGCAATGGGCAACGAGATGGCTTCTTTTAAAGCCACCAGCGACCGGGACTGGGCGAGTATGTCTTGACGGCGTCGCGGTCTAGACTGCAGTAATGGCAACCGGACATTGATTCGGCTCCAGACTGCTCAGCTTGCAGCAGGACAGAGTAGGAAAGAGAGACGCGAGGACGGCGGAGCAGATGCGCGGCCGGGCCGACAGTGTAGGCGGCGAGGCAGCTTTTTGCCGGCCAGGGGGGCACGCCATTGAAGGCGCGGCGCAAATTTGGGGACGGCGAGCACATGCATGGTCGCATGGACGCGCACGTTCGGCTGCATGCAAGCACTCCTCCGCCGCTGGACCCACTTGTAAGCTTTAAGTGGGACGGGGTGCATGCACTTCGCTAGGCCCACATGTTAACGGTCAAAGGGCGGAAACGGCCGTCTTTGCCATCCGCGGGCCATTTGCGAGCCAGCCATGGCACGGACGAGAGAAACTACGCGGGGGAGGCACAGACAGATAGAACTGAGGTAGGTAGGGCACAGAGGCAATTATCCCTAGAAACATGGGCATTTGCACCGGTTGTAAAGGGCCTTTCGTACCGGTTGTACAACCGGTACTAATGGGTCGGGACTAAAGGGGTACCCTTTTAGTCCCGGTACAAAATACAACCGGTACTAAAGGCCCTCCACGTGGGCGACCCTGCACGCGCGCAGGTCAGGACCTTTAGTACCGGTTGGTAATATCAACCGGTACTAAAGGTTCCTGCTTTTTTTCAGGGGGTTTTGGTTTTTGTTTTTTTTTCTTTTTCGATTAGTTTTGGGGGTTTAGGGTTTCTGTTTTTTCCTTTTCGCTTGTTTTTCAGGGTTTCGGAGGAGATCACGTATATATAAAGTACTCACTACACATATAAAGTACTCATTACACACATATAAAGTACTCTCGTTACATATAAAGTACTGCTAATTACAATGGAGATCACCGCTAGCTATTACTCAGGAGGCGGGGAAGCCATTTTGTCGACAAAGTGGAATTCACTAGATTCGTCTATGACATGCGTAAGAATGAATCCCGCCAATTCCTCCGCAATAGCTTTTACACGGTTATGTGGTAGGAGCCGGTTCCGCTTGTTTGACATCTTTAAAAGAAGGAAATCAAATCAGTTATGATCGAAACTAAACACAATTGATGGTGGTAAAATAAAAGTTGTGTATGATGTTTACGTACCTGTCGATTTCTTACACTATTGACTCTCTCATTGACCTTTGTGTGAATGTACGCGCAAACGTAGTATCCACATAGCTCCGTCCTCGGTAGTTGCCGCAGACACCACTATATATACAATAATATAATTTAATCAAATAATAATCAAGAGAATGATAATGGTATTAGAAAGATACACGTAGTAGTACTTACTAAGTTAGACTTGAACTCCACCTTTTCTGGCCATTCACCGTGTTCTTCAGCTTTGAACTTTCTGTAAACACTGTCCGGAAAATTAAATGAATTGAGGAGTTATTACTTATACTTTTGATATCCGGAAATGAAGGAAAGATGCCGATATAGTGCGATTGAAATTACCTCTTGAGCATTAGACGCACACTTTTGTACTCGTCTCTATCTTTCCTTAATGAGTCCCAGACTTCAACTTGTCCATCCTCGAGTCTAATGATTACCATAATGTAGTGGTGCATGCACACATTTATATACGCAGATATTCAGAACTTATCGATTACACTTAATATCGGGAAAGCAAAATACAATGTGTGTACAAGACAGTAAAACTCACCCGAAGTTGTAAGGAAAAATATTTCCTTTTTGGTACTTTGTCGCTTAAAAAACGTTAGCAAAACGTCCTCTGTGTCTTGGGATTATCAGTTATGTTCTTGAAATGAATTTTATCCGGGTCAATGAACCCAATGTCCCAGATTCCTCCGATTCTGCATTCACGTATCTTCATTCTGCATAATTAGCGTACAAATTTTTTTGTGAGGATAATTACAGACAATGAACGAGAGCTTATAACTATAAATAATTAAATTACACGAATAAATTACTTATAGACAATAGCAGCTGATGATAGATTTGTCGAGAGCACGTTAATTGTACATCTGAAAAAGTTCTTGGAACTCAACCTGCACACCATATTCTCGGAAGTAGTGGTGTTCCTTAACCGCCGCCATGAGATAGAATTTCCCTTCTTTTGCGGCGGTCATGTACCAGCAATGCAAATTCCATAACTGTGTTGTTAAAGCACTCGGATTTTCCACAGAGGCAGCCCGAGTTCAAAATCAAATCATGAGGTAAACTCCGCCATGGGGAAACCTGAGTCGCCAATGACAACTTCTCCTTGCTCGATTTCCTGAGGTTCAGAAGGCACAATGAGCGGGGCGATCGATTGTGCTTCTTGTTCTCCGAGCTGGGCAACTCTTTTCCCGCACACTTTCTCTTGCTCTTTCTGCGAGGAAAGTACCTTGTCAATACCTTGCTCGTAGTCTGAAATGGGCGGCGGTGGAGGGTCATATAGGTTATAAACGATGCGATCTTTTACCTCATTTGGTATAGTCTTCAGAAATTCCTTTATGGGATCAAGTCTTGCCTCCACTCTTTCCTTCTTTTTCTGCTCAAAATAGGCTCTCGACTATTCACGTAGGCTCACATCTAATTCTTCCTGAGTCATCTCACCAGCTAACTTCTTTGGCTTCTCAGGAGCCTTGACTTCCTTGGGTTTTTTTGCACGTTTCTTGACAGGGGAAGACGTGAACAACTTCTGCTTTGTCAACTTAGTAGTGGGCGCATTAGTCGGTTTGCAGGACGGCGCGGGCGATGGACTCGCGGTGGGCTCCCAATCATCGGGGGAGGAGTCGGAGGCGGATGGACTTTGATGTGGTGAATTTCTAACGGGAGGAGTCGGTGGCCTTGGCTCCGAGTCTGGAAACTTGATGTATTTCTTCTTCAATAGAACGATACCAAGCTCGACTTCTCCCAATGTCTTCTCGCCTTCAGCTCCAGGAATGTCAAGAAGTATTGCGTTGAATCCCGGCATAACTTTCATGTTGTCATCGACGACGTCGGCAATCTTGAAATCCCAATTCATGTATCTTCGAGACGAAGATCTTCACTTATTTTCAGATTTGCTTTCAAATCATTGTTTTCTTTCATTAAAAAACTCGACAATAGGGTCGGTTGGAATTTCCGGTTCAACTACCTCCTAAATAAAATTATATGCACGTCAATTGGTCGGCATAATTGTTATAAACACGAAATTAAACAAATATATCGTTATAACAAACAATCGTACCACATCCGAGTAATATAGCGGACGAGAGCCGGTGGGGACAGATGTCAAAACCATGACACTATATACAACAAACAATTATACAATAAGAAAATTATACAAGTAATAATTATGCATCTAAATCATATAACTAACATTTTTTTAAATAACAAATATAAAAACAAGAGGCTCACCGAGGTGGTGTCGGTGATGGAGCGGCGCGGGCGATCGACGACGGTGAGGAAGGGGACGGGACGACACTATAAAAAACCACAAATTATATTTTAATTTGATCTCAAAATGCATATAAAAGAAATGAAATCCCTAACTTAGTCATTTCATCAAACACTTTGCAAGCACCACCAAAATCAAACTAGCTAAACTTGCAAGAAAATGAGCTAAACTTGAAATGCCGGAAGAGAAGATGTAGTTGCTAACCCTTATATATGTAGGTGCCACAAATCTTGGAAGTTGTTGGAGAAAATGGGGGTGAATTTGAGCTTGGGAGAGCAAAGAGAGAGGAAAAATGGAGTTGAGTTCGAGAGGAAAAATGGAGTTGAGTTCGAGAGGAAAAATGGAGTGGCTCGGGGTGGAAGAAGCTTATACTGGCCCAACCGGTACTAAAGGTCTCAGCGTGGGGCCACCGACCGCGGCCGCATGTGCCGCGGGGCCTCTAACCCTTTAGTACCGGATGCTATTACCAACCGGTACTAAAGGGTACTAAAGGGTCAGAGCCACGGTCCCCGGCCGGCACGCAAGCCAAACCGGTGCTAATGCCCTCTTTAATACCGGTTTTTGGCATATCATTGCCTTGTTTTCCACTAGTGGAAATTGCTAGTCCAATTCAATTCCAAGAAATTTTTCATACATCCAAACACAGCCTAAGAGATTAGTTCCCGCTTCACGGTTGGATTTTCCGGTTCACGACTCGGAGAATTGTTCTACAATGCTTTATCCTGATTTATTAGTCGTGATCGTGATGCCATTGTGAGCATCGTTTGGCCATATCTATCATGGGAAAATCTATGTATAGGCGCCGCATGGTGGCCTCTCCGTGCGGCGCGTCCCACCGGGCATCGGATTCCACACGATTACGCGCCATAACGTATATTTTGTCCGCTCGGACCAGCTGACTACAAGTAAACTTCTCGCGTGCGGCACGTATCCACGACTGCGGTGCGAGTAGTACGAAAGGAGAAACTAGCTTCGAGCTACGAGAGTGAACAGCTTTTACTACAGTACTTGCATGCAGCGCTCCAGTGCACATGCATGTTGATTATTCATGTAGTTAATCCCTGTGCGCTAGCTACAGTACACGGCCTACAGTATTCCTTGCATGCAACGACCACACTTTCTCACTATCATTTTTACTAGAATGTACGGAGTAGAGATTAATAGGATGTATTGGGGTTGAATTTTGAAAAGTCGAAAAAATAAAACATAATACAATGCCAGTAGTTTTATACGTGGGTCCAACACTTTTGAGATAACTAGATAGTCACAACAAGTTTGGTGCTTGATCTTGTGTTGCGAGAGTGCAAGCATATTACACTCCGAAAATTAGTATTATACAATTGATAGTCATGACAGATGTTTTGTAAACAATTTGACATTTTTTAAGAAGCCTATTTGCAGCCTTTCGAAATCGCATGGTTGTACGAGAAACATGGCAAGTGGTTGTAAACACATTCCGATAGCTATATTTTCTGGTGAACCTAGTAGCTATCTTCGGAGAACATGGTAAATGTTTTCTAATAAACAACATGGTAGCCGTACTCAGAGAACTTGATAAGTTTTTCTAAACAAACCAGAGTTATTTCTTTGGAGAACATTCAGGGAACATGCTAAATGTTTTCTAAACAACATGGTAGCCGTAGTCGGAGAACTCGATAAGCTAAACAAATTAGAGTTGTTCCTTTGGAGAACGTGGTAAGTGTTACTAATCAATCCGGTATCCACATTTTAAGAACTTGGTAGCTGATTTTCGAAAAACCTAGGGCTGTATAGGTAAACCTGGTGGCTACAATTTAAGAACTTGGTAGTTATTTTCGAGAAGCCTAGGGCTGTATAGAGAGACATGGCAAGCGTTTCTAAATAACCTGGTAGCTACGTTTCAAGAACTTGGTAGCTGTTTTCGAAAACCTGGGTAGTATAAGGAAAGCTTTCACATGTTCGTAACAACCTGGAAGCTACGTTTCAAGAACTTGGTAGCCGTATTGGAAAAGCTAGAAGACCTATAAGAAAATATGGTGAGTGTTCTAACAAATTGATTTCCATGAATTTTGTGGCTATGTTTGGATTCTATAGCTACGTTAGACAACATGGAAATTGATTTCGTCAAGTCGACAACCGTATAAAACAATATGGTGACTGCAAGAAAAAAACTGGCAATTGCTCTAGAAAACTTGGTAGGTGCATCAAATCAATCTGCTAGCTGCATTTTAAAATCTGATAATTAAGGAGTGTCAAATTAACCCGGTAGTTGCATTTAAAAATATGGCAATCAATGTAAAAAACCTAATAGGTGTGCCAAATTAATTTGGTACTGAATATAAAATGTTGATAATTAATGTCAAAAAACCTAGTAGGTATGTCAAATCCATCTGGTGGCTGCATTTAAAATCTGGTAATTGATTTTGGAAAACCTATAGTTGCATCAAATAAACCTAATAATTTTATCTAGATAGTTATTTCTAAACAATTTCGTAGCTCCATCAGTATATCTGTTTCTAAACAATCTGGTAGTTGCATCAGAAAAACTCATAGTTTTACTATAAAAAAATATTTACGAAAATCTGGTGATAGTTTGGCAAGTATACTAAATATTTCGAAGTCGCAATCATGATTCATGAAGCGTAGTTTAGCGAAATGATTGACACAGTTGCCAACACTAGCTAGCTAGTAGCGGTAGCTAGGAGTACTATCGTAGGTCCCTAGTTGTAGCTAGTAGTACTTGCTAGGAGTACTGCCTTAGCTTGTTGCAGGGTACTTTTTTTTTTTTTGAACGCTAGAACTTATATTCATATGTATAGGAAAACATTACAACCTCGAATACAAGCAGCTATCATACGGAGAGGATACAGAGAGCAGCACTTGCAGGGTACTTTATTACGTAGCAGAGTTTTAGTCAAATTTGATGCAAAGGCTGCCGATGTGCTACTGTTCATTGCTTTTGACTGCACAGAATGGCATCGCGCACTGCGGGCCGATCACTGCGCGTGGCCTTTTCAGGTGCGCGTTGCTTATTGGGCCGCCGCAAGAGAAGGCACGGGTGCGGCGCCGCTGCATAGCACAATCCATCTATCATTTATTAGTGGTGACTGTGATGCTAGTGTGTCTCGTGGGTAACGAGCGTGGCAGCTATAAGCCTATAACCGTTGGTTTTCGAGATATTGCATATTATGTAACTATTGGCTGTCTTAATGGATGAATGAAAGAAACAATTCCTAAAATCATTTCAGCAGTGACCGAAGCAGTGTACTTGTGACAAAGTACTAGAAACATAGAAAACTTTGCCGTTGTACTCAACGGAGCACACTCCAAACAAGGCTCGACACAAACTTAAAAACCATATTTAGCGGATGAATTAGCATTGAAATTTTGTGACTCTCGAGATCCGATACTCTCTATATTTTTAAAATATCATATTAAGTTTTAAAAACTTTCAGAGGATACACCACATGATGTCAAAGATATATATCACAATCGTGCAAAATCTCAGTTTAAAGCACTTATATTCGGAGTTACATAAAAATGACAACTATGTGGATGTGAGTGCAAAATTTAAATCTAGAGCACCTTATATTCAGAGTTACATAAAAATGACAAATATGTGGACAAGAGTATACACACTTTTAAATCTCCAAAATATAAATGATTTTTCCATTTCTTAGCCGATAATACAAATAATTTTGCATCGTGATTTTGATTGGCTACTTCCAGTTTTTTCTAATAACTTGTAAACATGATTTTTTTTTATATAGATGCCCCTGAGGAGCCAAAGTGACTTTTGGATGAACTACTATGTTTGGATCTGTTGGATTTCGTCCACAAGATCGATCACATATAACTAGATGAACACACGCACACGAAAAACTTGTGACCAGGGGAGCGTGTCGCACCCTCCAAATCTTCTCTTTATTCCTCAATTTTCTTGGTACAAGTTCTGTTACACGACCTGTGCATATATATGCACGGCAGCCGGCCTAGCTAACCTAGTCCAAAGCGGACACTAACTAGTACTACTAATCGGCAGCTTAGACACTTAGGAAACTAACACAACTAACTAGTATACTAGTACGACTCGGATCAGACTCATGATACTACGAAAACTAACCCAAACCTACCTCTCATTAATCGAATAATCTATCTAGGGACGTGCCCTAGCATACGGCGCTTGTTATGGCACTCCAATCACACCAAATGAAATAGTCTTAATTACATGCATGCATACGTCCAGCGCCCGCGAGCTTAATTACTGCATGCATGCATGGTCCTGCTGCGAGAATCTTTTCGTAACTTAAAATTCAAAATAAATTATCTCTTAAATCGTTAATCCAATTGAGTATCCGTTTTCACGGTTGGGTTTTTCTCGGTGAGTACTTTAAAAAAAGATCCCATCTTAGTATGTTTTGACAAACTTTATTTTCATCGTCAGTTGCCAGGTTATAGTACCGTAGTTACCATATTGCTAGTTAACGGTTACCATCCAAATAATACGTAGTTACCCATCATTTTTAGATGTTTTCTTGGTCATAACTATGATCTATATATATTCAGAAAGTGGCTATTTGATCAAATCGAGATAAGTAAACTACGGGATTATCGTCACAGAAGTATACATGGGTGAGTACAACAGTTTAAAAAGCTAGGCAACCATTCGATTTTAACTTGGTAACCAACTTGACAATACCTGGTGACCAAGTGAGTATAATCTGACAACTCGGGTGAGAGAAAAAAAGTTGTCAGAATATATTAAGAAGGGATTTAGTTTTGAAGATCTTGTCGCAACAAAGCCAACCGTGAAAACAGATATTGATTTGGAATTACGGTTTAAGAGATAAAACATTTTAAAGTTTGAAAACGAGAAAAGAATCCAACGCGCAAAGGTGCATGCATGATTTAATGGACCATGCTATCTACGTGAAGGCTGCATGCATGCATGGGTTACGTATCCTATTCAATCCGTGCCCACAGAAAATTAATCTGGGGCACGTGCCCTTAATAGCACGGTCCCTCATTAATTGGTAGTTTAGATTATTTCCAACAGGATCTTTGTTGTGGGCTCATTGGGGTGGGCTCTCGACTCTCGAGTCCCGCATGCAGCCATGCAGAACCGATCACGTACAACTTCTCCATATTTGATCCGATCCGGATGATCGATCCATCGATCGATTACGGCGCCGCCGCCCTCAGTCCACCCATGGCTGCCACGTTGACGAGAGCCGTCCGCCGCATCAGCCTCCTCGCTGCGTCCCAGCGGCGCCGGATGACGACGCACAGCAAGGTGCACGGCATCTTCATCAACTACGTCGACCACCACCGGCCGCACCTCTTCGCCCGCCCCACCCCGAGGCTGATCGTCGACGCCATGCTCGACTTCTTGCCCGACGACAACCGCAGGAGGTGGTCTTGGTGGTCGATTCTGGACCACAGCAACGGCCTGCTCCTCTGCGACATGGGGTGCCGCGAGCTCTGCGTCTGCAACCCGGCGACTCGGCGGTGGACGCTCATCCCTCACCCCCACCGGGATGTGGCGCATGGCGTGTACCTCGCGTTTGATCCGGCCGTGTCGGCGCACTACGAGGTGCTAGCCGTCCCTAACGCGCCGCCTGAGGCGGAGAAGCCGCCGTTTCTGGACGATGACGCGAGCCGCCGCTTCCTGGAATCGGAATGGCCACCGACTCCGTGGAGTTTGAACGTGTTCTCGTCGAAGACCGGGCAGTGGGAGGAGAGAGCCTTCGTCCGGCAAGGTGCGTCGGCGGAAACGGTTCGAGAGTTGCTCATGGATGGATCCGAGTCGTCGTTAACCCAGTGCTACGCCGTCTACTGCCGAGGAGCACTCTACGTGCACTGCCGAGGTTCTTTTGTTTTGAGGTATGTAGATCGACTCTCCAGCACCTTTCTTTTTTCTATTTCTATGCACGGAAGAGTGGGCTTTATTTTTTATTTTTTTTGACGGGAAGAACTGCGTACATTCATAGAATACGAAATACAAGCAAATACATACGCACCACTGAGCACCCAAACACGACACAAGCACAACAGCAGCTAGGAACACCGCTGAACCACCTTTGCCTCTGCCGCTCGACGCCGCCGACGACCGCCGGAGAAGAAGAACGCAGAGAAGCCAGCAACACGGAAGAGAGACGACCAACATCGTTGACGAAGGCCGCAGAAGCCGCTCGCCGCTCGGCGACGAGACCTAGCTCGATGAACGCGTACGGCCAGGCCGCCCCCTTGACCGAAACCAGCGCCGCCCGTCCCGGGGACAGCCCAGCCGCACCGGAACCACCACCTCCAAGCCTCCAACCCTGCACCAGCGCCGAGAACGGGCTCCCCCCCTGTACAAGCTCCATGTCCTCACGTCGACGCCGGGGCACGCGTCGCCGCGCCGGCGAGGACCAAGCACAAAATCCACCTCGCGGTGGCCGCCGCCGGAGCGACCAACCCGATTGGAAGCCCAGCTCACCAAACCACCACCTGCCGCCGCCAAGCTAGCCAGCAGAAGGAGGAAGGGAGCATCTTTATTCCACGCCGCCGCCGCCACCGTCGGAGACCGCAGCGCCGGACGACCAGAAACTAAACAGCTAGACTAGGAAAACCTACTCTACTGTACACAGATTCACCCGGCCAGATCAACGTCTCCTCCACTCCCGTCGACGGCAGAGCCGTCCGGAGAGGAGGGAGACGCGGATCTGGCCGGAGGAACTCAGGGCGCGGTGGTCGCCTGAGAGTTCGCCTCCTGTCTCCTGTAGCAGGGGATAGGAACGAAGCGGTCAGTGGCGAGACACCGCGAGTGAGATATGGCATGCATGAGTGGGCTTTATTGATTTAATAGGATCATATTAGAACATCTTTGTGAAGTAAGTCGAACATACACGTGTTAGTCATGTTAAATCAGCTAACGTATGGTCTCATTGTTGTGTTTTCTGTTTCAAATAGTTAGTGGTAATTGTTTCACCTCTACTGTATTAGCTAGTTAGTCCGAGCAGATCACACAATTGAGTAATATTTAGAAAAATATGCTATCGCTATATGTTAAGTGTATGGAGAGGAATGATCACAAGTTAACTAGCTATTGCATTTAGATATAATTTAGATATGCATAGATAGGCCTGCAATTTGGTGACACACCTTTATGTGGCACATATTTAAATTTGACAAAAATGCCAGTTTTTTCATTCGTTAGCACACCATCCAGTTAGTGCTAGAGTTTTATCTAGTTATTAATATTTATATCAGTTTGTTAGAGTGCATCATAATTTTATATGTATTCTTGTTTTACTACTACAACAGTAAATATAAATCAATTTTTTTATATCATATGAGTATTGTTTCAGGGTTTCGCTGTCAAACGGTGCATACCAAGTGACCAAAGCGCCAACATATAACGAGAACAATAGATGTGTAAAACCATATTTAGGGAGTTCACAAAATCGGGTGTACTTTGGAATAGTTGAAGTGCCCCAACGACTACGGATTTGGGTCCTCGCCGAGTCAAGTGGAAGGATGGAGTGGATCTTGAAGTATCAAGATGACCTTTTACCCTTAGCTCGTCACCTAAAAAAATATGGTAGCCCGATGGATGCACCTTGGATGGTACATGATGTGTATGATGCCGAGAAAGATGTTCCTACTAAGGCTTTAGCGGAAAATGGATTTGAGTGGGATTCTGATGATGAAGATTTTTTTACAGTTAAACATGGAGCTAATAAATATTATGAATATTTTGACATTCTTGGATTTCATCCCTACAAGGAAGTTGTCTATTTGACCGATGTCTTCGGAGTGGTGGCGTATCATTTGAACAACTCAAAGGTTCAATATTTGGGCAACTCACGCCCCAGAAGCTACCACCGTGCCTACACAAATGACATGATGAGACATTTGTGTATACTCCATGTATGGTAGGTGAGCTTAATGAGCAAAACACTGAGCGCTCATCTTTATGATTATCATTAATTAAACCCAAACTCATTTCTGTATCTTTTGCTCATGTACCACTAACTCTCTGTTTTTGCTCCATGATACATCTTGTTTGCGTGTGAAAAAATTGTATCCCGGTTAGATAGAGCATTATTGCTGACGAGACCCTTTCTTGTGGCTTGAATTTGCATCTATTCAGTAGCAGTGCTACTTGGACCGGCACTCTTTTTTTGTTCTTTCCATATGGATAGTTAGCTGACACAAGGATTTGTAGGAGTGTGATCTGAACTCGTCGGAATTAACGTGCTCTGGTCAACTTAGCGGGGAACAAATATTCTAAGCTTCTGTATACTGTCCGGCAGGCAATTTTTGGACTGGAATGAAGAACAAATAACTTGCATCGGCCAATGGCTTGTAACTGAATCTTTTCCGTTCAAGTTGATTTGCAGGGCTGGGATGTTTCTATGAGTTGGATTAATTGACCTACTGAGTAGCAATGCTTATGGGACAGTTTTTCTTCAATCTTTGGGATATCTGAATCTGAATTGTTTTATGAGCTAACATCTTTCTTGGAACATAGTGTGCTAGGGACATGGTGCGTTGCTCGTCGGATTAGGGTCTCGTGGATTTCCCAGTTCCCTGCTTTGACGACCCACCCCAATTCTCGGCACCAGAAGCAAAAAACATTCGTATATTTATCATTAACTGCTACAGGACTACGGCCAAGCAATAACCCTCATCAGCCGTTTGCTAGACCCTCACGTAGCCAGACCTTAAACTAACAAACTACAACCTTTCTGACGACTGAACGTCGAACCGGGACAGTTGCAAAACATCAATTTCGTTTAAAATTGTAAACTTCAGAGTGAAACCTGATGATATGGTTAGGGGAAGTGAAACCTGATGATATCCAGTGGGCTTTGCTCGCCCTTTACTCATCGTGGGCTTCTCTGTTTCTCTGCTTTAGGTCACCCACACCTCACTCCACAGTCCACTCGAGATCCACCATGAGTGACGAGCTGACGGCCAGCCTCCACTGCCTCACCTGCTCACCGGCGGCGCCGCCGCTGGAGGACGACAACCTGCTGGCCGAGATCCTCCTCCGCCTGCCCCCGCTGCCCTCCTCCCTCCCGCGCGCCTCCGCCGTCTGCACGCGCTGGCGCAGCATCGCCACCGACACCCGCTTCCACCGCCGCTTCCGCATCCACCACCGCCGCAGCCCGCCCCTCATCGGCTGCTTTGTCAAAAGTAATGGCAGCACCAACTTCGAATCTGCCCTGGAGGCCCCCAATCGCGTCCCGCTAGGCCGCTTCTCTTTCCCGGTCGACGGCGGCGACGCCTTTCAGCCCATCGGGTGCCGCCATGGTCTCGTGCTCGCCTTCCTCGCTCCACAGAAGAAGCACCTGAACTGGACGCAGCTCCTGGTGTGGGACCCAGTCACCGGCGAACAGCACCGCCTAGAAATTCCTCCGGGGTTTTACGCGATGACACACTCGATCAGCGCGGCGGTGATCGGTACTGTCGGAGATGCTCCACACTTCCAGGTGGTCTTGGTAGGCGCCAGCGACATACAACGTAACGAGGCCGTCGCCTCCGTTTACTCGTTGGAGACCGGCTTATGGGTCAATCTCATCAAATTAATGATCCCGTTGGATTATCTGGATTTTCTACCCCCCTTGGATTTTACTACCGTACCCGCTGTGATGATCGGAGATTCCCTTTACTGGAAGCTTGTTGGGAGTTTTGCTGGAATTCTTGAGTTTGATTTGGAGAAGCAATGCCTAGCTATCACACGGGCGCCATTGAGAGTAATTGATAGCAGAGGCGAGCACCGTGATTGGGAAATTGTGACACATGGTGGTGACCTCTGTTTCCTCTTGCTGACTGGCTTTGACCTCATCGCCCAATTATGGAAGTCGAAGAAAGATTGTGATGGTGTTTATTCATGGGTGCTGGAAACAGCTATTGCATTGCACGAGCTACTTTCCATTAAATTAGAGCTTACAAACAGTGTATCCATCATTGGGTTTGCTGAGCACAATAACGTGGTCTTACTGCGGACATCTATTGGTGTCTGCACGGTCCATCTTGAATCATTACAGTTCAAGAAACTTTTCGAATCTCCTGATTTGCAAGATACGGATTTTTTTCACTCCCGACACCGTGAGAGCTATTATCCATTCGAAGGTGTCTACACTGCAGGTATAACGAAACCAAATTATTTGATATTCTCGTACTACTATTGTTGAATTATGTGGTTCGAGTCAGAGGCATCAAGCAATTTATCTGCTTGTTCTTCCATAGAATGAAACAAAGGACCCCAAGAATTAGCACAAATAGTATATTTGAGGTGGATTGATAAATTCTACGTACAATCATCGAACTATTTTTTTTTTTGTTACCCACCTATTGAAATATCAAGGCTTTCATAATTTAAGTAATTAGTAAATGGCTGCAGTGCAGCTGTTTCTCAAGTTGAGATACATCATATTTTAAATTAGAGACAACTAAATGAAAAAACTTGCCTGAGCCAATTAAAATGTCAAATAGGTAGCTCTACTGGTACATTCCAAACTGGAAAGGTTTTTATATTTCTGTCATTCAATATTGTTATCTTTATTGATCTTGCTAGTAATGTTAAATCCATAAAGAACTTGGATAGTTTTTCATTTTTACAAGAATCTTGCAACAAATGGCAACTCATTTGTGCTAGAGTATTCAAGCTAAAGAAAATCTATATCGGAACAGTCATGATCACTTTATTGCTATCATTTAGTAGCATGGCTGCATTTTATACTTTATAATATTGCATCAACCAAGCTCATGAGTAATTTTTAGATAACTTCACTCTTCCTATCTGCTAATAATCTGATTTTTGCATCTTCTTCATTTTATCATATAAGTGAGTATGTACTGTTTAAACTGAAAAGACTATAAACAGTTATTGGAATATTCCCAGTGTTGTACCAAGAGCGAATTGTTTTTCAGAAACTGCAGCTGTGTGTTTATCTAAATATCCCATTGCGCTCCTTCATATCTATTTGACTGTTCTTTATAATCTCACTGGTTTCTTGACTTATTCTTGTAGACAGGGGCATTGGTGGTGTGCGTGATGGAGCTGAACTTTTGCAAAATGCATAATATGACTTGTTCAGATAGACATGGTATGGTGATGTATTGATTGAGCAGGTAACTATCTGTTAGTGATAGCAGAATGAAATGGTTTCACTTTCCTTCCCTTCAAGAGTATTTTTGTGATACTTTTACTTGCTACTACATTGCATTTCATTCTTACTGTGGTTATGGGTTAACTTGAGGATGATTTGTCTGTTGTTCCCTCAATGCAAATAATTGATAACTAACAACAACTAAACATTTGCCATTTGGCTTCAAACTTCCTATATCAATATGGGCTTGCATTTCACTTCATTGCTTATTTAGGGAAAACATTTCACGTCATTGCTCATTCAGGATCGTTGTATTACATAGTGCTCGCTTGCAGTTATTATTGTAAAATTGTGCTAGCATTAGGAGGTCTGGTTAAATATAATCTCTGTGTATCTCTATTTTTCAGTCTAACTTGCATAACCTCTAAATACAGTTTGTCCGATCGAAAATACATTTTGGCTGTTGTTGTAGTTTGTGTGCAGGCTAATTTTCTTTGATTTTGGTCACTGTAGATGTTTAATTATTTACATGAACACATGTTAAAAATTATAATGAATAGATTCATGTTGAGCAAATAGTTGGCAGTGTTTCTTTTTTTCAATTTTTATAGTGCAGAGAGTAAAATTGTGATGCACAATCCTTTACTTGAGACATCTAGTGCATGCATTTGATTAAATTCGACTTGTTAGTGACTATCTAGCTTATACATCTGTTAAAAGTATGCCTATGAACTAGAAATCAGATGTTATGTTTTGTTACTCTGATATTTAGCTAACCCCTCCTCTGCCCGTGATAAGAAGGAAAATTCTATTCTAACAGATTTATTAACCACTTCTTTTAGCCGCAACTGAAACCGGATATAGCCAAAAAAGCTGAAAATATTCTAACAATAGGAGTTGGAGGTGTGACGCTACAATTAACCTTCTTCCTGTTGCTGTTATCTTTTCCTACTGTTGGTTTCGTCTAATAACGCTGGGAGCCTGGGACGATTCAACCTTTTTGAGATTTTGGCACAAGTTTACCATTTGGAGCTAATATTTACTGGTTGAATCATACAATAATTGTGTAGATTTGAAGGCTTTTCCATTTGGAGCTACAAATCAGTTTTACTGACAGCGTAGTTTCTTTGCAGGTATGCAGAAACGGATTGTTGGCTGTAGATTCTTCTATTCTATATTGTGCATGGAGCCTCTGAAGATGTGCTCCACAAGGAAATTTAACCTCTATTTGCCTCGCCCTAGTCAAATGTGATGTGCACTCGTAGGAATTAACATGTTCTGGTCAACCGTAACTAATCTTCTATGCCGTGAAAATTCTGTAATCTGTACACCGTCTGTTTTCTGCGGGCAATATTCAAACAGGAATGAAGAGAAATTAACTGCATCGGTTAATGCCATATGGCTGGGCCTGCCACTGAATCTCACTGTTCATTTGCTTTGCACTGCATGTAGCGTGTGTGTGCATATTTGTTTTCAGCACTGTTTGCTCATGTAGCACAAGATCTCTCTGCTGTGCCCGTGACAAATATTCTTCGTGTGTTGAATTTACATGCCAAAAAGATACAATTGCACCTGGGATGCGTTTATCGGTTGGAATAATTGCACATATTGAGTAGCAATGCTTCTGAGCGGAAATCCATAACGGTGCATGGGTCTAGATGCACCCACTATGCATTTTATTTTTAATTTTTTTTCAGAATGTCAAAAAATTCCGAAAAAAAATCCGGATGTAAATTACAGCGTGATGTGTTAGCACAAAAATTGGCATGGTGAAAAAACTTTTTTAGCAACCTGTACAAAAAAGACAAATTTCCGACGCGTACATATACTATTCGGTATGTCCGAATTTGTCTTTTTTGTACAGGGTGCATAAAAAGTTTTTTCACCATGCCAATTTTTGTGCTTACTCCAAACATGTTGGACTACATGCAAATATTTTTTTTCGACGCGTACATATACTATTCGGTATGTCCGAATTTGTCTTTTTTGTACAGGGTGCATAAAAAGTTTTTTCACCATGCCAATTTTTGTGCTTACTCCAAACATGTTGGACTACATGCAAATATTTTTTTTTGAATTTTTTGACATTTCGAAATTTTTTTTTGGGACAGCGGGTGCAGCTGCACCCGTGTCCCAAATCGCCGTGTCCTGCTTCTGAGACAGTTTTTTCTTCTCCCATCTTTAGATATGGTAAGCACTAGGGATGAAAACGGAGCAGATACGGACGGAACTGGGTGATGCCACATTTGTTTTCATATTTTTTTGCGGAAGCGGAAACGAATGCAGAAACCCCGGAAACAAATACAGAAACAAATATTGTCGGAAACAGATACAGACCGAATATAGTGCGGACACGGAACAGAAAACAGATGTTTGTCGGAACCAAGCGGCCCCTTGAATAATGCGGGAAAACTCAAATAAACGAATAAACTTTTCAAGTTTTTAAGATGAAACAAACTAAAGTATAATATAGTGTTTATAAGTTATCAAGTTTGACAAAAAAAAACCTACTATCGTCCCTAACTTTAGTGCAACACTGAAATGCCGAACCGGGAATGCCTTGAGAGGGAGGTGATATGCAAGTACGTAGGAGCTAACCATGGTCATTTTAGATACTTTTCTTTTTTGTTAATATCTTGGGTTGTTTCCCACTAAAATTGTTAGGCCTGCTGCATTCAGATAGCATCGCGTAGCAAAAAGCGGAAAGTTTCGTATTACCGGAAACGGAATTTCCGTTTCCATGGTCGTTCCGCCGGAATACGCTGTTCCGTTTCCGCTTCCGTTTCCGCATAAAAGTTTCCATTTCCATTTCCGTTTTGCAAAATTCCGTTTCCGCTTCCATATTTCCATTCCGTTTCCGTTTTTCCACGGAAAAGTCGGAAAGTTTCCGCACCGTTTTCATCCCTAGTAAGCACTTCGGTGCATTGGTTAATATCTGAATCTGGGACATGGTCTCTACTGTATATGCAGTCTAGCATTCAGGTTGCAGAACCACCTTCAGCAAACAAAACTTCAGTCAAGCAATAACCTTCGCATGGACTTCTCAGCCCTCTGCTTCGACGACTCCATTTCTTGCCACCAGAAGCAAAAAACCACTGAGCTGTTGCAAACACCCACCTTGACTCATCGGCGAAACGAAAACCTTTGATGGTACTCCTTTGACAGATCCTCACGTAGCAAAACCTTGAAATAACAAACACTGTCATCTTCCAGTACCTGTGCATCAAGAAAAGGATGCAAGTTTTCATACCAAAAAAAGAGGATACACGTTCTTTTTCCTTTGAGGCATGAGCGAATAGAAGTGGAATAGAAGTGACGCAAGTGAAACCTGGGCTCTCTGTTCCTTGACTAGTTGTGGGCCTTGTCTCGTTTCCCTGGGCTTCAGTCTCACTCTCGATCTGTGTCGCGCCTCACTGCTCTTCCACTCGAGATCCACCATGAGCGACGAGATGACGTCCAGCCTCCGCCGCCGCCTCAGCTCGCCGGCGGCGCCGCCGCTGGAGGACCACGATCTGCTCGCCGAGATCCTCCTCCGCCTGCCCCCGCTGCCGTCCTCCCTCCCGCGCGCCTCCGCCGTCTCCACGCGCTGGCGCAGCATCGCCTCCGACCCCCGCTTCTGCCGCCGCTTCCGCGATCACCACCACCGCAATCCCCCCTTCCTAGGCTACTTCACCAAAAACAATGGCAACATCCACTTCCAACCTGCCCTGGAGGCCCCCAATCGCATCCCGCAAGGCCGCTTCTCCTTCCCGTTCAACGCCCGACACTTCGTGCCTGTCGGATGCCGCCACGGCCTCGTGATCAGCCTCTACTATCTACGGACGCTGCTCCTGGTGTGGGACCCCGTCACAGGCGACCAGCACCACCTAGACATTCCCCCGGGGTTCGAAAGGAATGCCCCTATCAGCGCGGCAGTGCTTCGTACTGCCGTAGATGACCGCTACTTACAGGTGGTCTTGGTAGGCACCAGCGGCATGCAACAAAACCAGGTGGTCGCCTCTGTTTACTCATCGAAGACCAACATATGGGGCAATCTCACTACACTGCCAATTCCGCCCATGTATGTTTATGGGGACATGCCTGCTGTGATGATTCGGGATTCCCTTTGCTGGTTGCTTTATGGGGATTCCCTTGCAATTCTTGAATGTGATCTGGGTAGTCAGAGCCTTGGTGTGATACCTATGCCAGGGGAAGAGATTATCCCGAAGGAGACGTCACTTAGCAATATTCAGGTTATGATGGCAGAGGGTGGTGGCCTTGAGTTCCTGGTAGTGTCAGGATTCAACGCCCAGTTATGGAAGAGAAAGACGAATTGTGATGGTGCTTCTTCATGGGTCCTGCAAAGAACTATTGCACTAGACAAGCTACTTTCCATTAATCCAGATGAGGCAACAGAGCTCCCAGTCATCCGCGGGTTTGCTGAAAACAATAATGTGGTCATACTGGGGACAGCTAGTGGTGTCTTCTCGCTCCAGCTTGAACCGTTGCAGTTCAAGAAGCATCTCGAATCCGAAAAGTGGGAGGACCATTATCCATTCGAAGGTGTCTACACTTCAGGTAGAACAAAACCAAGTTTTCTCATATTCTCTTATTATTATTGTTGAATTGTATAGTGCAAGTCAGAGGTAGCAAAATACTTCAGTTGTTATAATCTATGGGCGTGAGTAAAATAAAACCGAACATAATAATTGATATAACTTTTTTTGAGGGACATTTGCAAATTCTTTGTATATTAATTGAACTAAATTATGTTGTTCTCCTCTCTTTTGACATATTCAAGAATTGTAAAATGTAGCTAGTATTTTTGGGTAACTATAGTTCAGATGTTTCTCACAATGAGATACTGAATGGTTGGAAAATGAAGATAATTACGTTAAAATTTGATTGAACCAATTCAAATGTCAATATACATGGTTTCATATTTACGCTGTAGCTAAATTTATTTAAGGATAAGGTTGATATGAATAGTCATGATCACTTTTGTCGTTGGAAATTATTGGTATGACTATATTTTATTTTATCCATTATGTCATGGACCAAGCTTAATAGTGATTTTAGATAACTTGTCCATCTGTCAATAGTCGTGTATGTCCTTTTTTTATGATATAAGTGAGTATATATGTTTGCACTGAAAACAATATATGATATTATTGGAGTATTCTTTGTATTTGATAGTAAATATGGTTTTGTTTATCTATTATTCTATTCCCAGTTGCATCAGAGCTGAATTATTTTTTCAAAGTTCCAGCTATGTGTTTATCTAAATATCTCATTAATGTCCCACTTTATCTATTGATTATTTGAATCTCACTGGTTTCTTTGCTTCTTATTCTTGTAGACAAGGGCATTGACTATGGACACGATGGAGCTGAAACTTCTGCAAAATAAAAAATATGATTTGTCTAGATGGGCATGCTGTTATGACTTATTGATCGAGCAGGTAAATATATGTTATTGGTAGCAGATGATTTTTTTCTTCACTTTGTGGATAATTTTGACTTACTTTTCCTGTGGGCCTGGTTGCTACATGGCAATTTTTTTTGTGTGGTTATGGTTCAAGTTTCAGGACGATTTGTTTGTTTTCCCTCAATGCAAATAATTGTTGACTAGCAACACATCAGCATTTTGCTTCAAACTTTCTGCATTTAAACGGGCTTGTAGCAATGTCATTTCACATCGTAGCTCATTTGTGATCCCTATAATTCCTACTGCTTGTTCTAGTTGTTGCACAATTATGCTTGGCTTAGGCGGTCTGTTTAAACCTTTTTTTATCAAGTATCTATGTTTGTATGTTATTGTCCATGGGCCTCTAATATTGTTTGTCTGGTCAAATATGCATGTTAGCTGCTGCTGTGTTATGGTTTGTATTCAATAATTTCAGTCTAATTTCTTCAATTTTGGTGATTGTAGATTTGTAGTTAGAAGTTTAATCCTTGATTTTGATAAATAGAAACTTAGATATATGCATCGCTCAGACGTTGATTGCTAATGGCACTGTCAGCGTCTTTCTTTTCCTGTCCGAGCTGTGGGCATGTGGTCTAGTCTGCTGGACCATGTTTGTGTCGGTCGAAGTGAGGAGCTTTGGGCTGTGGTTTGGCACTTTTGCTCGCCCTGCGACAGGATTCGGAATCAGCTTGACGAGACTTGGCCCCGTCGGCTTGTAGGTTTATGGAGGAATTTCAGAGAAACGCTGTTCAGAGAGGTTTAATTTCCTCTGGAGCTTCTGAACGCCTTTTGCACGAACAATAATACAAGGGAAACAAATTGTGGCATGGTGAGATGAGAGATAGAGGTAGGCTGTCTTGTGTAGTGTTATGTAAAAAATTGGAAATATTGATGAGAGATAGAGGTAGGCCAATTTCGAAATATTTGATGAGAGGGTTAGTTTAACTACCAATCTTGTAGCTTCTACTTGGTCCATAATGTACTCGAAAACTGTCTTCCTATTGATATTCTCTCTTTATAATGTTGGTTTTGTTCAATAATGCTGAGTTGCTTCAACTATGGGGTTTTGGCAAAGTTACCAAAATGTTAAAGCTAATGTGTACTGTTGGAATCATACAAAAATTGTGAGATAAATAATTTTGCTGATCATGTTTGCTTTCTCTGCAGGTATCTAGATTGCACTCTGGTTGCTAAGATTAAGGAGTAGTTTTCTTCCATTTTTTGTGATGCGCATGAAGACTGTGAAGATGTGCTCCACAAGTAAATCGACTCTTTATGTGTCATCCCCTGGTCTAACGTGATGTGGACTTGTCAAAATCAACATGCCTCTGGGTGTGTGATGTGGGCATTAATCTCAAGTATCAAACTTCTGTTATTTCGTTTATGTAGACATGATTCAGAAATCAACTTGCCTCTTTTAATGTCATGCTGTTGGTCGGTTCATTTAACCTTGTGGTCATTTCCATTTATGCATTCCAAACAATTGCTGCCTGGATGCTAGAATTTTCATCCGTTAAGTAGCTGTGTGTTTGCCAAAAAAGAAAGAAAGAAAACACAATTTTCTTCTTTGAGACGTATATATGGTGAAGGCTTCTTTGGCTAACATATGGGTTTGAAAATTTGAGTTCTTTGATGAGTTATAACTTCTAGGAAGTGAATTAAAAGAACGTCTCTGAAGAAATAAATTTGCACCAATTGAGTAGCAATTTTTGCTTCTCGGATATGGTGAATGCTTTCGATGCATTGGTTAATATCCGAATTTGTAGCTCGTACGACTCAACTTCTTAAGAACTGAAACATACAATGTGCTAGGGACATGGTGCGTCTAGACTAGGAAGCTCCAATTGCCCTCTACTTCATGCATACCTGAAGTCAGAATGCACGATTCCAGTTCAGTTCTGTGGTTAGGCAAGCGAAACTACGGTTAGGCAATAACCTTCGCATGGGGGATGGCCCCAGATCAGTTCTGTGGTCTGTGAACTGTCGGATTTTGTTCCGTATAAGATTCAGGCAATGCACGTCGGATGCAAAGCTATTTTGGAGCAAACAAACATCAGCTATTGCAAACTTTCTCCAATAATCTTTCTAGCTGCTCCTCGACATCAACCAAAGGTAAGTAATCCTTTTGCCAGATCCTCCCCATTTTCCATGGAGGGCACAAGTGAAACCTGATGATATATTTTCAGTGGCCTTTTTCTTCCTTCAGCTGTCTGTATCATTAATAAGTGTTGCAGAAATCCATTCAAGCAATAGCCATATAAGAAGAGTACACAAGTGACCTAATGAACAAGTGTATGTACTGGGCTTTCTCTTTCTTTACTTGTCGTGGGCCTTTTCTTTTTCTCTGGGCTTCACTCTCACTCGCTAACTTGTCACTTGCTTTAGGTCACCAGGCACCTCACTCTACATCCAACCATGAGCAGCGAGATGACTGCAAGCCTCCGCCGCCGCCCTAGCTCGTCGGCGGCGCCGCCGCTGGAGGACGACGACCTGCTCGCCGAGATCCTCCTCCGCCTCCCCCCTCTGCCCTCCTCCCTCCCCCGCGCCTCCGCCGTTTCCACGCGCTGGCGCAGCCTCGTCTCCAACACCCGCTTCTGCAGCCGCTTCCGCGCACACCACCGCCGCAACCCTCCCCTCCTCGGCTCCTTCAAAAACAATGGCAACATCCACTTCCAACCTGCTGCCGTTGAGGCCCCCAATCGCGTCCCGCAGGGCCGCTTTTCCTTCCCGATCTATGCCGGCCACCACTTCATGCTCGCCGGATGCCGCCACGGCCTCGTGCTATGCTCGGACTATACACGGATGCTGCTCCTGGTGTGGGACCCTGTCACCGGCGACCAGCACCGCCTAGACATTCCCCCGGGGTTCGAAAGTTATACCCCTATCAGCGCGGCAGTGCTTCGTAGTACTACCGAAGATGGCCACCACTTCCAGGTGGTCGTGGTAGGCACCAGCGACATGCAACAAAAGCAGCTGGCCGCCTCCCTTTACTCGTCCAAGACCAACATATGGGGCAATCTCACCACACCGCCGGTTACGTCCATGTATGTTTATCTGGAGAGGCCGGCTGTGATGATTGGGGATTCCCTTTACTGGTTGGCGTTGCTTGGTAGGGATTCCTTGGGAATCCTTGAATGTGATCTCGGTAGTCGGAGCCTAGGTGTGATACAAATTCCAGGGGAGGAGATTGTACCGCATGAGATGGAACCTAGCAATATTTCGGTTATGATAGCAGAGGGTGGTGGCGTTGGCTTCCTGTTACTATCAAGATTCAACGCCCAATTATGGAAGAGAAAGATGAGTTGTGATGGTGTTGCTTCATGGGCCCTGCAAAGAACTATTGCACTAGACAAGCTACTTTCCATTAGTCTACAGTGCAGGGAGTACCCAGTCATCTGCGGGTTTGCTGAAAACAATAATGTGGTCATACTATGGACATCTATTGGTGTCTTCACGGTCCAGCTTGAAACATTGCAGTTCAAGAAACTCATCGGACCCAACACATACTGGGAGATCCATTATCCATTCGAATGTGTCTACACTGCAGGTATAACAAAACCAAGTTTTCTGATTCTGGCATTTTTGTTTTGAATTGTATTGTTGAATTCAGAGGTAGCAAACGCTTTAGCTGTTTATCTATGAGCAAGAGTAAAATAAAACTGAACACAATGATTGATAGTGAAGTATTTTAAAGTGAGATTTGCAACCTCTTTGTATGGTGGTGGAACTAAATTTTATCGTCTCGTGACTCCCGTCTCCTGTCTGTTCACCTATTGAAGAATTTTATAATGTTGCTAGTATTGGTGCATAACTGCAGCTCAGATGTCTCTCATGATAGATACTCAATGGTTGGTAACTGAAGAAAATTATATTAAAAACTTGATTGAACAATTTCATATGTCAATACACATGGTTTGATATTTTCACTGTGGCTTTTGACCTTTAGGTGTCCTGCTGTATGTGCCAGAGAATTTAGGGCTAAATTTATTTAAAATAAGCTTAATATGAATTGACTAAGCTTAAAGTAATTTTAGGTAACTTCTCTCTACCTATCTGCTAATAGTCATGTGTGCTCTTCATTTTTATGATATAAGCGAGTATATCCGTAATTGAAATGAGTATATACTCTTATTGGAACATTCGTTGTATTTGATAGTAGATCTGGCTGTGTTTATCTATTCAAAATATTGTACCAAAACTGGATTGTGTTTTCTAAAGCTGCAGCTCCGTGTTTATCTAAATATCTCGTTAACGCCCCCCTCTCAAGGCTCAGATATATTTGACTGTTCGTTGGAATATTGTTGGTTGTTGACTTCTTATTCTTGTAGACAAGGGCATTGATGGCGGACATGATGGAGCTGAACTTCTGCAAAATGAATGATATAGTTTGTCCACATGGTCATGCTGTCGTGATGTACTGATTGAGCAGAATACTATCTGGTAGTTTTTCCTTCTCCTTTCTTTGGTGGGTATTTTTGGCTTTTAGTTTGGGGTTGGACATTGCATTTCATTTTTGTCCTGTGGTTATGGATCTATCATGTTTGAGGATGATTTCCTGTTCCCTCAAAGCAAGTAATTGAAGTAATAACACCTCAGCATTTGACTTCAAACTTTATTTATATGAGCTTGTAGCAGTGCCATTTCACATTATAGGTCATTTGGGATGCTTATAATACCTAGTTACCTGCTGCTTGGTTGTAGATGTTATACTATTGTGCTAATTAGATGGTTTGCTTAAATTTTTTTGTCAGCATAATCTATGTTTGCATGCCAGTCTAACAAGCATATTTAGTTGTCCATTGGCCTCTAACATAGTTTGTCAGGTCCAAACTGTACGTTAGCTATTGCTGTATTCTCTATGCAGTCTAATTTCTTCGATTTTGGTCGATGTTTAGTTATCATGTTGGTTGTTTTATGAGAAGAAAGACAAATTCAGAAGATTTAATAAGTCAGGAATTAGTTGAACTACTACTCTTCAGCTTCTACTTATTCCATAACTCCATATGTAGCCAAAAACTTGATAATGTGCGAATATTTGGAACTTAAGTGTCCCGCTACAAATGAACTGGCTTTCTGTTGATCTTCTCTCTTTCTAATTTTGGGTTTGTCCAATAATGCTGAGTTGGTTTAACTTTGATATTTTGGCATAATGTCTGCACTAATGAACGGAACCTATTATGTGTACTGTTTGAATCATTCAAAAGTGGCGAGATAAATTTAATGGCTAGCTGATTGTGTTTGCTTGCAATGCAGGTATCTAGAGCTACATTCTGGAGTCTGAGATTAGCTGAACGTTCTTCCATTTTGTGTGTTGTGCATGGGGCCTGTGATGTGCTCCATGAGGAAATTGACCAGCTATTTGTCGTGTCCTGGTCAAAGGTGATGTGGACTTGTAGATATTAACATGCACTGGTCAACGGTGTAGTTGGAATCGATCTTTAAGGTCTGAACTTCCGCCTGTTATCTGGTTTCTCTGGACATTATTCAGAAATCAACTTGCCTCTGTTATTGCCATAGTGTTGGCCCTGCTAGTTCATGGTGTCGTTCATTTCCGTTCGTGCCTTCCAAGCAAGCTGATGTTTCATTTCCTGTACTCTATGTGTGCATGTTTCATTTGTATTCCAGAGCATCTATTGCGTAGCAGTGCGTTTGCCAAAAAATGTGAAGAAAAGAAAGAGTAGCAGTGCCATTTGGCTCACATGTAGACAGTTTTTCTTCTTCGAGTTATGTATGGTGAAGGCTCCTTTGGCTCACATGTAGACAGTTTTTTGAGGAAGTGAGTTAAGAAGAACATCTCTGAAGAAATAAATGGTGTACTAGGGAGTAGGGACATGGTGTGTTGCCCTCTCTCTCTCTACTGTATGCAGTCCAGCATTCAGAATGCAGAACCACATTCAGCAAACAAAACTTCAGTCAAGCAATAACCTTCTCATGGACTTCTCAGCCCTCTGCTTCGACGACCCCATTTCTCGGCGCCAGAAGCAAAAAACCACTGAGCTGTTGCAAACACCTCCCTTGATCTTTCCATCTTGTCCTCGACCTCATCGGTGAAACGAAACTTTGCCGGTACTCCTTTTGACAGATCCTCACGTAGCAGGACCCTGAAATAACAAACACCAATCATCTTCCTGTACCTGTGCTACTGTGTCTGTGCATCAAGAAGAGGATACCAGTTTTCATATACCAAAAGAAAATAGCTTGTTTAAAAGAAAAAGAGGATAAATGTTTTGTTTTTCCTCTGATGCTTGAGCGAATAGAATTGGACGCTAGTGAAACCTGGGCTCTCTTTTCCTTCAGTTATATTGTGGGCCTTCCCTCGTTTCCCTTTGAAGGTGTCTACACTGCAGGTATGTTGCTCAGTTAGTATGTAGTTCAAGTCGGAGGTAGCACAAGCCTTAGATGTTTAACCTATGGGCGTGTGTAAAATCAAACTCAATGATTGACAGAAAATTACTTTTGCAAATTCTTTGTATATGAGTGGAACTAAATTTTACTCCGGAAAATGCTCGCAATGGAAGTTCAATGTGGCTACTACACTAAAAATTATCTGTTTCTATTCTCTGTTTCTGTTACCATTTTTTTCAAATACTGCTGAGACGAACCTTTGTTTTCGGTACATTTTTCAGAAAAAAATGTGATTGTAACTTTAACAACTTTTCCATGAATGAATAGTACAGATTGGTTTGACTAATGGCACTGATTGCTCCACAGGTGTCTAGATCTGTATTCTGGCTGCTGAGATGCAGGAAAATGTGCTTCTTTGATGTAGGTTCTTCGTTCTGTATGCTCATGCGGAGATTGACCCTCCAGGTCAACCAATCAACGGTCAATATTCGTATGCCTGATCTACTTGCAGTTGCACCATGGATAGTTGATGCGTTGCGTGAGAGGTAGTAGAGCAGCTCTACTAGAGCTTGTGGCAGGATTGACTCAGCTCAATTGGTTGACTAGTTGATCCAGCACGTAGGTAAGCGATAACACGGCAGCATACAATGCTACTGATCAAATTCAGTTGGGACCTTTCAGTTCAATTCTATGATTCGTGGAATCGTGGCAGCTATAGGTTTAGCGCTAACGTGACGCGGGGTCGCTCCCTAACGCTAAAGGAGTACATGCCCTTTAGGCCTTCCTTGTACTATTTATTTTGGCGGCGCACAATTGCATGCGGCTCGATCTAGGTAAACGAAAAAAAGAGAGAGATGGGAATAAGGTCGAGGAAGAGATTCCGAACCCCAGCAAGCGATTCGCCGTCCTACCGCCGCCGGCGGCTTGATCTCCCTAGGTCGGCGGAGCGGAGAGACTGGGCGGCGTTGCCCCGCGACGTACTGTGGGTTATCCTGAGCCTTGTCCCGCAGGCCGACATCCTCCACGGCGCCGAGCTCGCGTGCGTCTCGTGGTGGCGGGTGGCCCACGACGAGCCACTCCTATGGCGGCACATCAACCTTGCCACCGACACGGACCAGGACGAAGACCCGCCGGCTAGGTGGCTTGCGACGGCCCGTGCCGCCGTGCGGCGTAAATACGATTACCCGATGCTCGGGCCGCTAAGACAAGCCTTCTTTTTGTATCCAAATACATGTATCTTGAGAACTTGCCTGTGGCAAGATGATTAGGATGGTGGTTGTACCACCAGCCCACCAGAATTCAAACCCTAGGTTTGACGTTGGTGTTTCTCATTTAGGCGGAATATTCTTCAGCGGGAGGCGACGTTCCCGTCGACAGCGAGGCGTCCGTGGTGACTTCGTCAATCTCAAGACTCGACCCACCGGCTCGGTATTACGGAGGTGCTCATAGGGGTAGGGTGTGCGTGTGTGCGATCATAGGGGTGAGTGTGTTCACGTGTTTGTGAGCGTCTGTGTTGTACTGTGTTTCAAAAAAAAAAAATACATGTATCCAAATATATAATTAAGCAGAGAATGGAAAAGCCCATCTTAGCCTGAATCGCCTGTATTCTGAGCTTAGTCCAACTGCCCAAGCAGGCAAGCACTCAACGTACGTGAAAAAAAAAAACTGATGCAGGCTGCATCATGCAGCGACGCGTAAATATTCTGATACTGTGTTCTGGGACAGGACTAGGCGTCCCTCGGGGGATCTTTCCGTCCGATCCCCGGGTCGCCAGCCCGACACGTGTCCACTAAATATAGGCTAAATCCCGCTTTTGCTACAAAACTCCCGATTTTTGCTGCAAATCGTCCCGCTTTTGCTGCATTGTAGCAAAAAACGGTTCGTACACAGAACATGAAAAGAAAATTCTGGCCTCGCCGGAGACCTCACCGGATACCTCGCCGGACACGTGGTAGCAAAAAGTTTATGCTATTGTAGCAACAAAAAAGTTCGATTGTAGCAAAATCAACTTCGCCGGAGACATCGCCGGAGACCTCCCCGGAGATATAGTAGCAAATTTTTTGATCTATTGTAGCAAAACCAGATAACAATAGTAGCAAATTTTTTGATCTATTGTAGCAAAATCAACTTCGCCGGAGACATCGCCGGAGACTCTCGCCGGAGACATCGCCGGAGACCTCGCCGGAGATATAGTAGCAATTTTTTTGATCTATTGTAGCAAAACCAGATAACAATAATAGCAAAAATAAAGTTATATTGCTACATGTGGCAAAAAAATGAGACTTTTTTTTTGCTACCGTAGCAAAAACGGGCTCTGGGGGACTATTTTTTGGACCGAAAAGTTTTTGCTACATGTAGCAAAAATTGGGATATTTTTTTGCTACCGTAGCAAAAGCGGGATTGTGGACAGAAAGAGGGGACACGTGGTTGGTGGGGAACCCGGAGGATGGGAAGGTCGGATCCCCCGGGTGACTACTATACTTTTCCTGTGTTCTGTCGTTCGTATCTAGGTTTTCCATCTACCCAGCGACGCGTAAATATTCTGATACTGTGTTCTGTCGTTCGTATCTAGGTTTTCCATCTACCCAGCAACGCGCCGAGCGCCTAGCCGCCACCGCAATTTACGCTGCTACCACGCCTGCCGACGCCGGACAGTGTCGTTGACGTCGTACCGCGCCACTGGCCTCAGTCCACCCATGGCCATGATGACGAGAGCCACCCGCCGCTTACTGCCTGCGTGTAGCCTCCTCGGCGCCTTGGCCCGGCCGCTCCGGAGTACGACGCACAGCAAGGTGCACGGCATCTTCATCAACTACATCGACCATGACCGGCCACACCTCTTCGCCCGACCCTCCCCGACCTCCTCCCCACCGATCGTCGACGCCATGTTCGACTTCCTGCCCGACGACGACTACCTGTTCGGGTGGTGGTCATTGCTAGACCACAGCAACGGCCTGCTCCTCTGCGATCTCGGGAGAGACCTCCTCTGCGTCTGCAACCCGGCGACGCGGCGGTGGACCCTCATCCCTTGCTCGCGGCGAGGTCAGGGCGAGGATAGCCTGTACCTCGTGTTTGATCCGGCCGTGTCGCCGCACTACGAGGTGATAGTCGTCCCCGCCGTGCCGCCTGAGGCGGAGAAGCCGCCATTTGTGGACGATGACGCGAGCCGCCGCTTGCTGGAATCGGAATGGCCACCGACTCAGTGGAGGCTGAACGTGTTCTCGTCAGAAACTGGTCAGTGGGAGGAGAGGGCCTTCGTCCGGCAAGGTGAGCCGGCCAGAACGGTTCGGGAGTTGCTCGTGGTGGATCAAGGCGGGCCGTTCGAATGGGGAGAACAACAGCGCTACGCCGTCTACTGCCGGGGAGCACTCTACGTGCACTATCGAGGTTGTTTTGTTTTGAGGTATGAAGATGCACTGATTGTTTTCCCTCACATTTCCCCCTACTTCTCTATTCACGAGAGAGATCAGATTTATTAAGATGATAAGAGGCTGATACAATCCTCTCACACTTTTATATTATTACAATAACTATACATAGAAATAAGATTATTAATATCACATGACTAAACTTTTTCAGGCTTTGGTTGTCAAACGGTACATACCAAGTGATTAAAGCACCAACATACAATATGAACAAGAGACGTGTCACACCATATCTTGGGAGATCACAAAATATGGTGTACATTGGAATAGTTGAAGAGCCCCAACGATTACGGGTTTGGATCCTCGATGAGTCAAGTGGACGGATGGAGTGGATCTTGAAGTATCAAGATGACCTCGTACCCTTAGGCAAGCACCTAACACTATATGATAGCTTGATGGATGCACCTTGGATGGTACAAGATGCGTTTGACGCCGAGGAAGATGGTGTTGCTAAAACTCAAAAGAGATTTGAGTGGGACTCTGATGATGATGATTTTTTTACAATTAAACATGGAGCAAAGAAATCATACAAATATTTTGACATTCTTGGATTTCATCCTTACAAGGAAGTTGTCTATTTGACTGATGTCTTTGGAGTGGTAGCCTATCATTTGAATAGCTCAAAGGTTCAGTATCTAGGCTACTCACGCCCAAGAAGCTATGACCTTGCCCACACAAATGGCATATATGAGTCATTTGTGTATACCCCTTGTATGGTAGGTGAGCTTAACGACGAAAACACCGAGCGGAGCTCCTCTTAAAGATTAGCATTAATTAAGTACAACATAGACCGCTGAATAATAGATAAATTATAAGGATGAGTCCATGTTTGAGCCACGTCTTGTTCTTTGTTTTCTTCATTATGTGGGTTGTTCTTTCATACATGTCAATTTTTCTTCATTATGATTATGTGTGATGGTGTGAGATATAAGTAAATGGAGAGAGAGACAGAGAGAGAGAGAGAGAATTATGTGGGTTGTATATTTTATCACCTTCTATAGGTAATTATAGACACGTTTTATCGGAAAATCACCGTACTCACGTTTTATTGACTTTTACAACAAGTTAACACACAATATTGGATGTGCTATATATGAGTTTTTTTTTTGAAATTATGTGCTATATATGAGTAGTTGCCCTGTTATTTTGTATGGCATCATCGGATAGCGTGCAGGGTTTATTGCCTACATGCAATGCATGTTTTTGCGGATATAATTTACAAAAAGTTGGTAGGATATCTCTATGACAAATGTTAATTATGCCTATATGTATCATGGATTATATCGACTTAGAAAAGTGCCATGATGTGGATATTTTACATTATACTAACAAGAATTTGAAGACCCATTTGCCGTGCCCATCCATCACAAAAAAATAGAAATATTTGATAAAGCTCGGATTATATGTGACAAGTAAATGAACAATCTTCATTAGAATGCCATTTGTAGATTGTGGAGCACATGATATACATTTAACTCAGCACTGAGCTCATGTAGATCTCACATGTTGAGCTCCTAATTTTTTTACAGAAACAACCCCTAAAGAAAAGAAATAGCAAATTAATCCATCAAGGTCATCGCGCTTGACTCTTGCCGCATGGCTTCACCGTGGCTGAAGTGGAATGGCAGAAACCAATGCATGGAATGGAGAAAATCCATCGCAACTTCTTCTCATGAACCTCTAGAGTAGACGCCACCGTAAATGCCGGCATCGTTGTCGTTGTGGATAGTCGGCCAGGGCGGCGCCCCGCTCTTCTCCGTCCTCGATTCCTCACCCCTGTCGGGACTTGCCACCGGAATCGCTCCTCAAGCTTCCTCTGATCCAAAACGCTTCCAAAGCCATATCCCCCACACGCCACCTCACAAGTCCATCACCGCCACTAGGGAAGGCAAAAAATGCGACGACGACGACCACCCACCACTAGGGATCTTCATCACGTGCAGTCGGCAAAGTCGCCTTGTCGACCACCCGCAGGGAGAAACCACCCACTACTTCAGTTATTTTGAATGGGGTGCCAGGTAAAACAATTAAATGCCGAAGAGGAGTGAGGCAGGGGGATCCACTATCTCCCCTACTATTTGTTGCTACTGCAGAACTGCTACAATTAGCTGTGAATGATGCTTGGCAACATGGACAAATTACACTGCCATTGGATAATCACTATGGTCAGAAATACCCTATCTTGCAATATGCAGATGACACATTAATTATAATGCCAGCAGATGCAACACAGATTGGAAACTTAAAAGCTGTCCTACAATCTTTCTCGAACTCTACTGGGCTGAAGATCAATTATCATAAGACATCTATGGTACCAGTCAACACACCTGCAGACAAAACAGAGGAACTAGCTCAATTGCTTGGCTGTAAAGTGGAAGCATTGCCATTTACATACCTCGGACATCCAATGGGGACCACCAGGCCCAGAGTGGTGGACTTAATGCCCACTATATGTGAATTGGATAAAAGGCTATCTGGTATATCAAATCTCCTATCTTACTGTTTGAGACTAGTGGTTATAAAATCGATCATATCAGCAATGCCAAACCACATTATGTGTGCACTAAAGGTCCATTATACACACACTGATCATATGGAGAGATCAATGAGAATTTTTCTTTGGCATGGCAAGGACATAGAGAGAAAAGGCAATTGCCTGATTAAATGGGACAAAGTGTGTCGACCAAAAGATGCAGGGGGTTTAGGAGTGCTGAAACTCAGAGACCAAAACAAAGCTCTGCTTATGAAAAACTTATACAAATTCTACAATCACCATGATATACCCTGGGTCAATTTGATATGGCAGGCATACTATAATGGCAATACAATTCCAGTGACTAATGGCAGGAAGGGATCCTTCTGGTGGAGGAACTGTCTCTCTTTCCTAGATGATTTCAGAAGAATCACATCCATAGTCCCTGCCAATGGAACAACAGTATATCTTTGGCAGGATAAATGGACAGATATACCACTGGTTAATAAGTTTCCCGAGCTGCACTCTTTCGCCAAGGATAAAATGATCACGGTGCAGAAGGCAAAAACAATGATAAATGATAGATTACAAGATATGTTTTTCCTCCCACTGTCAATGACTGCTTTTGATCAGTGCAACGAATTGATAGAAATGCTGGAAGGAATACAGAATGATATAGACAAGGACATATGGAAATTCAAATGGAACAGCCAGGCTTACTCTACAAGAAAGGTATACCTAGAACTAAATCAGTATGAGAGAGCACCTGTGATCTTTAAATGGATATGGAAATCGCCCTGCCTCCCAAAGCACAAGTTTTTCTTCTGGTTAATGATACAGGACAGAGTTAACACTAGAGACTTGCTACACCGGAAAAACTTTCATGTGGAAACAACATCCTGTGTTCTGTGTGATGAATCTGTGCGGGAAACCATGCCCCACCTATTTTTCTCATGCACTTTCAGTGTAGATTTCTGGGATAAACTGGGAGAAACATGGGACACTGATTTAGAGTTGAATGATATGATTATGACTGCCAAGAACAGATCAACTAACAGTTTCTTCAAAATTGCGATGATGGCTGGATGTTGGAGTTTATGGAACCATCGGAACAAGATCATTTTTGACAGTGAACAAAGGAATCTAAACACATGCTACAATCTCTTCAAGTTGGCAGTTGAAGACATCAGGCATCGGGTTAAACCCAGCCTGAAAGAAGGCATGCAAAACTGGATAGATAATATGTAATCTCTTTTTATGAATTTTGAACTGTATGTAAATATTTACTTTTGATATAATTGAAAAAATTTGACACTGTGGGGGCCTTCCCCACAGTATTGCGCGTCAAAAAAAGAAACCACCCACTAGATTCAAAGATCTAAGACCACCGAACTCCACTACCTCCCCGGCGAGGTCGTCGCCGGACCGGAAAAGGAAGGGGTGGCCTTATTCTCCAACACCGGCGCCATCTTCTCTGATTCGAAGCCACTAGCAGAACACACAAACCCTAAGAAAACCTAGTCCTAACTACTCGCACGGACAAGATCTAGAGCTTCTCGCCGTCATGATGCCGAAGCAGCAAATTCGCCGACGAACCTTCGAGCTTCACGGTCGCCTTCTTTTTCGCCTCCCTCTCTACTGTAGCAAGGGGATAAAAAAATATATAGGGTTTTTATGGAAGAAAAAAAAGGTTCATAAAGGTAGATTTGTTTTTCTAGGGAACCGTATGTGCACGATTATTGGACCGAGGTGGGTAAGAAAGCCCATTGGCCACGTACAACAGACTCAAAAATTGACCCGATCCGGACGCATTGATCGATTACGGCGCCGCCGCCCTATGTCCAGCCATGGCCATGCTGACGAGAGCCGCCCGCCGCCTACTGCCCGCGTGTAGCCTCCTCGGCGCCGCGGCCCGGGAGCGCCGGAGAACGACGCACAGCAAGGTGCACGGCATCTTCATCAACTACATCGACCACGACCGGCCGCACCTCTTCGCCCGCCCCTCCCCCACCTCCAGCGACGGCTCCTCCCAGCCGATCGTCGACGCCATGCTCGACTTCCTTCCCGACGACGACCGCCTGCCCTGGTGGTCGGTGTTAGATCACAGCAACGGCCTGCTCCTCTGCGAGATGGGGAGCAGCAAGCTCTGCGTCTGCAACCCGGCGGCGCGGAGGTGGACGCTCATCCCTCGCCCGCGGCGTGATGGCGTGCGTGCCGTGTACCTCGCATTCGATCCGGCCGTGTCGCCGCACTACGAGGTGGTGGTGGTGCCTGCCGCGCCGCCTGAGGCGGAGAAGCCGCCATTTGTGGACGATGACGAGAGCCGCTGCTTGCTGGAATCGGAATGGCCACCGACTCCGTGGAGGCTGAACGTGTTCTCGTCGAGGACCGGCCAGTGGGAGGAGAGGGCCTTCGTCCGTCAAGGCGAGCCCATGGGAACGGTTCGGGACTTGCTCGCCGATCATGGCAGGCCATTCTTTTGTGGGGCACGCTGGCGCTACGCCGTCTACTGCCGAGGAGCACTCTACGTGCATTGCCGAGGTCACTTTATTTTGAGGTATGAAGATGCATGCACTGATTTATTCCCTTACACTTTTTCTACCTTTTCTATGCACGAAAGAGAGATCATTAAGTAAGATAATAAGATGTAAGAAAAAGGCATGGACATGCGTACAATATGGTCGCAAGCTCATTTCTTGTTAGTGGCACACATGTAAATTTGATAAGACGTACTATTTTTTTTTTCAGTTATTAGCACCTGCATCCAATAAGATTCTAGAGTTTTAATTAGCTAATATACTTAGGTGCATCATAATTACATATATTTTCTTGTTTTGTTACTTTACGTGCAAATAGAAATAAGATTATTAATTTGTACAATTAATTATATAATATATCATATGAGATTTTTGTTTCAGGCTTTTGTTGTCAAACGGTACATACCAAGTGATTAGAGAGCCAACATACAATAAGAAGAAGATAAGTGCACTACCATATCTAGGGAGATCACAAAATATGGTGCACTTTGGAATAGTTGAAGAGCCCCATCGATTAAGGGTTTGGATCCTCGCTGAGTCAAGTGGACAGGCGGAGTGGATCTTGAAGTATCAACATGACCTTGTACCTTTAAGCCAACACCTAAAAAAATATGATATACCAGTGGATGCACCTTGGATGGTACATGATGTGTCTGACGCCGAGGAAGATGTCCCTCCTACGAAGAAGAGATCTGGGTGTGACTCTGAGGAAGATGATTTTTTTACAATTAAACGTGGAGCTAAGAAATACTACAAATACTTAGACATTCTTGGATTCCATCCTTACAAGGAAGTTGTCTATTTGACCGATGTCTTCGGCGTTGTGGCCTATCATATGAATAACTCAAAGGTTCAATATCTCGGCTACTCACGCCCAAAAAGTTATTATTGTTCCCACTCAAATGGAATAGATGAGTCATTTGTGTATACTCCGTGTATGGTAGGTGAGCTTAATAACGAAGAAAGCATGGAGAGAAGCTGATCTTAACGATTAGCATTAATTAAGTACAATGTATAAGACAGCTAAATCTTAGATACAATTATAAGCTGAGTCCATATTTGAGCATGTCTTATTTTTTGTTTTGTTCATTATGTGGATTGTTCTTTGACATATGAATGTTAGTCATTTTATAACTATGATTGCATGTGATTGTGTGACATATAAATCTTCTTGTCAACCGGCTGATCTTGTGTAGCTTCTGTCGGGTGTTCTCCTGCAAAAAAAATTGATTAATTAAGTGCCCTTATTTGAATATTTTACATTATAACAATAACTTGAAAATTTTGATAAAAGTTTGGATTATATCTGACGCAAAATGAGCAATCTCAATCAGAATACCATGTACGTACATATGGGGTGGAGCAGATCATATACATGAATCTTGCATTGAGCTCATTTAGATCTCACAGGTTTAGGATGAAAGCACAAATCAAGTAGACTATCACAACATAGAAGTTTTTTATTTAGATCATATGGATTTGGTGCCTATTATCTACTTAATTGAAAAATATGCAAGAACGTACGATTGAAGAATCGTCATCTTAAGATCTAATTCAATGCAAAATGTAAAAAAGAATATTTTGTAACAAAATATGGTTTTAGAATGTTTTGAAAAATATATGTGAAAATAGTTTTTTGCTTAGAAGTGCAAGTTGTTGTTTAGTCATAGAAATGCAAGTTGTAAATGTACATTTTGTGTAGTGGGCTTTCTATTACTACTTCAGTTGTCGTGGGCTCTCATCTTGTGGGCTTCCAGGGGTCATTAGGTCGCCTGCACATCGCTTCCACTCCACGCATGGGCTCTGAGCAGGGCGAGATGCTGCCGGCGGCGGCGGCGCCGCCGCTGGACGACGACAACCTTCTCTCCGAGATCCTCCTCCGCCTGCCCCCGCAGCCATCCTCACTCCCCCGCGCCTCCGCCGTCTGCAAGCGCTGGCTCAGCCTCGTCTCCGACCCCCGCTTCGTCCGCCGGTTCCGCCTCCGCCACCGCCGCAACCCTCCTCTGCTCGGTTACTTCCGCGATGCTCTCGGCGGCCTCCTATTTCTACCTACCATGGCGCCCCCCAACGGCGTCCCGCACGGCCGCTTCCCCCCGCCGACCGATGACGGCAACAGATGCATGCTCCTCGGATGCCGCCACGGCCTCCTACTAATCTCGTCATCGGCGGACCAGGTCCTGGTGTGGGACCCCGTCACCGGCGACCAGCACCGCGTCGCCACTCCCCCGGGGTTCGACATGCGCAACACCCCGATCGACGGGACGGTGCTCCGCGCTGCTGGAGATGCCCGCCACTTCCAGGTGGTGCTGATAGGCTACAGACAGAGACGCCATCCACGAGTGATCGTCTGCATCTACTCGTCGGAGACTCGCCTGTGGAGCAATCCCATAGCAACACCGGTTCCACGCGAGGTTGTGAAGTATGAAGGCATGCCTGCTGTTCTGGCCCGGAATTCCCTCTACTGGTTGAGGTCAAGTGTACTTCTCGAGGTGGATTTGTGTAGGCAGAGCATGGCTGTGACGCAGGTGCCATCGGATATGTTTGCCAAGGGTCAATACCACAACGAGTTGATGGTTGTGCGGGCAGAGGGTGGTGGGCTGGGTTTACTCTCCTTGTCAGATTACACCGTCCAGTTATGGAAGAGGAGTACAGATTGTGATGGTGCTACGTCGTGGGTGCTGGGAAGAACTTTTGAACTGGACGAGCTACTTTCCCTAGACTCACAGAATCAGATAAGCAGCGTATGGTTGTTAGGGTATGCTGAGGAAAATAATGTGGTACTCTTGAATACATTTGGCGGTACCTACATGGTCCAGCTTGAGCCATTGCAATGCAAACTTATTGAAAGCAACAACAGTCTTGTCTGTTATCCATTTGAAAGTGTCTATGCTACAGGTAATTGAATGTCTTCAAATTGTCGTTGTAACAATACCTTGTTGATTTCCGATAATTGGTTGATGGAATGTCATTCTCATCCTTTAGTGTTGAAGCTAGCAATTTTAAGTAGTGGTGTATCACCTTTTTCTTTTAATGCTTGATGATCTCCTCAACACAAAGATCGTTTGCACTGTAGGGTTTCTCTTCCGTTGCTTGTGTGGTAACATTTTATTTTATGGTTATAATCTGGATACACACCTATTAGTGGTAGCTAGTATCCTTTATGCTTTTTATGTCACCAGTTTGACTTCCGTAGCCAGGCGATGGGATTGCATTGTTGTATTAATGTATGGTTTGTCAACAAATATGTAGCGGTGCTGTTTTTTATATTATCTCCTATTGTTATTGTGATTGAACTATCTGCTTCAAGTCGAGCTAGCAGAAGTCATAATTGAACAAAATCTCTTTGTTGCCTGCTATTGACATATGCAAGAATTGTATACTACTAGTGTTCGTGCATAGCTGCAGCGCAGATTCATCTCAAGTCGAAGACAACTAAATGAAAAACTAGCTTAAACCAACTGAAATGTAGGTAGCTTAATTTAATAGGTTCATTTGGACTCTTATATTTACTTATATTTGTTCATTCAGTATTGTTTTTGATACTATGTTGCCAATAATTTTAAATCCATAATGACGAATTTGTTTAAAATCTACAAATTGTTCATTTTATCACTGGTGGGAGAGTTTCCTGCTGCAAACAGCAAGTTCACTGCAGGGAATACTAATAAATTGAGTTCATTTCATCCTTCAGGCTAAATAAATTTAAAGATGATCATAATTTTAATAGTCAGCGTAACTTTGGTTGTTACAATGTTATTGATATGAGCATGGTTGTTTTTTATATGTGGTGGAACAAACTTATTAATTCTGGATAGCCTGTCTTTTTTATCAGATAATAGTTCGAGTGTGCAAGTCTTTCATTTTCATGACATCGATAAGTAAATACTGTCTTGGGAATATTCTTTAATCAGTACACAATATTGGTTAGTGTGCAGGCTCTGGGAAGAGCCGATTTGTTTTTTCCAAAGATAAAGTCGTGGGTTTATCCAAAATATGTTGTTGATGTCTCCTTATATGACTTCTTATGACTGCAGAAACAGTCGTGGGCGGTGAGCGTGATGGAGCTGATCAAGATATGCTACTGTGATGTACTGGCTGAGCAGACAAGCTTATCTCCTGAATGCAGGTTGAGTTATCTGAACTGTTTTTTCGAATAACATGTGTGTCTTTCCTTTTTAGTTTTTATTGCCATTCCTCAAGTACCAAATTGCAAGAGAGGACTCTAAACTTTTCTTATAACCATCAGCTTAATGCTGCCAATCTGGCCACCTCCCATCATGCTTTCATTTTTTTTTTTGCGAGGAAGAGGACGACTACAAAGATGCAGCGATCTTACAGGAAAGCCCAGAAACGAAAGAAATTACACAAAGCACCTTCTGGACTCCGACCTCGCCTGCATCCATGGCGAGAGAGAGACGCGCCGCTGCCGCTGCTCGTACACACTCCAAGGATTGACGAACCAGCTCCCTGGCAACCGGGAAGTCTCCACTCACCGCCCCCGAAGGGGTAACGCCGTGGATCTTCAGCTCCGCCGCGCAGCATCCCGTCGTCGTCTTCCGAACCATCAACATCCAGATCCGCCACCGCATGGAATCTGGCCGGGAGAAGCCACGCAGCACGAATCCGCGATTCGCGAGCGTGGAGGAAGCAGGTGCACCACCGCGGAGCTCCACCGAGCACCGCCGTCGAGGGAGCCGCACACCTGCAACAGAAAAACACGCCGGCGCCCGGAGCTCCTCCACACCGCCGCCAGCGCCAAACCCAGCAAACCCTACCATATATACACCCGTGAGACGTGGATCCCCCGCCCTCCGCCGCCGAAGCGGCCGGCGGAGGGCGAGAGATCCGGCGAATCGACGAGGAAGAGGTGGATTGGACGGGTGGATCTAAAAATCGCCTCTCCTGCTACAGTGGAGGGAGAGAGGAGACGTCCTTGGTCGTCTGTTTGCGAACTTACCCCATCATGCTTTCATGACAAGCTGTATCTTGGATCTTTTCTCCAGGCCATGCTTCCTCATCCCTTTCTCAGCAGCTCTTCACTCTCTTCATCATGCTTTTCGTGCACCTACATTCTCTTTAATTTGCTCGCCTTCCCCTTCCACCAAGCTCCCTTGCTTTTAGTTTACCTCCTCCTTAGTACCCCTAGTCCCATCTGGTAGTGCAGGTTTTTCTTCCTGTAGCTCCTCAGATGACTAATGACTTACTATTCTTTACCCTTCTGTGCAAAACTTGGTGCCTTCATAGATGATAATGTTGTCACGTTAAGTGGTAGCAGAAAGAAATACATCCTTTATCGTGCTTCATGTCTTTATTTTTTAACTTTTGACACTTGCTTCCTTTGATTAGTTATTTGTGGTTTTGGATCTATGAATTCATAATTTGATTTATATGTTGTTCGTCTGCATAATTAACTAAAAACTAAATATACCTGAGCATTTGTTTCATACTGTTTCGGTACTTCCTCTATAGCTGTGCCATTTCATTATGATACCCTATTGAACTAATGATTGTTGCAGTTTTTTGAAGAGCATGCCTTCCTGAATTATTTTCTCAGCATATCTCTCATGGTCAGTCTAACTTGCGTATGTAATTGGCTATTGTCTGATCCAAACTATATGTAGCTATGCTTTGTGGCTGATCATAGTATATGTTTAACACTTCATATTGAAAATTTGGTCCAAATGCATGACTAGATTCACCTTAAATACTGCTTTCATCATGAATTGCCTTCTTACTAATTAGAAATTGTCAGACCGTCAGAAGATTGTTTTTGATGTTGCGCAAAGTAAAAAAAAGTGATACTCCCTCCGTCCACAAATGTCTAGATACATCATACATGCAAATTTAGTCTAGGTTGAGACATCCTTTTGAGGACGGAGGGAGTACTATTTTGACTGATGGAAGTCTGTTGGCAAATAAGATGATGCACGATCCCTGATTGAGGCTTCTATTGCGTGCATGGTTTTTGAGTCGCGGTATAGTCGCCGATTAGTCGCTGATTAGTCGCCAAGTCGTTCTGCGGTGGATGAATCGCGAAGGCGACTTGACTCACGGAGCGAGTCGCACGCCTCGGCGGCTCGCCAGAGACTCGCTGCGATTAGTCGCCGGAGTTGAGGCGCAAGTCGCTCGACTTGCTCAGAAATTTTTGGCGCAGAGGCGCGGGAAAGGGCGGAAGAAAACGGAGCGGGAAGAAGAAATCAGGTGGGAAGGGAAGGGAATCGGGGCAATTAGGAGGGAAAATGGATAGGGGAGAGAGAGGGGAACACACCTGTGAGAGGAATCGAGCAGAGAGAGAGACACGCGAGCTCCCTCTTCTCAGGCGACCATCTCCTCCTCCGCCAGATCTTGTCCGCCCCGGCCAGCTCCCGTCCTCCTCCACCGGCCACCCCTTCTCCGGCCAAGCTTCTGCGCCTCTCCACCCCTGACGCAGCCCTCTCCCAGCAGGGCAACAAGGTACGGCTCCCCTCTCTCCCCCCATGGCCTGTTTCCTCTCCGCTCCTCCTAGGTGGTGCCCGTGGTGCTGTGGTTCAGTTAGCAAATAAACAGGACAGATGCGCGACTAACCGCAGCACCAAATAACCTGAGTCCACTCTCTCACGTTCTCTCCCTCTCCTTCTCCCTGGAAAATAGCTAACAGACTAACCGAGTCAAGGGGCAACAGATCGCATCCTCAACTCCCTGGAAAATAGCTAACAGACTAACTAATCTCAGGAAACTGAAAGTGTCATAACAGCCTAACACCTTGTGCTGCTTGTGTTGTTCTCAATTGGGCTCAATTACTTGGAATTATGCTTGAAAATCAAGGATTTATTGCTTAGGCGACTCGGGGCGACTAATCAAGCCTAGTCGCTGAGTCAAGTCAACAAGTCATGAGTCTCGGCCTCGGCGACTTGACTCGACTCGGCGACTCAAAAATCATGATTGCGTGAAAATGGTTGAATCAGACCCACTAGTGACTACCAAGGTGCTTTTGCATTTCTAAAAAGAATGCCTATGGGCTAGAAACCAGACGTCTCAGCTTTCCTACTCCACAAAACCCTAATATGCCCACTGATATTTTAGCCTCTATAGAAACTAGATGCGGCTAAAAACTACTAATATTAGAAGTTAAAGGCGTGCCACTACACTAATAATTACCCATTGTTCTTCGTTTGTAAGGTTTGTTTCATATAATAATGCTAAGATGATTCAACTTTGGAGATTTTAGATTAAAAACTTTGGAGATTTTTACAATGGTGAAGCTAATTACTGTTCAAATCATACAAAATCTTCAGATTATTAAAATGTCTTACCGTGAATGAAAATTGGTCTGTCTGACGCCATGATTGCCCTGCAGGTATCTAGAGTTGTGTTCCGGTGGCTGAGATGCAGAAGTGGCTCGTGTGCTGTGATCAACGTGGAAATTTACCCTCTGTGTAGCATGAACTGGTCAGCTGTGATGTGGGCTTGTAGTAATTGATCCGTTATTCTGCTCAATCCTGTATGTTATCTAATTTTTGTAGTCATTTGGCCAACTAGCATCGAGACATAATAACGACATGCTTCATTAATCAGTACCTTTCAGTTGATCCTGGTCGAATTCTGTGTGTTTTCACCGTTTTCCACGTCCATGTATCAGGTGGGGAGAATCGTTACTTGGTTCTGATTTGGGACTAATGAATGTTGAGCTGTTTTGCTTTCGTTCAGATTCAGGGAAGGCTTTGGATTAGTCTGCTAATGTTTGCATTCAACCTCATAACAATAGATGGATTCTGGAATGAACTTGTTCCACCGGAACAACATTTAGGAGCTTGAAAATGGCTTGTGTATGTATTTACTTGGTGCCGTGTCAATGAACTGTGACTTGTCTCCCGTGCAGCTGTACGTACAGCTAAACAGATGTTCAGAAACATACAATTAACTATAAACACCATTGCATCAAAACTGCATTTTGTTTTCTTCCTAGATCAACACAGGCAGCTTCATATGAGCTTGTCTAGGAGAAAGAAAGCATGTGCTTGTCTAATCAGTTTAAGAATCCAAGCTATGAAATCAATCTGTGAGCTGCGCTCCTCGGTTCTCGAACAAATTTCTACTATTCATGAACGCATATTATCGAGTTCTTGTAGGCTGAGGAAACTATCTACAATCAAATTTAAGTATCGCTACAGAGAAGTATTCGGTTAATACAAAATTATTATACAATGTTTTTATTTTTTCTAAATGTGGAGTAGTTGCCAGCGATCTCGTTATGCAAGCTTCTACATGTTACAGTGATTTTGGTTACTAGAAGCGGGTTTTCCCCGAAAAAGATCTGTACCTGGTTTCTTTCCACACACACTGACAGATCGCATTGGTTCCATTGGAATGAACTTGTTCCATTGGAACAACATTTAGGAGCTTGCAAATGGCTTGTGTGGAGTAGTTTAAGCATTTACTTGGTGTCGTGTCAATGAAGTCTGACTTGCTCTCGTGCAGCTGTAGGTACAGCTAAACAGATATTAAGAAACAGACAATTAACTATAACCGGCATTGTATCAAAACTGCATTCTGTTTTCTTCCTACATCAACACAGGCAGCTTCCTACGGGCTTGTCTAGGTGAAAGAAAGCTTGTGCTTGTCTAATCAGTTTAAGATCCAAGCATGTGTTTGGCAAAATTGTGGCTACAGCCTACAGGACACTACCACTGGAGCATCATTCACCCGCCGAACACGCCACGTAGTCGGGCAGTTTGACGCAATGAAATCATAGTGCTTATATTTTCTGTAAAAATATAGGAAAATATCCGTGAACTGACATGTCGATATTGCCCTCGGAAGCCATGCATATAAGAGCTCGAACACTGAAAATTATGAGAGCCTCACCAGTCACCACGTACACCAGCTCTGAAGAAGCAACGGGAGCTGGTACGACGAAGGAGATGGCGGGGAAGAAGGCGAGAGCGTCCGCCATTGCCGCCCTGTGTGTGCTCCTCCTCCTCGTGACGCTGTCGGGCAGCAGGTGGCCGCCAGTGCCAGGTCCGAGTTCTGCGCGTGCTACAAGGAGTGCTACCCTGGGTGCAGGCACCACGTGCCCCGGCTGGGCTGCATGCTCTTCTGCACCAACAAATGCAGCCCCAGCGAGGCCGCTGCCACCGCCGGCGGCTCGTGCAGGGCGCACTGCGCCGGCATCAGGATCTGCGGTCTTTCTGATCCGTCGGCCGGTAAGACGACGAGCAGAGTGCTATTTCTTATGCTCAGCAGATCATCTTGTTTTCTTGTGTTCTTGCTTTCCTTTTGGACGAAGGAAATAAGTGCTATTTCTTCTTCTGTTGACATGATCTCGTTCTTGCATTGCGATTTTGTAGATGCGGCCGATGCTGCAGCCTGTGTGCAGAACTGCAGTGAGAACTGGAGCCAGAACCATGGACTCACCAAGTAGAACTTCGCAGAACGGCTCGGTTCTAAAATTATTGGAAGAGCTTCGTGGATTGTGGCATCATTGTATGATCGTTGAGCGGCTGTGACTGTAGCAGCAACAAATCAAATAATACGGGTTATCTTTGCTTCTGTCAAAGTTTGTGATTCATAGTATAACGTTTAAGTTGGCTAATCAAATTTATCTTGGCTGTTTTGTGAGGAAAATTTGAATATACACATTTCTCTAGCTAGGCATAAAATGATTAAAATCCGAATGTTTGTCAACTCATCAAAGCCTTCGGTTTCATTCCCTCCTAATCATCTATACTACTATTAAAAGAGCAAACATGTTCGGGATACATTAAATTTAAGTCGTTCAATATCTGATCAGCGATCCAGATCGTCCCAATGTTTGACAACTCAATACACCTTTTCACTTTCGTGTTAAATACAGAGATTATGCCACCGGTAAAAAAGAAACGGTTTGTGGACATGGGCGCACGTCGGCCAGATCAATTCGTCCAACCGCTGCCACCGCCCTGCTGCACGAGCGCAGTGCGAGCATGTCGGATCCACCTCCGCCGTCGTGACGTCCCCTCCACTGCCTCCAGCACAGCCTGCCAGCCGGCCTGCACGAGCATGCCGTAGCCCTCGTCATCCCGCTGCGACAGCCTCCCCGCCGCCCCGCGCGAGCATGTCGTCGCCGCCGTGAGGAGAGCGCACTCACGCCCTGCCGCGCCTTCAGCGCCACGCTCTCCGGTGCCGGCAGCGCGTCCAACTCTCCCGCCACTCGCACACCATGGCGTCTGACGTCACCCCACGTGAAGGTCCAGCCGGTACAGTCGAACATGGAGAGCGACCAGAGGTACACCGGTTCGTGGCCGACGCCCCACTGGAGCAGAAGCCCCACAGTGCTCAGGTAGTCCCCGCGGTGGCTGTACACGACGCCTTTCAGGCTTTCAGCGCCGACGTCGTGCCGGAGGTGTAGTTGAGCGCGATGGTGTCCCACTCGTCCACGACGTCACGCGGCAGGTGCTTCGCCAGGTCGCCGTGCGCCATGAGATCTTCGTACTCCAGCTCCCCAACTCGCGCCGCCGTCGGCGCTTCGATGTCGTCGATCACCACCAGCAGCGGCAAGAACCTGGAGTCCGTGATGCTCTTGAGGGCCTCGGTGGCCACGCGGATGTACTGGTAGTCGACAAAGAACAGTTTGGGCGTTGCGCGCTTCAGGATGGCAGCGACGCCGACGGCATCGAGGCGGTGTTGATTGCGTTGATGACACCCCCGGCCAAGGGCACCGCGAAGTGCATCTATACTCGGCGTTATCATGGAGAAACTCTCCAAAAAACAATCAATGGATCGTCGCTGCTCCTCCACACGTGGAGCACTTTCCTGAGGGCCGCTGGGAGGTGAAGGGAAGCACGAACCTGCTCCGTTTCTCTGAAGCTAAAGGTAGTACACAAACACTATGGACTGACTACGGCTCTTAAGCAGAAAAAGATAGATTAATCGGAGTGTGAACTTTGCATAGAATAGTACCATTAGAGCAATATAACTGATGTAACCTTACAACAATGCACTGATGCAAGCATGTTTCAGTGTCGATTCGATTTATCAAACATACAAACTTATTTGGCGTAGACTAAATACAGTATATATATTCTATTAATATGACCACATATGTGTTAGTGACAAAAACATCAGAAAGGAAATCAAATAATTTGCTAAATGTGAGATTTTTCTTTTCTATTTCTTACGATCTCTGTCCCGACGTCAGTTTTTATGAGTAAATTTAGTTCTGATTACGAATTTCAACATAGGACGAAAGCGTATTATTTTGAATGAATTTTCTTAAAAAATTGTTGGAGATGCTCGAATGGGAATATAATAAAAATATGTAAGATATTTACCTAAATGGGTTAATTGTCAAATAGCACTGTTCTTAACCGTAATATTCGAAAGCAAAACATACTTTATTAATGCTTATGCGGAGTTCATATATATTGATAAATACAGGGATCGTGAGTTGCACGTGCCTAACTACTAGTCAGCAATAAAATAGCAAACTCGTCTAAAAACTAGCAAACTAGCATAGAAACTGAACAGATAGTCAACTACTACTACAAAGAAGATACCCACAGCGAAGTACTAACAAAAGGATGCAAGTCAGAAACTCACAAACTGATTTCTCAATGCAGAACTGGATCAGAGCATGCATAATCAAAGAATTGCTGATAATAGAAGTTCACAAATCTTAAATTAAAGGCGGTTATCAATATGTGTAGACTGTAGAGGCGAACCCATGGTACAGCTTACTGCTTTGATCTTGGTTCATCTGTCCCAGTCCTGATCACAACAGCCAGATTATTCATGCTTTTTTTCTTTTGCAAGGCAGAAGTGAGACATCTTATGATAGGAACCGGGGTCCTACCAGGTCTAGCTCGTAGGTTATAGGGGTGGAAGGGAGGTTGGCGATGGCTAGGGCGAGCACGGCGGCGAGACAGCGCCATGGTTGCACGACGGCGGCGGCGGCTGCAAGAGGAGGCGGCGGCTAGGGTTTAGAGGTCCGACTCCTGAGGGAGTCGGCAACAAATATGTTTATTGCTTAATTCTTGAAATATCCGATTACATTGTTTATATAAAGATAAATTGGGCTAAGCCCCTAATTCGGTGTGCTTATTGGGCCTCTTCCGGCTGTAGGCCACGCCGGTCATAACATCTCTCCCCGCCTGCGCAAACAGCTCGTCCTCGAGCTGGAATTCTGGAAACTGCTGGCGGAACTCGTCGAGCTGCTCCCAGGTGGCGTCCTCCACTGCAAGGCCTTCCCATTGAATCAACAGGTGCCAAATGCCCCGCCGAAGCTGAGCCTTCACCACCTTAGCCGGAGCCGACAGTAGACGCCCATTCGCGGTCGGAGGCAGCGCTGGCAGCGCTGCTGGCGGTTCACCACGGAATGGCTTCAGCAAGCCCACATGAAAGACGTCGTGGATGCGAGTGCCGGCTGGAAGCTGAAGGCGGTAGGCGAGCTTGCCCACGCGGTCAAGCACAGGAAAAGGCCCCGCATAGCGCGGTCCAAGCTTGCGCTTTGCGCGCGGATCCAGGGACTGGGTGGTTCGGTTCAGGAGCCGCAGCCACACCCAGTCACCCACCGCAAACTCCGCGTCACGGTGGTGTGCGTCGTAGTACTTCTTGGACAGCTGCTGGGCTTGGAGGAGACGCTGGCGCACCTCGGTGATGATCTCGTCGCGTGTGCGGAGGAGGTCGGCAGCTGCTTCGGACCTCGCCGTCCCAGGCTCCATGGGCAGCATGGGTGGAGGGGCCTCCCATAGACCACCTCGAACGGAGTGGTGCACAGGGCGGAGTGGTAGGAGGTGTTGTAGCAGTACTCCGCCCACGGAAGCCAATCCACCCAAGCTCGGGGGCGATCACCTGTCACACAACGTAAATACATTGCAATCACCTTGTTAACCACCTCGGATTGGCCGTCCGTCTGGGGATGGAAAGCCGTACTCATGCGCAGCTTCACACCCGCCAACCGAAAGAGATCACGCCAGACATGACCAGTGAACACCGGGTCACGGTCACTAACGATCGAGGACGGAAACCGTGGAGGCGGACGATCCCGTCGAAGAATGCCCGTGCCACGGAAGCGGCCGTGTACGGGTGGCCGAGCGCGATGAAGTGCGCGTACTTGGAGAAGCGGTCGACCACCGTGAGGATGACGGACTTGCCGCCCACCTTGGGGAGGCCCTCGATGAAGTCCATGGAGATATCAGCCCACACTTGGGATGGCACGTCAAGTGGCTGAAGGAGACCCGCCGGCCTCAGTGTCTCCGTCTTATTGCGCTGGCAGGTGACACACGACCGCACCCAGTCGCGGACTAGCGCACGGTCTCCTGGAATATGAAAATCAGCACGGAGACGGTGGAGGGTCTTTTGGGCGCCCTCATGCCCCGCCGTATGCGCCAGCAGCAACGCCTGGTGGCGTAAGTCGTCGTGATCCGGCACGAATATGCGGCGCCCGTGCAGGACGAGGCCAGCATCCATGCGCCAAGGCGCCTCCAAGTCGCCGGCCTCGAGGCGCTGGCGGAGGAGCTGCGCGTCCGCGGCGCTCGCAGTGGCCCGGCGGATGTCGTCGATGAAGGCGAAGGACGGCCCGGAGCGGATGCAAAGGGCGGCACCCGTCGGAGCCGCGTCGGCCGCGGTCTCCTCGGTGTCGCGCCGGGAGAGGGCATCGGCGACGGTGTTGAGGCGACCCGGACGGTACTCGACGGTGAAGTCGAAGCCAAAGAGCTTGCTGATCCACTGATGTTGCGGCACAGTAGAGAGGCGCTGGTCCAGCAAGAACTTGAGGCTGTAGTGATCCGTGCGAATGCGGAATGTCCGCCCCCAAAGATATGGTCGCCAGTGGCGCACAGCTTGCACCAAGCCGATGAGCTCCCGCTCGTATGCCGCCAGCTTGTTATGGCGAGCGGCAAAGGGACGGCTGAAGAAGGCCAGCGGCCCCTCTCCCTGATGCAGGACGGCGCCGAAACCGACGCCGGATGCATCGCAGTCCACGACGAACAGCTTGTCGAAGTCCGGCATCTGGAGGACGGGCCCTGTCGTGAGGGCCTGCTTGAGGGTCTGGAACGCCTCGGTCGCCTCTGTATCCCAGGAGAAAGCGTCGCGGCGCAGGAGGCGCGTCAGGGTGCGGCGATGAGACCGAATTCCCGGATGAACTTCCGGTAGTAGCCCGCGAGACCCAGGAACCCGCGAGGGCCCGAGGTGACTGCGGTGTGGGCCATGCCTCGACCGCCGCGACCTTGTCGGCGTCCATCGCCACGCCCTCCGCCGAGATGACGTGTCCCAAGTAGCCGACGGAGGTCGTGCCGAACGAGCACTTCGAGCGCTTGAGGTGAAGACGATGCGCTCGAAGCTCGTTGAAGATGATGGCGACGTGCTGCAGGTGCTCCGCCCATGACGAACTGTAGATAAGAATGTCATCAAAGAAAACAAGCACGAAGCGGCGTAAGTAGGGGCTGAGCACGTCGTTCATCAAGGCCTGGAATGTCGCCGGGGCGTTGGAGAGGCCAAACGGCATCACCAAGAACTCAAAGTGACCATGATGAGTCCGAAAGGCTGTCTTGGCGATGTCGTCCGGGTGCATCCGCACCTGGTGGTACCCGGAGCGGAGGTCGAGCTTGGTGAAGAAGCGGGCCCCGTGTAACTCGTCCAAGAGCTCATCCACGACGGGGATGGGGAATTTGTCCTTGGACGTCCGAGCGTTGAGAGCGCGGTAGTCGATGCAGAAACGCCAGGTGTCGTCGGCCTTGAGGAGTACCGGCGCGGAGAAAGGCGAGGTCGAGATCCGGATGATGCCCTGAGCGAGCATGACCGCCACCTGACGCTCGAGCTCGTCCTTCTGCAGCTGCGGGTAACGGTACGGCCGAACCGCCACGGGCGCGGTGTCCGGCAGCAGGTGGATGTGGTGGTCGCAGGCCCGGGCCGGCGGAAGCCCCTGCGGCTCGTCGAAGAGGTCATGTGCTGCTGCAGTAGGCTGGCCAAGAGGGGATGCTCCGCGTCGACAGCGGCCGCCGATGGCTGGGGCCGAGGATCCGCCGGAGAGGCACAGCCGGCGCCCTCCCAGGACACGGCGCCCCTGATGCCAGAAGTCCATCGTCAGGGTGTCGAAGTCCCAGAGGATGGGGCCCAGAGTGCGTAAGAAATCGACACCGAGGATGAAGTCGAAGCAGCCCAAGTCGATGCCGACGCAGGTGACGGAGAAGTGCTCGTCGCCGATGAGGATGGGGACCTGCCGAGCAATGCCTGACATGCAAGGCGGTCGCCATTGGCGACGGTCACGCTGAACTGATCCGCGCCGGACGGCTGCAGCTTCAGTCGACGCATGGTAGCCCCGGACAGGAAGTTGTGCGTGGAGCCCGTGTCCAGGAGAGCGAGGAGCCGCTCGCCGTTGATCGTCACCGGCAGCAGCATGGTCTTCTCCGTCCGTATGCCCGCGAGTGCGTGGAGGGAGACGACAAAGCGGCGGCCTGGGGAGCGGCGTCGGCCACGGTGGTGTCCGTGTCGGGAGGCTCGGCCCGACGCCGTCCGTCTCCACGTAATCAGCGGCCTCCAGGTAGAACAGCCGGGGGCACACGTGTCCAGGGACGTATGGGTCATCGCAGTTAAAGCACAACCCTTGACGGCGGCGCTCAAGCTGTTCGGCCGTCGTCAGCCAACGGAACGGCCGCGTCGCGGTCGGGGCGGCAGCGCCTGCAGGAGTCGGGGCCGGGCGCGCCTGGACCGCTGGTGTCGGAGCAGGTCGGCCAGGCGGCCGGGCTCCTCTGGCCGGGAAGGCCTGCTGCATGGCCAGCGCACGCTGCTCGAAGGCGCGAGCGTAGTACATGGCCATCTGGAGGTCCTGAGGACCCCGCATCTCCACGTCACCCGGATGTGATCGGGAAGACCGCCGACGAATAGCTCGGCGCGCTGGCGAGCGGTAACGCCGGGCGCGTGGCACGCTAGGGCTTGGAAGCGGTCCGCAAAGTCCTGTACCGACGAGGTGAACCGGCTCCCGCGTATCGGGGGCCCGAAGCAGAGAAGGCACAACTCTCGGAAGCTCTCCCATGGAGGCATGCCGCCCTCGTCTTGCTCGAGGCTGTACTACCACGTCTGCGCGGCACCGCGGAGGTGGTAGGAGGCGATCCAGGTGCGGTCGGACGCAAGCGTGCGCTGCCCCCGGAAAAACTGGTCACACTGGTTGAGCCAGTTCAGGGGATCCACCGTGCCATCGTAGGTGGCAAACTCCAGCTTGGAGAAACGCGGCGGTGGCTGGCCGTGAGCTCCGGCGTTATAGGATCCCTCATGGAGGAGCATCAAGGACGCGGGAGCCGCGACGGTAGGCATTAGCGGGCCGCCTTGGAACAAGGGCCCGTCGATGCTGGCGTATGGTGCGGCGTAACCCGGGAAACCGCCGAAGGCCGCGGCTGCGGACAGCGCCGGTGGCTCCGGCACGGTCGGCTGACTCGAGGCCATGGTGTAGATCGGCGAAGCGAGCCAGTCCGGGAGCGGCGACGGTGACGACGGAAACCGAATTTGGTTGATCGGCATGCCGTGAGTCGTCGGAGAGGCCTGGGTCGAGGCGGAGGTTGCCACGACGGCAGCTGCGGTGACGAGGCCATGGGAAGCGTCCCCGGCGGCTAAGGCCCATATGGGCTGGCGAGGAAGGTGCGGATGCCCTCTACCGCCTGAGTTAGGGCACGGAGGGCCGACGTCATCTCGACCAGGGTGAGGATGGCGGCGGCCACGAGCGAGGTGGTCACGGCGGCGGTGAAGGTCGGCCCGGTGGCGGACGTCGTGGCCGCCGCGGTGGGGGCCAGCGGCGCAGCCGTGAAGGTGGGCAATGGTCCCGTCATGATCGATCCCGAAACTCCTGATACCAGATTGATAGGAACCGGGGTCCTACCAGGTCTAGCTCGTAGGTTATAGGGGTGGAAGGGAGGTTGGCGATGGCTGGGGCGAGCACGGCGGCAAGACGGCGCCGTGGTTGCACGACGGCGGCGGCTGCAAGAGGAGGCGGCGGCTAGGGTTTAGAGGTCCGACTCCAGAGGGAGTCGGCAACAAATATGTTTATTGCTTAATTCTCGAAATATCCGATTAAATTGTTTATATAAAGATAAATTGGGCTAAGCCCCTAATTCGGTGTGCTTATTGGGCCTCTTCCGGCTGTAGGCCTTGCCGGTCATAACATCTTATTTCTTAAAAGAAAGCAAAATATCACTGAAACCAGCCATATGGTTGAGGCAACCCATCCAAGCCTTCGCAGCATCTCAAAAGAAAGCAAAATAGCACTGAAACCAGCCATATGGATGAGTCGCCTGCTATTTATGCAGTTACAAAAGGCAGGTGCAATTCAACATACAGGAGCTTCTTCACAACTCCCAGGCTGGTCAGACTACTGATGCAATTCGACACTCACTAGTCAGTACTAAGCCTCGAAATATCGAGCTACGGACCAGAAAACACATATAAAATAGGATATCAGAACACAAGCAGAAAACCGACACTGAAATCCCCCGCTTGATACAACATGTAAGAAATCAAGATGGGCACACCAAAATACAAGTGAGATAAAGTTCACAGTTCAGCGCGCCAAGTTAGGTACTAATTACGCCAAGCAAGTCAATGTGCCTTCAACCTTCACGCGAATTGACGAATGTCAACAGGAATTAGATAACGGAAGGAAGTTAGCAAATTAAGCGATTAATTCCTACAAGTGCACTTCACAGCAGACCGGTTACATAGAGGGTCGATCCCCTCATCAAGCATACAATTGGAAGAAACTACACCCAACCGTCCATTTCTGCATGTCAGCCACCAAAACGTAACTGCAGGTACCTGCAGTGCAAATAATAGCATCAGCCAAAGAAACTTGTTCCATTCAATAATGAAAAATTGTTCGAGTTATTCTCATATGTTTTTGAAAGACTCGAACAGAAAACATTAGTTTCACAATTTGTGGAAGTAGTGCCTCTACAAAGCTGAATCAACTCAACATTACTAGACAAAATCATCATCTAAAACAGAGAACAGCAATAGGGTAACTTGTAGTGTGGTAGTACACTTTCAATTTCACATATTAGAAAAATTGGCTAAACTAGTATGTGAATAGGCGGTGAAGACTTTTTGATCCCAGGCACCAGTGCACCCTTCAATTTAAAAAATTCGAAAATCATATTTATAAGCTTTAAAAAAATCTGAAAAAAATTCCATGTGTATGGTGTATCCCATAACCGTGAATTTTTTTATATTCAAATACTTTGGATTGTGGGCTACACAAAAAAAAACAAATCTTGTAAAACTTAGAGATTTGAAAATATACATTCTCAGATCTACACATTTGTCATTTTTGTGTAGCTTAGAATACAAAGTTTTTGGAGTTGAAATTTTGCACGTAAGTGAGATATATCATTGGCTACACGTGGAATTATTTTCGGATTTTTTTGAAGCTTATAAATATGGATTTAGAATTTTTTAAACTGGAGGGTGCACTGGTGCCTGAGATCAAAACCCACTTTCCGGTGAATAGGCCAAAAGAATAGTGGACATTTGAGGGGCTCCTGCACTTGGAAAGCATAAACAAGCTCATAGGCAACTTTTAGAAACATATGAGCTAGCGAATCACTAGCAAACTGAAATTGATCGAATTAATGCAGCATAAGCCTCCAGCAAGGGACCCTGCATCATACTACTACTTAGCAAGACAACAGTCTCATCTCTGAGCAGGCACGATTACAGGCACAAATAGAGAACGAGGATCGGTTCTAAGCCATCAGTCATTTGATGGGGAAGAGAGAAAGATACCACATCAACATAAGGGACTTGGGGAGTACTAAGGAAGATGTAAACTAGCAGCTAGCTACATACAGTTGGACCTTTGACCAGACAAACTATACCGTTGCCTCATGGTCAATGCATATAGACGCAAATTTGGCGGACAACAAGCAACACGCTGAGCTAAAAACAATCGGGCATAAAGCTAAAACAAATGTAAGCAGAGCAATAAATAACAGTATAAGATTTAATGATGGTAATTATTCGTAAGAAACAAAATCAAAATAAGAAACAATGTAAAGTGGCATAACTATTGGTATAAAATGGTCAGGCATTGCTATCATATCAAATACTCCCTCCGTACCTAATTATAAGCAGTTTGCTAAAACGTCTTATAATTTGGTGCAGAGGGAGTACTTGTGTAGACGGCAATTGTGTAGACGGAACCAATCTGGAAGTTACATTATGACTTGATAGACCCTAAACCACATAACTTTTTTGAAAGCCGTAGACCCAAGTATAAGTTAAACAGAAATATATCCCCTAAGCACAGTGAAAAGTAAGTAGTTCATTTCCTACTAGTTAGCACGATAGCATTCTGTGGGAAGGCACGAGCATATGCACACAAATAAGGAATGGGGGAGGCTTCTAGCTAGAAGAAGAAAGAATGTAATGAAGGAGCAAAATGAGAGCAAGGCAGCTGGATGGAACGAGAAGGCAGGCTATAAAGCAAACATCAGCAAGTAAAACAGAAGGAGGGTGGGTGAAGGCATGAGGAAGAAAACAGATAGTGAAAAAAAGCGGATTGGATAAAGAAACAGGAGCTGGAGAAAATCTTAAGAGTCCCCCTCTATTGAAATTTGGCTTGAGAAATTTCAGTAAGAACGATAGCGGTGCATTATTTGAAGGAACAGATCCGTTACCTCAACATACATGCAGAAGATAACTTACCTTCTCAACCAGTACATCAGGATTGCATATCTAATGGGACAATCCTCTTAGTTATCGTGCGGAAGATCAGTTGCTTCATGCCCACCACCATTGCCTATTTCTGCAAGCATAAGAAGTCAACAACCAATATTAAAAGCATTCTAATGAAAAGCCAAACTCATAGCTGTAGTTTGGAAAAACAACAGTTTTGATACAACGTTAGAAATTGGTAAATAAACTACACCTACGTGCAAATATAAAGAATATGTACAAAACATTATATATTGATTAATATCCTAAAAATGAAAAACTATACACTCAGACTATTAGCTGGTCAGAAGAGACAAGTTATCAATTAGTAAGCTTGTTCCTTGCCATATCAGTAAAAAATCATACTAATAAATCCTAGCAAAAGGTGATCATGCGTTTCAGATTAGGCTTCAAATATGTTTAGCTTTAAAATGAAATTAACTTTACTTATTAGTTTTCCCAGATACAAATGGAATTCCACTCACGACACCTTAACTTAAATGTCATAGAACGACCAACTGTTCATAAATTTCGAATAAATTAATCATTACTGATTTAAGATTAGCCTACCCCAACTTGTTTGGGAATAAAAGGCTTTGTTGTTGTTGTTGTTGTTGTTGTTGTTGTTGTTGTTGTACTGATTTAAGATTACTAGCAAGATTAGCAGAGATATCGTTCTAAATGAAAGAATTAGAACTAGCTCTAAGCTTCCAAATGTACATATTGATTCAGAGGATTTTCATAGGAATCTTGAAGAATTTGAAAAGACAACAACAATTGATCATCAGGACTTGCACAAATTATTTAAGTAAACTGCTGAACAGAGAAAAAAAATGACTTGATCCCTAATAGCATCCGCTCTGAAACAAACTAACAGCAGACTTACTAATTTTTTTGAAATTAGCTGCAGACTTACTAGGGATAACAATGTTCCATGATCTAAAACATGTCATGCACAAAACTCATGACCAGCTCGAAGTCAGCATTCGGTGAGCTATGTGCTAGTACTAATTCCAACGGTTGCAAAACTGGGTTTGAGTTGTAGCCTTCAGCTATGCCACAAAATAACATATTGTCTTTCATAAGAAAGTGTGAATCAACAGGCAACATGTTTGTGTGCATATTTAGCAATTCGATCACTGCATGGTCTTGGTCCTGAACATGTCAAATCTCATAACATGAACTAAGTTATGTTTTCCATTTTAAGTTATCTCTAGCACAGAGAATTGAACTTGGCAAAGCTCATTTTGTGAATATAACTAACACCTATTGCTTGCATTATGACTAATAATACACAAAGCACAACCAACAGATTAAGAACATATACAGAAGATGTAACGAAAATGCAAGACAACAGACAAGACTCAAGTGCCAGTATCATTCATACCTGGAAGGTAGAAGCTCATGTAGGGTAGGACGCTAAAGTATTCTCTGGGCTCATCAACCTTCTTAACCTGCCCAGAATTGAGCTTGATGGTGAATAAGCCAGCACCTGAGCTAACGAAGACGACATCCACATCCACACCCTCTGCAAAGCCGACCACGGCGATACCCACACCCTTTGGAAAGCCGAACCAGAATATGTTTTCATCGAGTTTGGCAACAGGTATTGTTCTCTCCAGGTCGATGACCCTGTACTGTACCCATTCTGCAGCTTCTTCTTCTTCTGTATCCACCTTCCTTGACCACGTATAAAGGCTAGAACCCTGAATGCAGGCGAAGCCCAGTGAAGTATCGTTCTCCATCGCCGTGATGGCAATGTAGTACACGTCCGGCTGCGGCGGGTCAATCATGGATAAGCGATCCTTGCCCAAGTCATACTTGACGATCGAGTTGTCCTCGCGAATTGTGAAGCAGACTGCACCTCCGACAAAGGCGCCTCACCTAGGCTGGAGATAGGGTGTGTAGTAGGACGCTGCACTGTTCATTCGCAGCATGTGCTGGGCATAGGTTTGACATGTGCTGGGCTCCACCTCGACTGCCACGGCGGCCCCTTCCGCGTCGTCTTCGCGGCCACCCATGACTACAACGACATCATAGGTTTGACAGGTGTTCATTCGCAGCATGTGCTGGGCATAGGTTTGACAGCTATGCCCCTTCAGCTATGCCACAGAAAGCCCACGGTAGAGCCCATTGCAGCCTGCGTGATTTTTTTGGGCATCCGATCAACATGCTTGGATTCAACATTCAGTACTCAGCAGTAAGCCTGAGGTAGAAATTCAACACAATAGGCTCCCCGTCAAGCATATAAAATTAAGGAAGCTACACCCAACAACTCATTTCTGCAGTTGGCCACCGGTATATGACTCTAGATAACCTGTGGAGAAAGCAATACCATTTTGTTTTTTTTTTGAACAAGGTACCGTAAGGGAAAACCCCCTACGGTTAAGATTTCATATTAATAGAAAAACCAGCAGTTTTTCTTACAAAAGGTACCCTTGGTCAAAAAATGACCCTATGGAGGGAGAAAATGAAACAAAGAAAAGTACAAGGTAGCCATCTATGAAACAAAGAAAGCAATACCATCAGTCAAACAAATATGTATTATTCATTCAGATTAATTATCATAAACATTTTATGGCTCAAACAGTAAACATGACATTCACCATCGTGGAAATTGTGTCAAAAGCTCTAAAATTGAGCCATATCAGCATTATTAGACAAAGCAAATATTTGAGACATAGAACAAAAATGTGTAAATGTAGTGTAGTGGCACTCCTTCAACTTTTAATATTAGCAATTTCTGGGTACATCAGGTCTGACCAGCCGAGAATGTAAGAAAAGTGGGTATTATGGTTTTAAGATTATCAGCAATATTAAAGAAATAAACTTCAGTTAATCTTCGTAATATGCCTATTGATACGCATTTGACATCTTTAATTGGTTTAACATAATTTTCCATATTGTCAACTTCCACCGTTTTGTATCTCACAATGAGAAAAGAAAAGGAACTGTGGCTATGCACTACAGAAAGCACCAGCACACAAGTATACCAGAATAGAACAACACTATTGTATGTTGCAGAGGTCATCAAGCAGCAGAAGAAACAGGTGACACGACATTGCTTACAATTGTTAGTTCAACACGAAAGGATAGGACGGCATTCCATCAATCAATTATCAAAATTTGACTTACACCCCGTGTGTAAAGGGACAATTTGTTTAAATATGTGAAGTCATGCTACTTACCTGCAGCATAGACACTTTCAAATGGATGATTGCAACAATCCATGAAGCCTGTGGGATGCTCTTCGAACTGCAATGACTTAAGATTGATCATGAAGATGCCATTATATGTCCACAGAAACACCACATTGTTGTTCTCAGCAAACCTTAGTATCCATGAGCCCGCACTTCCCTCGTAGGTATTCGGGGGAAGTAGGTTGTCCAGTTCAATAGTTTTGTCCAGCACCCAGAAAGAAACACCACCACAATCGGTTATTCTCTTCCATAATTGAGCGATGTGGTGTGACACAAATAGGAAACCAAGCCCACCACCCTCTGCCCGCACAACCGTGTATCTATTTTTTCGCTTGGTAAGCACATCAACCGGTGGCTGTATTACAGCTATGTTCTTCCTCTCCAAATCAAACCGAAGAATTCCAACGAAATCTCCAGCAAGTATCCAGTAAAGGGAATCCTCAGCGAGCACCGCCGGCTTGGGCACATAAACCGCGATGCCGTGGTTGCTGGTAGGATCCTTGGGCGGAAGCGGTGCTGAGACAAGTTCACCCCATACGCCGGTCTCCGACGAATAAACGCAGGCGAGCGCTTGTCTATGTTGTTTGTCCTTGTCATCTACCACTGTCAAGACCACCTGGAAGTGTTGGTCGTCACCGGCTGCGCGAAGCACCGCCCTGTGGAAGTACGCCTTGCCAAACCTCGCGGGAACGTGGATACGGTGCTTGTCGGCTGTGACGGGATCCCATACCAGGACCTGCTCCAGCGATGCGTCGGAGAGTAGTACGAGGCCATGGCGACACCCGAGGACCTGCACGAAATATTCTTCCATTTGCAAGAAGCGCCCAGCTGGGACACGATTGGGGCCCTCCATGGTAGGTATGAAGTAGACGCCACAGTTATGTTCGACAAAGATACCGAGGAGGGGAGGGTTACGTCGGTGGCGGAGGCGAAAGCGGCGGGTGAGGCCGGGGTCGGCGACGAGGCTGCGCCATCGCTTGCAGACGCGGGAGGCACGCGGGAGGGAGGAGGGCTGTGGGGGAAGGCGGAGGAGGATCTCGGAGAGCAGGTCGTCGTCTTCCAGCACCGCTGCCACCGGCGATAAGGGGGTGCTACTCATCTCGCCCTCCCCCCGTGCGGCCGGTTGTGGCGGAATCGGAACAGCAAGCCAAGGTGAATTTCCGAAGTAGATCGGCCAAAGATATCACGCGGTGACTAAACACCTTAGTCCGATCCCTGGAATCGCGAAACGAACCGCACACAATGCCTGCTTATAAACCCTACGGCCACGCTGCTTCCTATCCTACGGCCAGATGCTCGTCCGATGTCAACAAAAGAATCGGAAGCCGATTCATAGTAGTACCCGGCTTTCTATAAAAGTTACACCACGAAACGAGGCAAAAAATTCTATGGGAACGGGCCGTACCAACCCCATCATGAGGCCCCTCCTAGGATTGCAACACGTCATTCTCTGCGCGCATCTCAAAGCCCCTACTACCGCGAAAAGAGAACAGCCGCATCTGCCTCCTCCAGTTGCATCTCGCGGAAGCGCCAGCGCCGACGAGCGTCCGAGTTCCCGTCGTCGCTTTCTGGTCGCGGCCCGCCCCAGCGCGCCTCTCTGACATCTCATGTAAGCGACGGACCTGGCGAGCGCACGTTTCCTCACCGCCGCCTTCTGCTCGCGAGTCGGCCATGCCCTTCTGCTCGTGAGCCGCCCCGCCTCGGCTCAGCTGCTTCTCGCAGAAACGACGGCGACGGCGTGCACCCGATTACGTTGATGGTAGAAACGAAGCCACATCCATGCGATTTCTCGCCTCTCTTCCCTAAAATTGTACTATAATTTGTACTGAAATTTGGTGTTCTCTTGTGCAGTTCTAATTAGAACGCTTGATTGGCAGCAAGGTTCCTTCACCTCGTTCTTGCCGTCATTGTTGCCGTGCGAAGCCGTTCCGGCGGCTTTTTTACGGATGTGATTCCTCCGCTTCCGGCTCCTGACGCCGGGACCGAAAGCCTCGGTCTAGCCTCGGCCGACGAGCCGGAGACCGACGGCCGGTCGTCGTCGAGCTCGGCTTCGCGCGCGGCTCCGACGCCGACAATGGCGGTCTGTTGGTGAACTTCTCGTAGTCGTAGAGGTGGTCGTGGTAGAGCTGCGCGAGGACGTGCTTGGCGCACTCGGGCACGTCCCGGCCGCGAGTCTGAATTCCAAAGCAGCTCTGCTGTTGGTGAAGCGAGAATAGATCGTGACATCGGGACACTGACCGTCGGCAGCGACCGCCGCCGTTCGGTACACCAACGACGCCGCAGTGACGTCCTGCACACCGCCCTTGCTGACGCCGGCGGCGCACTGCAAGACGAGGCGATGTTTTCTGCGGGTGACGGCGGCGACGGCGGTGCTGATGGCATGCGACTCGTATAAGTGCTGGTGGCCTGCCGCCGGGCGGTGGCATACCCGTGCACAGCATGGCATTCCAGGGCGTCGCGTGGTGCTTCATGCAGGGCCTGACCGACCGCCTCGCCTTCGCGCACCCGCCGTCGCTGGGGCCAGCGAGCATGGCGTTAGCGTCCTGTGGTCGTCTGTCTCGACGAGCTGTGCGACGGAGATGAATCTGGCCGCGCACTACTCGACAGACTCGCGGCCGGCGCGTGTGCGTATCAACTAAGTGGATTACAAGCTACTTTGGGATTCGCGCAGAGAATGAGGTGTCGATATCTCACGAGGGGCCCTAGGAGGAGGACGCTGCGGCCCGGTCCCAGAGAATTTTTTGCCACATGAAACGATTCTCTACAACAAAAAATGCGATCCGTATTTTCGTTTTCTATAGATGGAAGTGGATTCTATTTTTTTCTGGACGAATTTTTGTTTCGTCTACAACGAACGTGATCAGTATAATGTTTTTTTTACTATATAAACAAAGTTCTATACTGTAAGAATAAGTTTCACCTGTCATCTAAATATTTTTTGTTTCGTCTACAACAAGGATCGATGATTGACTGAAACAATTTCAGCCGTTGCGACGGAAGCCATTTGACAGAGAATATATATTCCAACCATTTTCCTTTCCCTATTCTGGAGCGGACAGAAAAAAAAATTCTGCTTTTTGCGAAACACAGTACAACGCAGACACTCACATACACACGCATACACTCACCCCTATGAACGCACACACGCACACCCTACCCCCATGAGCACCTCCGAGAGATTGAGCCGGCGGTTGGGTCTTGAGATTGACGAAGTCACCACGGGCGCCTCGCTGTTGACGAGAACGTCGCCTCCCACTGAAGAATATTCCGCCTAAATGAGAAACGTGGGCTGGGGGTACAACCACCCTCCTAACCATCTTGCCACAGGCAAGTTCTCAAACTTTTTTCTGCTTTGTAAATAGTAACTCGCATTTGTCGCGGAGGAGGAACTCGGGTCTCGACGGTCACGTCATCCATCAGTGGGCATGGCGGTGGCGCCATTGCGCGCCTATCACAGGTGGTTCGGGTGGGGAAGAGTAGCAGCGGCTGGGTTCGACCAGAGTCAGTCTTGAAGAATCTCAAAATGATATTCGAAAGACAGACGCACTGTGCAAGTGAGATTAAAGCACAAGATTTTCGCTTCAGAGATAGAAACCCATTTGTACGTAGAGGCGTATCAAGAATGATGTTAATCTGGCTTTGATTTGCCAGCTTTGCCCCGCCACTAGATTACTCAAGATTACTTCGTAATTGAAATGTTAAGCTTAAAGGAACAGCGATTGTCAACATGTAGCGGCTTTGATTCACATTTCCCTTCCCTGATAAAAACAACCAAATTTTTATCCATCTTTATTTTTTCTCGCATGAAGAAGTGAGACCTTTTATTTCTTCGAAAGCAACTTATAAAAATAATTCAGATGTTTGCCAACTCATCAAAGAATCCAGCGAAGCCTTCCCAGCAACGCAGAAAAGGCTGTGAATCCCCTGGTTTAATAGCCAGGATGGGGCAGAGGTGCAATTCGATTGAACTTACCATGACCTCTTCCCGATTCACATGTCAGGTCACTCTTACGGGATACTAGTACAAGATTATTAGTCAACACTAAGCTTCTGAATACTGAGGTAGAAATTCAACCAAAAAATCATGCAAGAATTGGGACATCACAACGGCTGATACAGCACGGAAGATAATTAAACACGTACATATGCACTACACACTGTAAAATGCAAGAAATAGATCAACTGATAATGAACACGGCAAAAGCCAAAAGGTAAGTACTAATTAACCAAGGCTAGTCAATGTGCCTTCGTACTAGTTGAGGGATTTCTACATAATAAATAAGATAACATACTAGAAAGGTGTGCGCAAATTAAGCAATTATTTCCTACAAGCCCACTTCACAGCTGACTGGTGCATACTACATGAGGGTCCTCGTCGAGAATACAAAATGGAAGAACCTACACCCAACAACTCGTTTCTGCAACTCAGGCCACCGGGATAGACTCTGGATACCTGTGCAGCAGCAATACCGTCAGTCAAACAAATATGTAATATTCCTTCAATCCTTCAGGAAAATACCATCAAAGGAATTCTCAAAATTGCTTTATGGTTCAAACAGGAACCATGAGATTCAACATTGTGGAAAGTGCGTCAAAAGCTCCAAAGTTGAGTCATATAAGCATTATTAGAGAAAACAAACATTTGAGAGAGCGAACAATGGGCAATTTGTACTGTGGTCACACTCCTTCAGCTTATAATATTAGCAGTTCTACATCAGGTATGACTAGACGCTAACAGAACAGTGGGCACATCTGGGGATCATGGACTAGGAAAGATCTGACTAGACGTTAACAGAACAGTGGGCACATGACCAGGGGCGGAGCCAGGATTTGAGCATGCGGGGGGCGAACTTTTTTTGCATATATATGCTTTGCATTTGAAAGAGATACGTTATGTTAGTTTGGAAGTGTCTATAGGTCCAGCAACCTTATCTTAACTATTATGTAGTTCTGAAAAATTGTTTGTTCTCGATGTATTAATATATATGCTTTCACATCAATTTGTTCTCAATGTAAACTATTTTGTAGTGCCGAAAAACTTAGTATCCCATCTAAAAAAAACTTAGTCTCTATCCACATATCAAGAAAATTGGAAAAGAATTGATCTACGATTAATCCTTTGCTTCATGCAATATTAATCCTTTGCTTCATGCAATTCCACGTTAGGAGACAAGGCATCATGTGATTTATAATAGGTCCTAGTATGTAGTTTGTTGCGGATCTCCTAATTAGTAGTTAAAACAACTGTAATATATATAATACATCCATTCGAGGCCCAAATGCTCAAATCCTGGCTCAGGTAATAGGCTGTTGTACACCTGTTAGGCTTTGTCTCACGTAGCAGAGGGAGCTGCGCTTCTGTTTCTTTGCCTAATGGCCGAAAACTAATCGCGCTTACCTGTTGTTATACCATACTAGTACCAGTACTACATACGATTTTGTTGAGGGGGGCAGAAGGTTAGGGGGGTCGGACCCCTGCTAGCACCCCCCTGGATCCGCCCCTGCACATGACACATCAATGGATCATGGACTAGGAAAGCAGAAATATCTGATTAGAGCTCACCTACTCTTATGAAATGTACAAAGCTAACTAGTCCCTAACGAATCAAATTTCATCAAATCGATGCCGTACAAAGCCTCAAGCAAGGGGATCGTGCATCATCTTATCAGCTCATAAATTCCATCGGTCCAAAATGACTGTCATTGTTTTTTTTTTTCACTGCACATCATCAAGCAATACTTTCACCAGTACTTTCATGACAATAGCTAGTACATATTATGAAATATTATTGGTGATGAAAAGTATCTGCAATAAAACGAGTCATGTCATTTTGATCATGTTTAAATGTAAAGTACAGTACTAAACATTCATTGGACCAGCCAAATTGTATCAGTGGCTAAATATCAATTGCACATATATGCAGTTTTCTAGGACAATGGGTGGTATGGTGAGAAAATATTTAAGCACTAAGCAGCAGCATAAAAACAAGATTAATCGTCTATAAACTTACAATAGCTGCAAGGAAAATTGTGTAGAGTATGGTTTAATGAAGGCGCACGACACAATGACATTCCATAGAAAAGCCAAATAGAAACGATGAGGCAACAGTGAGATATTTAAATAGACTCACAGCTGTACCTTGCAATGACCTACTCTGTTTTGAAACAACATTACAATTACATATCCAAAACACACCTACTGTTATTCCCAAAACAACATATACTCATGAATATCGTCTAAATTAAGTACATGCACACTCAGACTATTAGCTGGTCAGAAGGCAGGATTAGTAGATTTATTCTTAAGCTTCTTCACACCATACTAGAAGAAAAAATACTAGGATATGTACATTTCAAAAATAGAAATCATGATTTATATTGTCTATAAATTTAGCCTGACAAGATGAAAACAAAATTATTTTATTATTGCCCCTACCACAAGCAAGGATGTCCTACAATTACTCAATAGATTTCAAACCAAGTGGTTATTGGAGTTCAAACATTATTAGCACTATCAATAGAGATAATGATACAAAATGAATTTAAATATAACTAGAGTTAATCTTCCAAATGTACCTATTGAGCTACCTATTTGACATCTTAGTTGGTTCAAGGTAGTTTTTCATGTTGCCAACTTCAAAATGTTTTCTATCTCATCTTGAGAAAAAGAGCACTGCAACTATGCACTACACAAAATGGCACCACACAATTACCAGAACAAAACTGTGTAGAACAACACTGTTGTATGATGCAACATTATTTACAGTTGTTAGCTTAACATGAAAGGATATGAAGAACATTCCATCAACCAATTATCAAAAATGAACTTGGTTTGTTATACCCGCAGTGTAAAGGCATGCTATTACTGTTAAGTATATGTTAAAAATATAATATCACCTCTTCCTATCAGATCGGTCTTTTGGGATAGTTGGTTGATAGAACTATTCTAACATGGTATCAGAGCACGAGGTCTCGGGTTCGAGTCTCAACCCCCGCACTTTTCTCCAGCCATTTATCCACACGTGTGGAGGCTGCTTTCTTCTTCCACACCCATGTCGGGTGTCAAGGGGGGGGTGTTAAGTATATGTTAAAAATATAATATCACCTCTTCCTATCAGATCGGTCTTTTGGATAGTTGGTTGATAGAACTATTCTAACAATTACCTGCAGCATAGACACTTTCGAATGGATGATAGCTACAAAACAGGTTGCGTTCAGAAAGTTTCTTGAACTGCAATGACTCAAGATGAATCATGAAGATGCCGATAAATGTCTGCAGGAGCACCACATTGTTGTCCTCAGCATACCCTGATATCCATAGCTGCCCTATTTCCTTCTTTAAATTAAGGGAAAGTAGCTTGCCCAGTTCAATAGTTCTTCCCAATACCCAAGAAGCAACATTATCACCATTGGTCGTCCTCTTCCATAATTGGGCGGTGAAACCTGACAGGATCAATAACCCAAGCCCACCACCCTCTGCTCGCATAACCATGAAGTCCCAATAGTTGGCCTGATCCAGTGGTACAGGTAGCAGAGTTAGGTTCTGCCTCTCCAGATCAAACTCAAGAAGCCCAACATAATCCCCTACAAGGAACCAGTAAAGGGAATTCCCAACCAGCCTAGCCAGTCTACCCAGCTTAACCATGAAGGTAGGGTCGCTCAAACTAGTGTCCGAGTCGAGACGAGATTTCCCCATAAGCAGGCGACCGCTCGACTATGTTGACTGCCCTTGTCGTCTACCACTGCCAAGACCGGTTGGAAGTGTTGGGCGTCGTCGGCAGATCGAAGTACCTCGAAACAGGCGTTCGCCCCGTGGATGTCCGTCGTGTCAACCGCCCCGAGGATGACCGTCGTCTTGTTAAACCCCGCGGGAACAGCAATGCGGTGCTGGTCAGCTGTGACGGTATCCCACACAAGGATCTGCTTCCGTGTGGTGTCGAAGAACAGCACGAGGCCATGGCGGCATCCAAGGGGCATGAATCTGCCGCCATCGTCGAGCTGCAAGGGGAAGCAGTGCCGGGGAGGGACGCGGTTGGGGGCCTCTAGAGTATGTAGGAAGTGTAGGCCGTCATCGTCCTTGCGGAAGAAACAGAGGAGTGGAGGGTTGATGTGGTGGTGGCGGTGGAAGCGACGGGAGAAGCCAGGGTCAGCAGCGAGGCTGCGCCATCGCTTGCAGACGAGGGAGGCGCGCGGGAGGGAGGAAGGCTGCGGCGGCAGGCGGAGGAGGATCTCGGATAGCAGGCGGAGGAGGACCTCGCCTACCTCGCTGCTGCGGGAGGAGGCGAGCAAACAGGACGCGCGGCGGACGGGGTGGGCAGAGGAGGACCGGCGGCCGGGGCGAGGGAGAGCAGATGGCCGGCGGGTGGAGGACTGGACAAGCAGATAGAGAGCGGAGCCGTGCCTAAGTTATTTGGGGATTCCGGCGAGGGGTAATTGTGTAATTTACCATCTCTAAGTCATGTACAGTAGTATAAGTAGTTTTGAAGCATAAGGTCATGTATAAGTAAATTAGTAACTAAATAAGAACACGTGGGCCTTTTTTCACTCGGCAAACAGCATCCGACTGAAAAGTGTACAAAGTTGCTTATGTTACTCACCATTATTTTTGCAGAATTGTTTAAGATGTTTTAATATTATTTTTATTCAGCCAGAAGGAGATGAGCTCCGGAGCCAATTTAAATTTCTAGATTTATTGAACGAATTTGTTTTAAAATGTTACATGCTAGCCTATGCCAGGAGATATCTTTCACGGGCTGTACTCGGTTTCGAGTTTCTTCGACGGTTCCTTCTCAAAATTTTAATGTTCTGAACTTCTCTTTGACGAAGTCTGCCAAATTCGCCGCACTTGCTTGATGCCATCTTTGACGATATCTTTCACGGGATGTACTCGGTTTCGAGTTTCGTTGTCGGTACATTCTCAATTTTTAATGTTCTGAACTTCTCTTTGACGATATCTTTCACGGGATGTACTTGGTTTTGTTGCATCAGGCTTTTTTAGGCCTGGCCCGGCCCGAGAAATGTCCAGGTATTGATGGTTCGAAATATCCTTTTACGAATAGGTTTATCTTGATGTTTCACACAATTTTTGTATAGTAACTTTTCTATTTCAAATGTCATATATGTGTAGACCTTATATTCACGTATGTGTGTTATACTGCAGCTAGCTTACTGTGTGTTCTTCAACCTCTATTGTCGCCGCTCGCCATCGCAGATCTATTTCAGGGGTCATATACGAGTAGACCAGGAGCTACTGGGCCTCGGGTATTTTCTAGCCTCTTCGTCGTCTCCGCTCGGCAGTTGCTTGATGGTGTTAACTTCGTCGTTGTCGTAGGGGATTATTATGTTGTATGTGTGTTTTTAACCTCCGCCACCACGCTGACATCAACTTCACCGGTGTCGGTGTAGCTCCTACCACGATTTCAGCAACCGCACCGCCGCCGCGCCACACCTTTGTCATGCTCGCTGTTTTCATGGTACTGCTAAATAAATTGTTCAAATACGATTATGTGACTGTAGGGTCACCATGTAGATAAAAGGTTAAAATACATGAAACACAAATGTAACCCAAACACCGCTGCTACTTGTTTCTTTGCATACGGGGCTGGCTGAAAAATTGTTGGCAACCAAATGTGATGCATAACGCCTTAGCTCGAGTTTTCTCAAATCCAGTCAGGGCCATGGATGCAAATATCCGATAATTAAGCAGGTGACCAGACACGCCCTATATGCTTGTGTGATCACTTTACCTTTCATATTCAGGTCACCGGTTAGGGTTCATTGACAATAACAGATAAAACACTATTTTCTCTAGAAGGTATATATACCAACGAAAAACTGGATCAGGATACTCCACTTGAAATCGTGGTCATTTGATTTGATTTGCTAGAAAACACTGAAATAATAAGCTCGGCTACACTATGCTGGTCAAATGTCGATTTAGCCTCATGAACTCCAATATTGCTTGTATAGCCTACGACACACCTCACAGAAAGAAAAAGAAAGACATGTCCCTGGTCAGAATAGCATTGCTGCTGAATCGTTTGGCTCTGATTCACATATCCCTGTCCTGATCAGAACAACCGAATCATCATTCATCGTTAGGTTTTGATAGAAACAAGGAGACATCTATTAATTCAGAAGCTGAATCGTAAACTATTTGAAATATTGGCCAAACTAATAAAAAATGCAAAGTTCAGAAGTCTTCTTCACGGTTAAGTGAGGAGAGAACTGTTGTGATTAGAGTGTGAGAGTCTTTGTGGCAGTGTGTGGGCTCTTTATATGGCAATTGAGTTTCGAGGGCGGAACCGGCATTTGACCCGCATAGTAATTTCGCTATTTTCCGGCAAACCAAATGGCCACAATTTCGATTTGAGTGTCTTGTATCCAACTTTGCCATGGTATTCATTTTTTTTACAGAATGGGGTTTGTGTATTGCTGTCACTAGCACCTGAAAAAAAAATCCTTGGATCTTGAACTGATCAGACAAGTGCGTGCTGTCATGTTTCTTTTTCCTAGACAAGCCCTTGTGAAGCTGCCTGTGTTGTTGTAGAAAGAAAACTGAATGTGCTGTTTTGATACAACTGCTGCCTATTTTTATTGTATATTTAAGAGAGATGTTTCGTAGTAACTAGTAAGGGACAAATTGCTTGTCCCTGAAACACTGCCAAATGCCGAGATAAGTTCTAGTATCTACCGGGAAAGTGGCCTCTCTCTTGGCATTAACTTTGCATGTAATATTTTTAGCATCTTTTTTTTCTGGTGAACTATGCACTTTAACTAAATTATTATTTGAAAATAACATTTCAATAAATTGTGTAGCAGATAACACATGATTTGTTTTCATACGATTCTTCCGTACCTTCCATACAAGGGAAATTTGTTACTAACTATACTGGAATTTGCTTTCAAAAAGTTGGGATATGATGTCCAGCGGCCACACAAAGATTTGGATTTGCTGCCGTAAATGCGTCCACTTGTGTCCTACTTTTCAAGTGTAATTTATATATTTGCAGGTAATCTACATACACATATGTTTTTGCATCTAATTTATGTAGACATTACTCAACTGGCATGAAGAATGAATGCACAGTGAGTAGCTTCTACTGGTTAGCACTTACTTTGTGGTTCTTTTAATTTGCGTTTTGCATTTCAAGCATGCACCTGTAATTTGAGTTGATCTGCACCTGCCTTAGCCTCGTGCTATTTGCTACTGCACAGGTGGCTGACGATTCAACCAGGGCAGGGTTTCAGTGCTACATTTATTTCTCCGAGATGCTGCAATCCGTTGATGATAAAATTCAGGGAAGGTATATATACCAACGAAACACTATTTTCTCTAGAAGGTATATATACCAACGAAAAACTGGATCCGAGAGCTACCCCGGGTGCAGGCAATACCAGCCGCGGTGGCTCTGCGTGCTCAGTTGCGCCGACCACTGCCACCTCAACCCCGGCACCACCTCGTGCAATATGGCCTGCAGCCTTATCTCCATTTGCGGCTCGTTGGAGGTGCCAACTGGTAAGATGACAGACCATCTCGACTGCATTGCATCTGCCCCGTTTATTCTCCTTCTTGACCAACAATGATGGAATCTATGTGTCTTTTTCTTTCAATGGGGAGGGAGAATAAGTGTATGTTCTGATGATCTTGTTCTTCCATTGGGATTTGCAGATTCATCCGACACTGCAGCCTGTGTGCAAAACTGCAACGAGAAGCAGAGCACGCTGACATTTTCAAGAACTTAGCCTTGGAGAGCTTGTCGATCACGGGATCATTCATATGATGTTCAATGGCTGTGTAGCAGAAATCAATAAAACGGTTATTTTGTTTCTGTTGAAGTTTGTGAATCTCATCTGGCAGTTATTCACAACAAAGAAATTTCATTTGTCTTTTTGGCAAGGAAAAAGGTGAGAAAATTTATCTTAAGATAATTAATAGACGAATTTGAATCAAGTGTTAGCCAACTTACTGAAACCTTCACCACACCTTAATCAAAAAAGAAAAAACAATGTCATGGGCATTGTTACTGAATCTTGAAGCAAACTAGCAGCAGGTTCAAGCCAGGTGCAATTCAACATACAGGAGCTTCTTCCTAACTCTTCATGCAAAATTGATATAAGTCTCATCACCTTTCCCAGGCAATGTTTGTGCATTCAAATCCATTGAGGATCCTTGGACATCCACTACTCCATAAGCCTGTAGGGGCAAGCATCTGTAGTACATCAGATAAAGCAGACAGTAGATGCACATAGAAATCATATATTATCTCGTGCTTAGCTCAGAAATTACAGTTTGTTCGCAGTAGATTGTACGATTCAGCCTACTACTCAATCTGAAACAAAGAAAATATATAGGTCGGATTAAATCAATTATCAGATTACCAGCATGCATGCTTTTCAACTTCCAGTTTAGATTAGAAACATTAACTGTTTATCATGGAGAAGATAGTGCACAAGATAATTCTGTTCAATCCTAGCAAATAGCTGGCGTTTAAGTTGAATTGTAGAAAAACAGGATTCAACTAGCAATCTGAATTCCAAAATAAGGTTGCAACATATAGTCTGATAAATGAAACGGTTTATAATCTGATAAATGTTGATATATATAGCAACACAGCATAGTTACTGTTTTGTGAATCTGATCATAGAGAAAACTCTTACCTTGTGAAGGGGTCTCAGAGGAAACTCTTATCTTTATCTGTTCAACAACCTCCCAGGTACTGATTAGTTGATGTTTCTTCGTCCACATGATTTGGACCACATTGATCTTCATAACTCACTTAAACACGTTGTAAAGTGGAAATGCCATAAAGGCGAGCTGAATAATCAAGAAAGCAACAGCAGGCTCTATTGACACTGTACAAATAACTTCTCAGGGGCAAACTTCACTGGAAATAGAAAACCGGTAACACAAATCACTTAATGGTCAACAATAAAATTCTGGTGAAGCCACAGTTGCCTAAGTGGTTCACAATTTAAATGTATCATAGCATTGTTAGGATTCTAGCAACATTATTGCAGTACTAAGAAATTTGCTGTGACTGGCAGGTAGCAAAATCGCTAAAAATAACAACTAAATAAACATGAAAATAATGCTATGCACCTATGCCTTATGACAGGTGTGTGTCCCACATCTATACATACTGTCGAGGACAGATCAGCACATACAAACATAGTACTCGCTACCTTTTTTAGGGCATCATAGTACTCACTACCTACAAACCCATCCTCCTTTTGGGCCTCAGATACGTTAAACCTTTCTTCAGGCCCGGCATAGCAACCTGCTGCTGCTTGCCCCTCTTCTCCGACCTCCCCTTTGCTCTGTCTGCCGCAGCCTGCTCCTCCCTCAGCTTCTCCATCTCCTCTTCCATGGATGTTTTCTCCTCATCATGCCACCTCATGCGGTTAAGGAAGGAGGTATCATCCTCCTTCACAGAGAAGAACATGGGACCCAACTCCGCCAGCCATTGTGGGTCAACCGCAGTGACATATTGCATATACTCCTTGGTTGTCAAGACAAGCTCGTGGGAGACGATGTAGTCAGGGGTGTAGCCGAGACCGTATAGGGCACTGCTGGGATGCAGGTGGCACGACATCCCGTTCCGGCAGTTCACGTACTCTCCGACACCCTTCAGCCTTGCGGCGTTCTGGAAGTAGGCTGAGCAGATAGCCTTCCTCACCACGTCCCATTCCATATGACATGATGTCAGTGGGATCTTCAGGGTCTTGAGTATGTCAAGCAACTGAGACCTCACTTCCCGAGCCTTTTGGAGACCCTTGGCATGGAGGAAGTGGTCATTGCACCAGTCTCCCCTATAATGGTTCAACTCCCATTGCAGGTATACATTGAGCAGTGTCAGATGGTCAGACTCCGGGACAAAAAAACGTTTCCCTTGCAGCGTCACTCTCCTCTGCTCGATCTTTTGGTCGGAAGAATACTGATGGCACTGAGAGCATGGACACAATTGTCAGTACTTCATCAACGCACCCCAGCTCCTTCCCCATGAGAAGCATCTTTGCCAGGGTTGGGTCCAATGGGAACTCGACCATCTTACGACCTAGACTTGTCAGGCCACCGACATTGTTCAAGGCACCTAACAGCCAGAGCTGGTACATGGAGTTGAGGATATTCTCCTGGGGAGGTGGGTCCATGAAGTCGAAATCGAGCAAATTGTCAATGTTGAGGGATTTCAGCAAGAGAACCACGTTCCCAAGGTTGGTCCTTTGGATCTCTGGCACGGGATTAGGGAGCATCTCATTCTGGTAAGCTGATTCGGTGAACAACCTGTAGCACGTGCCAGGACCAGTTCTTCCCGCACGCCCTGCACGCTGGTCAGCAGCTGCTCGACTGCATGGAAAGACCTGAAGAGCGTCCATGCCCATCCGTGGATTGTATATCTTCATCTTTCCATACCCAGTATCGATGACGTAGAATATACCATCTACTGTCACGGACGTCTCCGCAATGTTGGTAGCAACGATGCATTTGCGAGTGCCCTCATCCGCCTTTTGAAAGATCTTGGCCTGCAAGTCGGTAGGCAACTGTGAATAGATCGGCAAGATTGAGAGCTTGGGTACAGCCTTGGTGGACGATGATACTAGCTGCTCCATGCGCTCGGTGAGCGCGTAGCAAGCAGTCTCGATCTCTTCCTGCCCAGTCATGAACATGAGGATGTCGCCCGGGCCACTCGTTATGTGGATTGAGATGGCCTGCTTCACTGCCGCTTCCACATAGTCTTCACACCGTGTTTTACTGAACAAAATATTCACTGGAAATGTCCTGCCGGGTATGTGAAATACAGGCGCACCTCCAAAGAATTTTGAGAACTTGTCCGCATTTAGTGTTGCAGATGTGACGATTAGCTTGAAATCCCGCCAGCATGCAACAACCTTCTTCAGTATACCGAACAAAACATCAGTGTTCAGTGACCTCTCGTGCGCCTCATCCATGATGATAACCCGGTATCTGTCAAGGTCAGCATCCTTCAACGTCTCACGGAGAAGCACTCCATCTGTCATGTACTTTATCTTCGTGTTAGGACATGTCACATCCTCGAAGTGAATAGCATACCCAACTTCGTCTCCGAGGGCAGTCCCCATTTCTTCGCTGACACGCTGAGCGACACTCATGGCAGCCACACGTCTCGGTTGAGTGCAGCCGACAAGGCCAGTTCTGGTATATCCCTCCTCATGCAGATACTGAGTCAGTTGGGTAGTCTTCCCAGAACCAGTCTCACCGACAATCACAACCACCTGATTTTCCCGCACAACCTCTAGCAGGTCATCCCGAGCAGCATATATGGGAAGATACCGCCTCTGTTCAGAAAGAGATTTTGACTTTGCAAAATCACACACTGCTTTTCCCTGCACGTGTTGGGAAAATTTCAGCCTCTCTTTGCAGCCAGCACTATCACTGAAACCACCACCGACTGCTGTATCAGCATCAACCTCTTGAGCTGTTTTGTCAACACCCAGAATATGTCCTAGCTTCAACCCAGCAAGCTCCCAGAAGCGTTGTCTCGACATGTTCATGCTCTGCTTCTCACGGGTCTCCCTGACCAAAACAGACCCTCTCCGCGCGATGACAGCCATGTCGGACGTCGGGTCCTTGAGCGGCGTCACAGGCTCCGCTTGCTCCGCGAGCACAGCTCGTCCATCGAGGAACGGGGGTTTGGTGGCATGAACAAGTAGCACCACTCGACGCTCATCCTCGTCATCGAACTCCATCTGCAACTCTGTCCTTCTGACAGCTCCTGACCTGAACAGCTGCCTGTCCTCCCACCGAGCGCTCTCGGCGGTGACCTGCGACAACCTCTTGGTCTGAGCGAGGGTCATCGGAGTTCTGTCTCGGCAAGTCGGCCTGTCGGGCAGCCTCGCTTTCTTCTTAGTTTGGAAGAAAGCATCATCTCCAAGATAATCGTGAGCACTGAATACAGCACCGTGTTCCTCTTCACGGTCGTACACTCGTACCATGCGTGGTCGGCCTCGTAATCCATCTCTCCTTGCGCCATCTCCTCGGCAACGTTACGGTCGCTGCCATCCGCTGCTGAGGGCCTGGAACCGGCGGCAGCTTCGGTGTCCCTGCACGACGAATCGGAATGCGCTTTTGATTTTGATTTTGATTTGGAGGAGGAGCCGGAAGGGCGCAGAGGGGTAGGCAAAGAGGAACGAACATTGGTATCCCAAGGGGAAGATGCTCCCTTGTGCTGGTGGCGACGAGGCGTGAAGGCGTTGCTGCTGTCTTCCTCTCGCCTCGTCCTCTTTGCGAGGACGTCCGGGCCTGCGGCGGCGCCGGAGCTCCTCGGCCTCCGCGAGACCAGACCCCGCGCCGCGCCATCGAGGAGGGGCTCCTCTTACTGCTGCCGTGGGAGGACGGCCGCCATCTGAGGAGGCCGATTTGGAAGGAAGAAGAGGAGAACCCGGAGCGAATGGATCGAATTCCAAACGCGTCCAGACCGACTGATGGGAGGAGGAGGAGGAGGACGACGAGTTGCTCCGGCGGCAAACGCGGGCGAAACGGCTCCGGCGTCCGGCGGAGACGGATTCGGTAGCTGGGAATCTAGTTGGGGCTGGGAGCCTGGTTGGCTATATTGGGGCTTGGCCAGTGTGTCACCGACTCGGACTCGTCTCTGTTTTTCTCTAGGATCAGCCGAACGGCGGCTTCAATGTGCAGACCGATGTGATTTAGAGTTCATCGGTCAAATATCAATCTCGTATCTCAAATCCGAAAGCAAGCTGATGCCACGGCCTCGAATCAAACAAGGAAAACATGTCCTGAAGCAATTGCTACTGAATCCTAACAAAACAGGAGCTTCTTCCCAGCTCCCAGGTCATGCAACTGATGCAATGAAACATTCAATGGTCGGAACTCTGAACTAAGGTTCTCATCATCAAGCCACGAACCAGATGGAAACTCAACAGACAAAATCGCACACAAAAGGGTACATCGCGTAACTCAAGCAGTGATCTGATATTCAGAGTCTCCCGGCCTGATACCACTACATCAGTCAAAGTGTCAAACAACTGCACTACTACTCATTCGGGAAAAAATATTGGGGTTATTCTCAGAATTTTTGCATGAGCCCAGCAGTAAACACTAAATTCAGCATTGTGGGAAATTGTGTCAAACGATCCAGGTTGAATCATCTCAGCATTATTACAGAGAATAACAACCATTCCAAGCACAGAACAACAATAGGTAATTTTTAGTACAGTGACACAAACCTTCAACTTCTAATATTTGCAATTTTGGCCACATATAGTCCATGGTTTCAAATTTCAGTTTCAGCAAAATTTCGGCCCCTACTGAAATCACTGAAACTCAGTGAATTTCAATCATTTCGGTTTTCGTTTCGGCCAAATGACCGAAATTTTCTCTTAAAATTCATTTAAATATTTAAAAATATTGAAATATTTTAAATATTTTTTGGATTCTTGTGTAGTACTGAAAGAACTGAAATATTTTGACCGAAAGGTAATTATTTCAGTATCTACTGAAATCACTGAAATTCAGTGAATTTCGATGAAATCTCACTGAATTTGAAAACCATGATATAGTCTGAGTAGACACTAACAAAAGGTGGGCACATAAGGGGCTTATGGAGTAAGAAGGCAGAAAAATTGGTTTCAAACTCACATGCATACCTATGAGCCAGCTTGTCAATAACAAAACAAATTTGATAAAACTCATGCAGTACATGATTCAAGCAAGAGATTGTTCATCATTTTATGAACTGATACTCCATGGTCCAAATTACTGACATTCTTTTTTAGTCTCAGAGCATCAAGCAATACTTTCATCAATGAAAGGCATACTGCCATTCAAGGCAGCATTACATGACGTGGAGAAAGACTGGACAAGTCCTCTGTTGCAATTGGGTAGTTGCGAAATGGTAGTAAAAACGAAATAAATACATTTTTTAAAACAACAGTTCATATACCTCGACAAGCATGCGAAGATAAGCTGAACTGCTCAACAAGTAGATGTATTCAGCAAAAGTTCAGTTATGGTGTGTCCACCACCAGTGCATGTTTTTGCAAGCATAAGAAGTCGAACAAACAATGTGTCATGTGGGGGCAGAGTTCTCCAATGCCAGCCTCGTATTGTGCGTCTGACATGTATGAGACTGCAGATGGCCTATTGCATTGCATCCAGACCACACAAGAGGGCAATTTTTGTTTTAGATACATGGAACCAAATTCTCTTTTTAATAACTCTTCATAAAAAACAATGTAATCAGTGCAACCTTTATTGTGTGTGCTACAAACAGAGAAATATAAGACAGTCACATTTCTCCTTGGTAACCTCCGCCGCCATAGTGATCTCTTCTGCAGCCAGCGATTGCCGTGGACTTGTTGTGGCGCTCCACCTTTGGACAGTTGGCGATCCGATGCCCAAGGCCACCACAGGATTGACATCCCTTAACGCCACTCTCCTTGGCAATAGCTTCAGCGTCGTCCAGCGGTTCGTCGAGGTTGGCGAGCACCGGTGGTATTCTCTGCTTCGCTTCCTTGAGCAAGTGCTTAAGATCCAGCAGCGTGGTCAGTGTCTGACTCTTGTTGATGAACGTGGTTGCTATTCCGGTTTTTCCACACCGACCGGTTCGACCGATCCTGTGGACGTAGTTCTCGATCTCAGCGGGCATATCATAGTTGATCACATGCTGGATATCAGGAAAATCAAGACCCTTTGAGGCAACGTCTGTAGCTACCAACACATCCTTCTTTCCGTTCTTGAAGAACTCGATAGCGTTCTGTCTTTCCTCCTGATCTTTCCCTCCGTGGATCGCGACAGCTTCCACACCCTTCACAAGAAGGTACTCGTGGATGTAGTCAACATCAGCCTTGTTCTCGCAAAATATCAAAGCGGGAGGCGCGGTCTTCTGAAGGCATTCGAGGAGGTACTGAATCCTGTCGTCTTCCTTGACGTACTCAACTTCTTGGACGACATCAAGGTTTGCCGCTCCGGCTCTTCCAACATTCACCGTAACTGGCTTCACGAGGGCACTCCTTGCGAAGTTCCGAATCTTCTCGGGCATAGTGGCAGAGAAAAGCAGCGTCTGCCTTTGCACCTTCAGATGGTCGATGACTTCCCGAATGTCGTCCTCAAATCCCAGATCAACAAGCCTATCAGCTTCATCCAACGTCAGATACCTGCAGTTGTCAAGGTTCATCTTCTTCTTGGCGAGAAGATCCTTGAGCCGTCCGGGCGTGGCGACCACAATGTGCACGCCCTTCTTCAGCACATCGAGCTGCGTCCTCACGTCGACGCCCCCGATACAGAGCAACGGCCGTATCTCCGGGAACCCAGCCTGCCTGAGGGGGCGAGGAACGTCTCGATGACATCATACGTCTGCTTGGCCAGCTCCCGCGACGGGCAGACGATCACCCCGAAGGGGCCCTCCCCGGGCACGACCGGCATGAGCGCCTCCTCCTGCAGCGCCAGCATGAGGAGCGGCAGCACGAAGACGAGCGTCTTCCCGGAGCCGGTGCATGCGACGCCGATCATGTCGCGGCCGGAGAGCGCCACGGGGAGGCCCTGCGCCTGGATGGGCGTGGGCCGCGCTATCCCCTTGTCGCGGAGCACGCGGAGGACGGGGTCCGGGAGCCTGAGGCCGCCGCGGAAGTCGCGGGCGGGCGGCGGCAGCGGCACGTCGCCGTCGACGAGGACGTGGTGCCGGCGGCGGAGCGCGTCGGCCTTCCCGCGCGGCATGCGGCGCAGGCGGAGTGGAGGTTTCCAGCCCGTGACGAGCGGCTCGGTGTAGGCGACGCCCCTGGCGGCCTGCGCCACGGGCACGAGCGGCCTGAGGGCGGAGAGGTCCGAGAGGATCTGTTGTTCCTGCAGGATGAGTTGTTCGGTGGCGGTGAGCTCCGGGGCGGCGCGCTTGAGCTGCGTGGAGGAGACGAGCAGGCTGGGCTTGGCGGCGGTCGGTGGGGGCGGCGGCGGGAGGGAGGCGGGCTTGGAGAGGCGGAGGCGGACGGCCTCCGTTGCCCTGCGCTTGGAGACGGGGATGTACTCCTCGTAGTCGTCCTCATCGGCGGCGAAGGCCATGGCTGGGGTTAGGGTTGGGATTTCGTCGGCGGGAACACGGGACGTCATGGGAGAAGAGAGAGTATATCGATCGATCGATCGATCGATCGATCGGCCCGAGCCTGTGACGAAAACGGATTTAGTTACCGACCAGGAAAGGAATTAAGGTGGTTATCGGCCCGGAAGAATTTCAGCTTGGCCCAAGACCAAACCGGCCGTGCCATTACCGGCCTTTTTAGCTTTGACGCCCAGCCCATGCCCATGCTGGTTGGGAAGTTGCGGGTGAGGAAACGCAATGGTTCGTTTTGCGCTCCAATGCTTCAAAACTTGCATTTGTTTAAATGCCCTCAAGGTCTGACAGCGAGCATCTAAAACAAAAGTTCTTACAGTCATCCATAGGTTTTCCCATCCCTTCTTCAGATAGGCGATTAGGGTGGCGCCTACTTTGCCCTCGTCCTCCCTCGTCAAGGTCGTGGTCGATGCCTTCCTCATCTGCAACGGAGCAGGGAGCTCGACATTTCAACGTTGGCAAGTAGATAGAGTTGGCCTACGTTTTTTTCGGAGGCACCAGATCAATTGTAGGGACGATGCCGCGTCTGAAAAATGTAGCTCTAGTTCTTATCCAGTTCGGCGACGCTCTGACCGGTGGCGTTGTGGAGAAAGTGGCTTGGTCCTCTTGTTGTTCTTTCCGTGGGAACATGTGACTTGGTCCTCTTTGTCGTTCTTTCCATGTCGATGGTTTGCGGCTGGTGCGAGGTGGATACTCCGGAGCGAGGGTGTTGCCGCGGATATAGGTTCAAGGCAGCACTGGTGCATCCTCCGTTGATGTGAGAAGGAAACTACACAACATGCATGCTTTCAAAGGAAAGAGCCGAAGCAGCTGTTACATGATGAACACCCACTCAGAGATTTTCCAAAGCAATTTCACAAGGAGCGGGAACAATATAATATTGATGGAATCACAAACAAAGAAGAGAAATTTACGAGAGATCCCAACTCTCATTTACTTCGAGATCTAATTCACTGCCAAGGAGCCGATGGCTGGCTCGAGCCTATCGATCAACACTAACCACATGATTATAGAGGAAGTTTAGGGCATGTCCGCAAACAATAACATTTAGGGTTTAACCCGATAGATCTGAGGTGCTCATAGCCGTTACAATCCAAGGAAGAGCAAAGCTAAAAGAGAGAAGAGAAGAGTACAGAGAACGAGGACGTTGTCGGAAATCGAACGACGACCCGTTGATTGCCTTGAGGCGCTCGATGGGAATTGGAGATGAAAGACATCGAAGTTGGGTAATTTGGCGCGAAAAAAGATACCTCGTCTTTGCAGCCGTTGGATTGGAAATGGACGCTGTTTAGATCATTAGATGCTCTGAACATAGGAAGCGGTGTGCTGCTTACTGAACTTGTTCGTCAGGTGTTCGTATTCTTCAGTTAAGGACACGGGGGCCTGACACCACACCGAGCCCAACTCTCCTGCCGCTCCCATTCCCAGCATCGCCGCCGACGAGCTCACCGGAGGCCGCGCGACGCGGAGATGGTAAGCGGATCTAGCCTTCTCCACCTAGATTCAGAGCTGGCATTCTCCTAGTCTAGGCAGATCGGCTGTGGTCGGTTAGGACCTGATCTGGATCTTCTCGGCTCCGGTATGGTCCCTTCGTTTTATCGATTCCAACTCAGTCCTGTTCTTTGAGCATGGGTTGGGGAAATAGGTTCAATCATTTCTGTTGATCCGCGTGATGCGTTGGTTTTCGTGCGGTTTGGATCCGGCTGTGGCTGGGATCGTTGGATTTACCGTGACCATGGAACCTTTCAAGGGGATCAGATTACTTAGTTTTCTTTCTTGCGGTGAGCCGGATCAGAGAGATGTAAGCGGTAGTCAGAGGAAAGTTTTTTTGAGTTGAATTGTTTCGGTAGTGGAAATTACATGAGTGCTCTAACTGAAATCTGCCAGAAGAATTTTGTATTGGAATACTTTAGTTCTGTTGGAGATCTTGAATTGTTTCCTGAAAGAGTGGTGCGACAAAGGTTTAGTGTTGTAAATTTTCTCCTAAAGAAGGTAGCTTTCCGGTAGTTTGTCAAGATGAAGTGCAGTTCTAAAACTGAATAACATCTGAAATTATGGATTATATGTATATATCAGTGCCCCGTGTTTCCATTTGTTTTAAAATAGCTAATGCGCATTCCGTGCAACATAGGCTAGTTTCCTTCCAGTGCTGAATCTCATGTTTACTTTGTGTCTTCACAGATCAATTTCGTGCTCCTGATCAGCCGCCAGGGCAAGGTGAGGCTCACCAAGTGGTACTCGCCTTACACCCAAAAGGAGAGGACTAAGGTCAGCGTCCTATACTGCTTTCTGTCGTGCAGTTCGTATGCCCCTTCTGCTGTTTATGTGCTTCACAGCATTGTCTGTTTATCTTCGTGGTAGTTCGACAATTTGCTAGGGTAGGTAATGTGATCTACTCCCTTAGTTCCTAACTATAAGACTTTCTTCCCTTTCTGACTTTGTCAAAGCAGAGTTTTCTACTAAGCGGTTCTTGCGCTAGTTTACGCTTATTAATATTAGTGTATCGTGATGGATGCTTCTTGTAATGATAATTTTGCAGCTTTTGTACTGTCAGTATGATTTGTTCCAGGCTCCGTTTTAAGCTAGCATTTCTGTTGCTGCCTAGACTATGATGGATGATCCATGATTCTAGCTGTCTGATGCTTTAATGCATGTTTTTACTTTTTGTTCTGTCCCCAGACCCAAAGGGTGCCATTCAGTGTATTTGCGCTCTACGAAACAAAAGATTGCTAAGTATTATAGGTGGTCATACAGCAAGAAAGCTTTTAGATTTAGTCCTCCTAGGTTGCCATTGCTAACTACACATTTTTCGTCGGCTAGAAGTATTATAATGGTTATCTTATTTTTATGTACTCTGCTCATTGCAAAAGGTCATTCGTGAGCTTAGTGGGCTCATTCTTCCTCGAGGACCAAAACTCTGCAACTTTGTCGAGTGGAAAGGTTACAAGGTTGTGTACAGAAGGTATGCTCTACAAATAGAATGTCTTGAGTTTATATTGTTTTCCTTACTACTTTTTATGGTTTTGCAAGATCTGCTTTGAAGCTAATCTATTTTCTGCTTAAAACTATGATGTCCAGGTATGCCAGCCTCTATTTCTGTATGTGCATTGATGCTGATGACAATGAGCTCGAGGTCCTTGAAATAATCCATCATTTTGTCGAGATACTCGACCGCTATTTCGGCAGTGTAAGTCCTTCCCTGCGATTTGTCTTATGGATTATCTCTTTATCTGTTTAATGAAATAGTGTACTGTTGTTTGAGTGTTTTCCTGATTTCTGTAGGTATGCGAGCTGGATTTGATATTCAATTTCCACAAGGTAATCTCTTTCACATATGTCGAAATGTTGACACCGAAGATCCAGAACTGCTGGAGTTATAGGCAATGTGTTGCTAGAGTTATGCCATTTTTATGAATCACACTCAGACCCCGCTAGGAAGGCCGTGGTCGCTTCGGACGGCGGTCGTAAGCGAGGCGCGCGTGCGTGGACGAACCTCGGAATGCGGCCTCCGCCTGCATACGAGCGCCGCGAGCTGCCTGAGTACGACCGCCGCATGGCGACGGCTGGAAGCTCTTCCGGTGCGGGGAGCTCATCCATTCCTCGGGGTTGACCACCGCTGCCGCCGCCGAAGACGGAGGAGGAGGAGCACCAGGAGCTCGTACTGCGCAGCGGCCGCCCCTTCCTGCCCGGGGACTTCATCTCCGACGAGGACCTGCCCTAGGTCACCTTGGAGGTGTTCCAGCGCAGCACGGAGGAGGAGAAGCGCCGTCAGATGGAGATGGAGCTCGACGAACGCCGCCTCGAGGTCGGGATCTATAATTCCCTCCACGAGGTCATCGACATCAGCTCCGACGAGGAATAGGATTGAGCGGCGCCGCTGCCTCGTCGCCGCCGCCGCTGCCTCGTCGCCGCCGCCGCCGCTGCCTCGTCGCCGCCGCCGCACCCCGGGGCTCTGCTGTGAGCCCAATTTTGGGTCGTAGCTAGGGGTAGGAGCAGCAGCGACCAGCCTCGTCCCCGCCGCCGCTGCCTCGTCGCCGCCGCCGCACCCCCGGGGCTCTGCTGTGAGCCCAATTTTGGGTCGTAGCTAGGGGTAGGAGCAGCAGCGACTCATCGAGCTTCTGTAATAGTCAGTTCATCTCTATGTGTGGCTTTTGAATCTATGAGCCACGAGCATCTGTAATGCAAAACTTCTATTAAGTAAAGTATTAAGCTACTTAAACTACTGTCAGTTGTTTTGCCTCGCCGGCTTTTGCCGCCCTGCTTCAATGTCGCCGGAGAAGAAGAAGAAGCGGAGAAAGCGCGCGAAGAAGCAGAGAAAGCGCGCGCAGGGGAAGAGATTAAATGGTCGTCGTTGCTGATTGTGGGTCCCACCCACCTCCCTTGGTCCCACCCGCGTCCCTCTAATCCTAACTGCCTAACTGACTTAACTGTCTACGATTAAGAGCACTGAGTTAGGTAAGAGATGTGAACTCGACGAAACGACGCCTGCGAGCTATTGTTCAGAAAGCCGTAGTACCCCAACTATTGGCATGAAAAGATGTAGTACAGGAGCTATTGGCCCATCATTCAAGGCACACAAGTGAAAAAGCAATAATGATGATCTATGACAATTCGAGTTGGGTAAGAGGCTGGTATGAACTCTACTTGTTTTCATTTTTGTACATATGCTTATCTATGTGGACATGCTTAGTTGGTTCATGTGAGGTGTATGTCATTTAATGGATGCTTATTAGTTATGTTCTCTCATGATTAGTTCCAACTTGTTAATAGCAAATGGCATGTCTCATAGATTTGCTTGCATTGTTCTGTTCATATAAGGGTATGAAACTGTGGTATCCTCCTCTGAATAATTCATTCGAATTGACTTGGCACATGCTCACGCATGCATATGACTGGAAAACAAAAGTCAATTAAGCCTTGATGATTTATTTTGCCTCAGAGTTCTAGTATCACTTTTATGCTTTTGTTAATTTTGTTCTGTCGCAAGCATGATTATGACGGTTATTGCTCTCTCGATTGTCGCTTCCCATCTTTTGCTAGCCTTCACTTGTACTGAGCGGGAATGCTGCTCGTGCATCCAAATCCCTATAAACCAAGTTGTTCCAAAGAGTCCACATAAATTCCTATGCATGGTATTTTCTGCCATTCCAAAGCAAATATCTCATGTGCTACCTTTAAACTATTCAAAAGCTATTACTCCTTATTTGTGTCAATGTTTTATAGCTCATGAGGAAGTATGTGGTGTTTTATCTTTCAACCTTGTCATTTGCCTTTTTACTGACTTTCAACCAATGGACTAGTGGCATATACATCCGCTTATCCAATTTTGCAAAAGGCTGGCAAATGGGGTGCCCAGTCCCAAGTTAAGTATTTCACTACTTTAAAATCAAAAAATTGCTGGAAGCAATGTTCTTAAAATGCTAAGGCGCTCCCCCATGGTTTGTGATTGTTTGGTTGGCACCCGTGGATACGGTTAGCCATGGCTTGTGTAAGCAAAGGTTGGGGGGAGTGCCAAACTATATGAAATTAAAATGGTAGCCGCTCTTGAAAGTCAGGTGACAAGGTAGTTAGAGAACCCATTACCATTCGTTGACAACAACATACACCACTCAAAAACCATATTTTTATACTCTCTATGATTTCAAAACCGAAAAGCTCTAGCACATGTTGATTATCCCTGCTTCCCTCTGCGAAGGGCCAATCTTTTACTTTTACATTGAGTCATCATCCCTTCTTTAAGCACCTTCTTGAGAGCATAACTGTCATTCTTAGTGAAATGTGCTTGTCCCAGAATGCGGTTAATTATTGGTATAACTTTGATGCTTTTATCTCTGATATTATTACTTCTAGTCTTCCCTTGAACTTCAGAGGTGCCCTGGCATTTATGTTTTGCTATCAAATAAGGGCAAGCGAGATACCACTTTGTCATATCTTACTATGAGCTTTACAATCATGCAGATGGATATGTTTCATGTTGTTTATTATTAGTATGTTGGTATCTTCTCATGGTTTGCATGACTACTAGGTAATATTATTTGCATATTTCTCATTTCGAATTGCCTAAGTACTTGTTCACATACTAAGAATATATACATCATATGAAGCAAATGTGTTCATCAAAGTTTCTTTATCGCACTCGGTTGTTAACTGAATTGCTTGAGGACAAGCAATAAGCTAAGCTTGGGGGAGTTGATACGTCCAAAACGTATCTACTTTTCTGAACATTTTTGCTATTGTTTTACCTCTAATTTGTGTGTTTTGAATACAACTAATGCGGACTAACGCTGTTTTCAGCAGAATTGCCCCTGGTGTCTGTTTTATGTGCAGGAACTCAACTTTCGGGAAAACACCGGGAAATAAGATAATACGTGATTTTACACCAGAAGAAGCCCACAGCCAGAAGAGGGAGAGGAGCTGGGCCACGAGGGGCCCAGACCACAAGGCGGCGCCGCCCCCCTTGGGCCGCGCCGGCCTATGGTCTGGCTGCCTCGAGCACCGTCAGACGCCCCCCTTCGGAGTACTTAAGCCTCTTGACCTAAAAACGCTTGGGGGGTAATCAGAAATCCACGGAACTCTCCGCCACGCCGCCACCATCGTCGTCTTCGTTTCGAGGACCAGAACTCCGTTCTGGCACCCTGCCGGGACGGGAATTGGAGGGGATCATCGCCATCGTCATCACCAACGCCTCTCCATCAACCATCCATGATTCCTCCGCCCATGTGTGAGTAATCCCCGCTGTAGGCTGAAGGGGATGGTAGGGATTGATGAGATCTTTCATGTAATAAGTTATGAGATTGTTAGGGCATAGTGCCTAGTATCTATTGTTAGTGCTTTTATACATTGTTGCAACTTGTTGTGCTTAATGCTTGACACTAGGGCCCGAGTGCCAATGATTTCAGAACTGAAGTATGTTATTGATTCATGATGATAATTATGCTTTAGCTCTTATCTGCAAGTTGTATACACATGTCATTGTCCGGAACCCGAGGCCCCGAAGTGATAGCAATTGGGATAACCGGAGGGGAAGGCTGTGATGTGAGGATCACGTGTGTTCACGGAGTGTTAATGCTTTGCTCCGGTGTTCTATTAAAAGGAACACCTTAATTACCAGTAGATTCCCTTGAGGCCCGGCTGCCACCGGCTGGTAGGACAAAAGATGTTGTGCAAGTTTCTCATTGCGAGCACGTACGACTACATACGGAACACACGCCTATGGTTACTTAGTACTTGGATGCTTTATCTTATTTATTTGCAATGCCCGTGTCTCAAGTATTATATGAATTATCTTATCCATGCAACGCCCGTTTATCCATCCCTATGCCTATAGTATTTTAATCCTGCTGTCTACTGCTGTCATTATTTCACTACTGCTGTCATTATTTCGCTACTACTACTGCTATAAAACTGTTGCTACTGATAAACTTCTGCAAGTAAGTCTATTTCCAGGTGCAGCTGAACTGACAATTCATGTGTCAAGGCTTATAAATATTCTTTGGCTCCCCTTGTGTCGAATCAATAAATTTGGGTTTACTTCCCTCGAAGACTGTTGCGATCCCCTATACTTGTGGGTCATCAACCGTCTCTTTTGCCTAACCATGGTGCAGGTGTTGGACGAGGAGCTCGTCTCGAATTACTGGATGCTGAGCTTCAGCTGACACGACGAGTGATCACGTTGATCACGTCGATCGCATGCATGGCCATGCACCCGAGGCTGGCCCATCCCCGCTTGGCTCGCCTGGCTCGCCTGCCTCGTCTCCCGTTGGGCCGTAGTCCGATGCTCCGCCTGAGCGATCGCCTGGCACAGCGACCTCCTCCACGACACCTGACTCGCCAGTTGCTGCTACGCCGCCGCCACCACCTGTACCTCCTACTGGTGTTACCACCCGACTCATGCGTGGTCTTCGTCAGCCAAGAAAATTACCTGATGATATGGTGGCTTGGAATACAGCTCGTGCTACTGATCTTGTTCATAACGAGCCCCGCACTCATCGTGATGCTATGACTTGTGCTCACTGGCGTACTGCTATGGAGACTGAATACTCTGCTCTTCAAGCCAACAAGACTTGGCGACTTGTTCCTCCTCGCCCTGGTGCTAATGTCATTGACTGCAAGTGGGTCTTCAAAATCAAGCTCAAATCTGATGGTACAATTGAGCGATACAAAGCACGCTTGGTTGCAAAAGGGTTTAAGCAGCGTTATGGACTTGACTATGAGCTGGATACCTTCAGCCCTGTTGTCAAGCCTACTACCATTCGCTTACTGTTGACCATGGCTCTGACCCACCGATGGCATCTTCGCCAGTTAGACATTCAGAATGCCTTTTTGCATGGTGTTCTTGAGGAGGAGGTATACATGCGTCAGCCACCTGGTTTGAGGATTCATCACATCCTGGTTATATCTGTCGACTTGATAAGGCTCTCTATGGACTGAAACAGGCTCCTCGTGCTTGGCATGCACGGTTGAGTGATGTTCTTTCTGGACTTGGGTTTGTTGCATCTACTGCCGACACTTCCCTCTTTATTCTTCAGAAGTCTGAGGTCACCATATACTTGCTGGTCTATGTCGATGATATTATTGTGGTCAGCTCCTCCGCTATTGCTACTGATCGCCAGCTTGTTCAGCTGGGTTCTTCTTTTGCGCTCAAGGATCTTGGTGAGCTGCATTATTTTCTTGGGATAGAGGTGAAGCGTTCCCCTGGTTGTCTTCACCTCAGTCAGCAGAAGTATGCGGCTGAGCTCATCCGACGTGCTGGTCTGCTGAAGTGTGCCCCCATGACTACTCCTATGACCTCTACTGATAAGTTGAGTTCTACTACTGGCACCTTACGTTCAGCAGATGAGTCTACTCGTTATCGCAGCATTGTTGGTGGGTTGCAGTATCTTACCATGACCAGACCTGATCTTGCTTTTGCGGTGAACGTGTGCCAGTTTCTTTCTGCTCCTCGTTGTACTCACTGGGCAGCGGTGAAACGTATACTGCGGTATGTTCATGGCACCTTGACATACGGCTTACTCCTGCGACGGCCTACCTCGTCTCCTGATCTTTTGTCCGCTTTCTCTGACGCGGATTGGGCTGGTAATCCTGATGATCGGCGATCAACTGGGGGCTATGCCATCTTCTATGGTGGAAATTTGGTTTCTTGGAGTGCTAGAAAACAAGCTACTGTGTCTCGCTCCAGTACCGAGTCTGAGTACAAGTCGCTTGCTAATGCTACGGCAGAGTTGATTTGGGTACAAGCCTTGCTAGCTGAACTTGGAGTTTCTCAGGGATGTCCACCAGTATTGTGGTGTGACAATATTGGTGCAGCGTTTCTCTCTTCGAACCCAGTATTTCATGCACGGACTAAACACATTGAGGTGGATTTTCATTTTGTTCGAGAGAGGGTTGCACAGAAGCTGTTACAAATTCGGTTCATCTCTTCCAAGGATCAGTTGGCCGACATATTTACTAAACCTCTCCCACTACCATTGTTTCAGTTCTGCAGACACAATCTCAACGTTGGTACCCCGGTTGAGATTGAGGGGGGGGGGGGTGATAACGTATTTGTATAGGACTCTAACTAGGACTCTAACCTACCTTGTATATGTACATGTATTGTCAATATATAATGATACCGGCCGGACCCTTGGAGGTACCGTGCACTACCCTACAATCCTATTACGATCACACCCGCACTGCTTCCCCTTCCAGCTCAACGATGGCGGCAGATTCCTGCTCCTCGGATGCCGCCATGGCCTCGCACTATTCTTCCACGCATCGCAGAAGCAGATCCTTGTGTGGGATCCTCTCACTGCCGACCAGCACCGCATTGCCGTTCCTGCGGGGTTTGACAATACGTTCATCCTCGGGGCGGTACTTCGCTCTGCCCAACACTTCCAAGTTGTCTTGGCACTGGTAGACGACAAGGATAAACAACATAGTCGAGCCCTCGCCTGCCTTTACTCGTCAAACACCGGCTTATAGGGCAATCTCGTCTCGACGCCGATTCCATATTACACTAGTTTGAGCGACTTTCCCTTCAGAGTTGAGCTGGCTAGGCTGGTTGAGAATTCCCTTTACTGGTTGCTGAATGGGAATTTTGTTGGGCTTCTCGAGTTTGATCTGGAGAGGCAAAACCTAACTCTGATACCTCTACCAATGGATGTGTATGCTGAGCCTGAGGCTATACAACGGGACCTCATGGTTATGCGAGCAGAGGGTGGTGGGCTTGGGTTATTGTTCGTGTCAGATTTCACCGCCCGATTATGGAAGAGGACGACCAATGGTGATGGTGTTGCTTCTTGGGTACTGGGAAGAACTGTTGAACTGGATAGGCTACTTTCCCTTTCTTTCGAGGAGAAAAGAGGGGAGCTATTGATACTAGGATATGCTGAGGACAACAATGTAGTGCTCATGTGGGCACATATTGGCCTCTTCATGATCCATCTCGAGTCGTCGCAGGTCAAGAAACTTTCTGGATGCAACCGGATTTGGAGCTATCATCTATTCGAAAGTGTCTATGCTGCAGGTAATAGCATGCCTTTACACTGTGGCTGTAACAAACCAAGTTAATTTTTGATAATTGCTTGATGGAATGTTGTTCGTATCCTTTCATGTTAAGCTAACAATTGTAAGTAATGTTGCATCATTTGTTTCTTCTGCTGCCTGATGACCTTTGCAACATACAACGGTGTTGTGCACTGTTTTGTTCTGGTACTTTTTCTTTTAGAAGATTTTGTTCTGGTACTTGTATGGTGGCATTTTGTGTAGGGCATAGTTGCAGTGCCCTTTTTCTCAAGATGAGATAGAAAACATTGTGAAATTGACAACATCAAAAACTACCTTGAATCAACTAAATTGTCATATAGGTAGCTCGATAGGTACATTTCGAAGATTAACTCTAGTTGTATTTTATTCATTTTGTACCATTATGTCTATTGAATAAAACATAACCACTTGTCAATTCTATGAATAATTTTGATCAATTTTTGGACATCCTTGCTTGTGGCAGGGGAAACAAAAACTTAATTTTGTTTTCATCTTGTCAGGCTAAATTTACAGATAATATAAATCATGATTTATTCGTATGAATTTTTTTTTCTTCCAGTATAGTGTGAAAAAGCTTAAGAATAACTCGAGTACTCGACTAATCCTGCCTTTGGACCAGCTAATTAGTTTTGGGAAAGCTGAAAAAGTCTGAGTGTGCATGTACTTAGTTAGTTAATTATACGATATATGAGTATATTTGTTTTGGGAATATCCAGGAAATTCAACAGTAGTTGTGTTTTGGATATGTAATTGTATTGTTGTTTCAAACATGAGTTGGTCATTGCAAAGTACAGCAGTGGGTGTATTTAAATATGACAGTCATTTTGGACCGATGGAAGATATCAGTTGATAAGATGATGCACGATCTCTTGCTTGAGGCTTGTACGACATCATTTGATGAAATTTGATTCGTTAGGGATTAGTTAGCTTTGTACATTTCTTAAGAGTATGTGAGCTAGAAATCAGATGTTTCTGCTTTCCTACTCCATGATCCCCTGATGCGCCCACTGTTGTGTTAGCGTATAGTCAGACCTGAGGTAGAACTGCTAATATTATAAGCTGAAGGAATGCAACTAAACTACAAATCGCCTATTCTTCGCTCTCTTAAATATTTGTTTTCCCAATAATGCTGATATTACTCAACTTTGGAGCTTTTGATGCACTTTCCACAATCTTGAATCTCATGGTTCCTGTTTGAACTATAAAACAATTCTGAGAGTTTCTCTGATTGTTTTTCCTGAAAGATTGAAAGAATAGTACACATTTGTTTGACTGATGGTATTGCTTGCTCCACAGGTATCCAGAGTCGTACTCCGGTGGCCTGAGCTGCAGAAACGAGTTGTTGGGTGTAGGTTCTTCATTTTGTATTCTCGACGAGGACCCCATGTAGCATGCACTAGTCAGCTGTGAAGTGAAGTGGGTTTGTAGGAAATAATTGCTTAATCTGCACACTCCTTTCTAGTATATCATCTAATTTATGTAGACATCTCTCAACAAGTACGAAGGACGAAGGCACATTGACTAGCCTTGGTTAATCAGTACTTAACTTGTGCCATGCTCACTGTCAGTTGATCTTTTCCTTGCATTTCAGAGTGTGAACAGTGCATATGTACACGTTTAATTATCTTCCGTGCTGTATCAGCCGTTGTGACTTCAACGTTGAATTTCTGCTTAACTTCCTTTACGTCCTAATTCTTGCATGATTTTTGGGTTTCTACCTCAGTATTTAGTAGCTTAGTGCTGACTGATAATGTTGAATCCTGTAAGTGGCCTGACCTGTGAGTCCGCAAGGGGTCATTGTAAGTTTAATTGAATTGCACCTATGCCCCCATCCTGGCTATTAAATCAGGGGCTTCTGTGCTTTTTCTGAGTTGCTGGGAAGGCTTCGCTGGATCCTTTGATGAGTTGGCTAACATCTGAATTGTTTTATAAGTTGCTTTTGAAGAAATAAAAGGTCTACTTCCTGGCAAAAAATATAGATTGATAGCAATTAAGTTGTTCTTATCAGGGACGGGATATGTGAATCAAAGCCGGTTGCCGACTTGCATCTACATGTCGCCAACCGCCTTTGCTTTATAAGATTAAAATAGCAGAACTTCTCTCAGGTGTGGCGAAGGTTTGGCTAACATTTCAATTACGAAGTAATCTTGAGAAACACAATTTTTTTTTCACTTTTTTCCATTCAAGAAGGACAAAAGAATTTGGTTGTTGTGATCTAGTGACGGATAGGGCAAAGCTGGCAAATCAAAGCCAAATTAACATCATTCTACGTACAACTGCTACAACCACAGCTGTTGAACATTACCATCCCATAATCGGCAAGATTTCCCTGTCGTTCTTTGTTTCCTAAAATGATGCAGATCTTCGAATCGAACTAACTAATAATTGCGTCGCTTCTCGTTGCAGTTGCTCATACAGGCCGGGGCATCATCTGCAATGCGAGTACAAGATCATCAGATCAAATTAAAAAGTGACCCTTCTTTCATCCGTGTCAAAAGGAAACAAGAACATAAGTTTCAGCATGGTTCATCGCAAGAAGAAGATACACAAACTGTAAGTAGTATGGTCTGTCATCTTACCGGCTCTCCCCACTGATAAGCCGCAGAGGTTGTCCAGGCCGCAGGCTGCCCGGCATTTGGGAACGCTGTCTGGAATAGGCCTGCACTGGAGTTCGATGCAGAATAACACACATGCCCATGGCGGCAACTTCAAACTGTGCCTGCACCCGGGGTAGCACTGCGAGTAGCACGCGCAGAACTCGGACATGGCTGCAACCTGCCGCTGCTGCCCAGAGAGCATGAGAAGCATGCAGACAACCGCAATGGCTGCCGCCCTGTTCTTCACCTCCATCTCCTTAGCCATGGCTGCTACAGAATCAAGGAAGAAGGAAGATATGTGTTGTGGTGAGACTGTGAGAGTATGATTGTTTGGGTGGCAGCGTGGTCTCTTATATAGTACTAGAGGGACTGGGGTTTCGAGGGCAATTAGGAATGTACCCGAGCAGAATATCTCACTATTTATTATATACTAAATCAATATATTATATACCGAGATCTAACATAGCCACCACGTTGATCCATACAGAATATCTCACTATTTATTATATACTAAATCAATATATTATATACCGAGATCTAACATAGCCACCACGTTGATCCATACAGAATATCTCACTATTTATTATATACTAAATCAATATATTATATACCGAGATCTAACATAGCCACCACGTTGATATCCATATATATCATCTAAATTATTGTTTTTTAATGGGGTCTAAATTAATTTATTGGTGAGATCTAAAATATATTGCTGAGATATTTTGATTAAACAGTTTCATAACATGTTGACACGACTTACGTTCAGAAGATGAAGTCTCACAATATGCGTACCTGAAAAAAAGAAGCAATATGCGTATCTAGGCTAGAATAGGCTGGTACACGATAGGAATGAGGTGTCTCGGTTTTTTGCGCTAATTCTTACGTACACATCCTCTCATGACAACTGGAAATAGGTACTATCATTTGCGTAAAATGTGACGGTTGCTACACACTAAAATTGTTCTAACCAGCTCTTTCCAATGTTTGCATGGTAGTATAAAATTGATTCAACACAATTAAAGTTTTCTAATGAAAATTAGATTATAGTTGTTATGATTGTTTTATGCGGGTATCAAATTAGATTTAAAGAATATAAGAGAATATGCTCTTCCCAATCTACAATAAAAATGACTATGATTTGGATGCAATGACTATGAGTACACACCTTGCACAAGACGCAATTCTAGGGGTCGAAATTTCTGCCCGATAACGTGATGCGTCTTTCATGCCGGTACGTTGAAGCCTCGATCAGTGAGGCCAAGAGGAGGCGGGCCACGATTGCCATGTCAATTATCTGGTTCTTACAACAAAGATCTCCATGCTAGATGAAGATTGCCATGTTAGGTGTTCAGTAGATATGTGAATTGCAAATACTGAACGGTTGAACCTGCCGTGTATTGGGTGTGTAGTCTGTTTTAAAACTTGTTTGTGTGTGTACTGGTATTGTGGGTTTTCTCTACCAAATGAGCGTTCCTGGACATCGATGTCTACATAGACGGTCATGTGGCACTGGGCTCTCTCTTCAGCTATCGTGGGCTTCCTTTCTCTCCTCTCGAGCGTCATCCCGCAAGACAAGAGATGACAGCCAGAATCCGCTCGGCGGCGGCGCCGCCGCTGGAAGACGATGATCTACTCGCCGAGATCCTCCTGCGCCTACCCCCGCAGCCGTCCTCTCTCCCCCGCGCCTCCGCCGTCTGCCACCGCTGGCTCAGCCTCGTCTCGGACCCCGTCTTCTTCCGCCGCTTCCGCCTCCGCCACAGCCGCAACCCTCCCCTCCTCGGTTTCATCTACACCGACGTGGAACGCCCCAGCCTCTCCTTCGCACCTGCTGTGGAGGCCCCCAACAGTGCCCCTATCGAGCGATTCTCCTTGCAGTTCCACAAGCGTGAAATCTTCTGGTGCCTCGGCTGCCGCCATGGTCTCGTGCTCGTCTTCCTTCAGAAGCGTCTTCAGGTCCTGGTCTGGGACCCTTTCACCGGCGAGCAGCACCGCGTTGCTGTGCCCCCAGGGTTTGACATGGACAAGGCCCCGATCAGCGGCGCGGTGCTTCGCGGCGCCGGAGTCGTCCCCGGCTTCCTGGTGGTCTTGTTAGGCAACCAAGAGGAACAAGATACACTGCCGGTCGCCCGCGTTTACTCGTCGGAGACCGGCGTATGGAGTGATCCCATCTCAACAACGCTTCCACACAAGGCTGAGGATTGCCTCGTCAAACCGGATTTGTCGTGCCCCCACAGGCGGCTGTACCATTGTTTCGCCGCATCTCCTGTATCTTCTACGGGTAGGCGCGTTGCGATGGTAGGGAATTCCCTATATTGGCTTCTTTCGGATGGCATCATGGAGTTTGATCTGGGCAGGCAAGCCTAGCTATGGTACCTGTGCGAGGGGACATGCGAGTTAAATGTTATTCCGATGTCTCGGTTATGCAGGCAGAGGGTGGTGGGCTTGGTTTACTGACTCTGATAGACTCCCATTTCGCCCAACTGTGGAAGAGGGAGACCGGTTGTGATGGTCTTGCTTCGTGGGTGCTGAGAAGAACTATTGATCTGGACCAAGTACTTCCGCTGAATTTAGAGGGGAAGAGACAGTTTCTGTCGGTAGTAGGCTTTGTTGAGTACAATAATGTGGTGCTCCTGTCAGCATCTACCGGCAACTTCATGCTCCAACTTGAAATAATGGAGGCCAAGAAACTTTCCAAAGGCAAAAGCATAGGCTTTTTTTACGCTCGTCCATTCGAAAGTGTTTACCCTGCAGGTAAATACCTTCACTCTATGTGTATAACAAAACCAAGTTTATTTTTGGTACTTGGTTGATGTAATCCATAGTTGGAACTTGTAAGCTTGAGACACATGAAAAACTTGACTGAACAAACTGAATTTTCAAATAGGCAGCTCAATATGTACATTTGGAAGCTTTTAGTTATAATTCTTTAATTCAATATGATTACCTTTGCTAATTATCTTATATCAGTAATAATTAATTTGTTTGAATTTTATGAATAGTTGGTCAGTCTATCACCTTAGAGATTATGTGCTGCGAGTGGTAAGTTCATTCGTACGTGGGGAAACTAATAAATTGAGCTCATTTCATGGGAAAAATATTTAAAGATAACCTAGTGTGACAGAATGTTCATGATTGCCTTTTTGCTAGTCTATATCATTTTTTTCTGATATGGCATGGAACAAAGCTTAATAATTCGGGATAATTTCTATTATGACAAGCTAATGGTCTGAGTGCGTATTCATCATTATATACTGTTGTCAAACTACTCTTTAAAGTCATTAGTTGTTTGACTTCTTATATGCTTGCATAAACAGGCAATGCTGGTCGACATGATGCAGCTGATCTTCCACACAATACTTAAGAGGATTGTCATGTTAGATATACTATCATGATGTACTGGTTGAGAAGATAAGTTTATCTTCTTAATGTATGTTGAGATATCGGATCTATTCCCTCAAATAATGCACTGCTATCCTTTGTGCTGACATTTCTCACACCAAATCGCAAGAGGATTTTCTCTACAACTCTTTGCTTCAAATATGTATGTATGTTGTTCACCTGGCCACCTCTTATGCTTTGATGGCAGGCTGCATCTTGCATCTTTTATGCATGCCCTGTTTCCCTCGCCATTCCTGAATAGCTCTACGCTCTCGTCCTCATGCTTTTACTCCCCGTCTTCTCTTTTACTTCCTGATATTTTACTGCCCCCCTGTCTACTGCATGTATTTTTTGCTTGCCTTCTTGTCCACCCAGGTGCCTTGCTTTCAAGTTACCTCCTTTATATTTTCTCAGTTCCTTCTGGTAGTGTGGGTTCCTCTTCCTGGCCCCATTCCCTATATGTGTGTATGCTCCGTGCCTGCTCACAGATGAGAATGCTACCACTTTTTTGGGGATATATTTCTGTTTTAACTTTTACTTGATGCTACATTGCGTTTAACTTCTTATGTGCTTAATAATTTAGCAAGTCATAGTGTAACTTGCATGTCCACTGCGTCCCGTCTACACAAGTAATTGATATAATAACAATACCTGACCATTTGGTTTCAAATTTCATTTAGTTTTAGACTTATAGTTATGCCACTTCAGTGGCGAAGCTTCAACGAAAGCCTGGGGGGGGGGGGGGGGGGCAAGATGGTTAGTGGTTAACTGGTTACCCACGTATAGTCAAAATCTTGAAGCTTTGATTTCTGTAGAGAAAATTGGTGAAAATACGCACAAAATTATATTTATTAGTGAAGAGAACATATCAGGCTTGATTGTTTTGGCAAACATTAGACTTGCTAAGAAAGCTCCACTCTGTGGCCTATTGCTACATGCCTGCATATAACTTTGTTTTTTAATTATCTCCTCGAGAGATATCTAGCCTATAAACCAAAGTAACTTTCGTTTTAGCATTGTCAGCTTAAATAACTTGGCAAGATGTGTGAACTGTGCGCAAACGAGGCCTCAAAACTCAAAAGCATGGGAGCAGCTCCGCTAGGAAATGGAGCCTGGTCATGCTCCAGCGGATGAAGAAAGCCCCGTGGCTTCCATACAGAACTATATAGGAATTACTAATGGGTGCTGGTAAATTTTCGTTTTTGCTGGGGGGCTATGGCCCAGGTTGGCCCTGCTGAAGCTCCGCCAGTGTGCTAATGATGGCCACAATAACTTAAGATTATGGCTTCATTAAATCTGATAGTGTTGTTTATTATTTTTCTTCGGGTTATTGTGGTTTTATGGATGATTATTCTAGTGTAAGATTTTTTGGATAAACATGTCTTCAGCATGTTCGTTATTGTGCGCCAAACTTGCATATATATGTGATTGGCAGTAATATAATCTGGCCGGTCAAAAGTCCAACTATATGTATCTATCTTTATGCACAGTAATATCTTCAATTTTAGCCACCTGGATGTTTAAAGTCCATATTGAACACAAGATCAAAATGACATGAGTAGATTCATCTTGAAAACTGCTTTCATGAGAAATAACTTTTTTTTCCTTATCTACTTAAATTCTCCCCCTAACTACTGGATATACTATTTTTATTGTCCTCCCTTTCGGTTTACCTCCTCCTTAGTACTCCCCAATTTCCTTATGTTAGTGTAGTCTCTTCTCCCTCGAGCTCCTCCTATGACAGATGACTTAGAACTGTTCTTCATTCTCAATTTGTGCATATGTGCGTGCCTGCTCAGAGATGAGACTATTGTGATGCTGTATTTATTTATTTTGAACTGGCTGCTGCCATGCTTAGTTACAAATGAACTAATACTTCGCCATGCTTTGAGATATATTTCTGTTTTACTTCTTGATTCTTAATTGTTGTTGCATCGCCTTTAACTTCTTTTTCCGTGGTTATGGGTCTATCATGTCCTAGAGTGATTTGCATGCTGTAAGTAGCATTAACTGAACATTTCCTTCCAAACTTGCTTTGTTTATACGGTCTTATAAGTTTCACATTTCCTGCTTACTTTGGATCATCATCATACCCTGGTGGACTAACGATAGCCATGATACTTGAAGAGTATGCCTTCCCTAAATCTTATACCTCTTTTAATTGTTTGGGACCTCAGTTTTTTACAGAAAACAATATTTTAAAAACAAAGTATTGAAGTGCCTGGCAAAGTAATACTGCAGTTTTGTACAACACTTCAGGTTAGAAAAAGGTGGTCAGGAGTGAAGTTTCCAATATGGCAAACAAATGTGGTCGGTACAATACTTCAGTTTATAAAACCACGGTATTCATCCGACCGAAATGCCTTAAAGTATTTAATACTTCAATAATTGAGAAACTGAAGTATTAACAGAATATTTCAAAATAACAAAGCTCTCAAACGGACCCCACTTAAACATTTTCTAGGATGTCGCTTTTTTAAATCAAATTTGCATATATTTGTACTTTGGCTGACCCAAACTGTACGTAGTCTAATTTCTTCAGTGTTGGTCATCATGGATATTTAATACTTCATATCGAACACATGATCAAAATGACACGACTTTAGTAGCACGTTTTATTTTCACTCGCATTTTATCGGTCAAATAGTGGTGAAACTACTCATTGATGTTGTGTAGAGTAAAATGAGCAGTACTTTGGATTGAAGGAAGTATCAGTTAATAATATTATGCATGGTCCCTTGCTTCAGATTTGTACTGCATGAATCTGATCAAATTCAGGCAACTGGCATGAAGGTGGAATGCACCTTCACTTGCTGCGATTTAATATCGCTTACCTTATTTATATTTTCGAACAGAGGATGGATCTGGGTAGCTGCATTAATAACAGAGGAGAGGTACACAACTTCTTACAACAGTAACTACTCCCTAAAGTTTACAAAATGGGGTCAGGCCCAACTAGTCTTGGTCTTCAACTGCTTCTTCGATAGCCACTAATACGGTTTAGTAATTTTAGAATTTCATTCAATTTTTGAAATATTCTAAATTAGAATGAAATTGTACAAATTAATTCTAAATTAAAATAAAGTTTGCTGGTTTAGTTTATAATTATATTTTAGTGATTGTACGCACAAACCTATTATGAGTGTCGCTGGATGTAGCCGGTTCCAATAGGCCAGGCAACATGTCAGCGATCCTAACACTGCCCTGTCGGCCCGTGTGCTGAAAGCGTCGGTGGCATATGCTCCTAGAGAATTCTCTGTTAGTTATTTGAAACCGTTAGCAAGTACTGTACTGTATATTTGACCCCGAGCATATATGGTTGTGTGTACTTTTGTTTTCAAAGCGGTAATCGGCCTAATTTTCATCTAAAAAAAGTTCTGAGGTTAAATGGGCCTTTTCTTTAGCTGTCGTGGGCTTGCTGTCACTCTGAAGAAAAGCTCCTGGGCTCTAATTTCATTCTCGAGTGTCATTTTGGGCATCCCGTCGCTCCGACTGTTCCCCACCCAAACCACGGGCGAGAACCATGGCGCCGCCGTCGCCGCTGGTCGCCGACGTCACTGCCGAGATCCTCCTCCGCCTCCCGCCGGACGAGCCCGAGCACCTCTTCCGCGCCGCCCTCGTCTGCAAGCCGTGGCTCGCCATCATCTGCGACCCAGGCTTCCGCCGCCGCTACCGCGAATTCCACGGCGCCCCGCCCCTCCTCGGCCTCCTCGACCAGATCATCCTGGTCCTAGAGGACGCGCCCGCCTGCTTCTCCTCCACCACGTCGCTGCCGGAGTTCCCGCACCCGGGCGCCGACGGCCGCCGCACGCGCCCCCTCGACTGCCGCCACGGCCGCGTCCTCCTCCACATGCCGCTCGAGGGTGAGTACCTCGTCTGGGACCCCGTCACCGGCGACCGGCACTACCTGCCAGGCGAGCCGGAGATGGAGTGGCTCGTCTACTCCGCCGCGGTGCTCTGCGCCGCCGACGGCTGCGACCACCTCGACTGCCACGGCGGCCCCTTCCGCGTCGTCTTAGCGGGCACCCATGTCTACAACGACACCATAGTCGCGAGCGTCTACTCATCGGAGACGGGTGCGTGGAGCGTACCACCATGCCTCGACAACACGTGCGAAATCTATGCCCAGCACATGCGAGAGGGACATGCAGATGGACCATTGGGACGCTTCACACCCTATGTCCATCCTAGGCGAGGCGCCGTTGTCGGAGATGCAGTCTACTTCACAGTTCATGGGTCAAATGCAATCGTCAAGTATGACTTGGGCAAGGATCGCTTATCCATGATTGACTCGCCGCAGCCGGACGTGTATGACATTGCCATCACGGCCATGGAGAACAACACTTCACTGGGCTTTGCCTGCATTCAGGGTTCCAGCCTTTATACGTGGTCAAGGAAGGTGGATACCGAAGGAGAAGCTGCAAAATGGGTACAGTACAGGGTCATCGAGCTAGAGGGAACAATACCTGTTGCCAATGTCGATGGCTTTGCAAAGGATGTGCGTTTCATCATGGCTGGCTTTGCAGAGGGTGTGGATGTCGTCTTTGTTTGCTCTGGTGTTGGCTTATTCACGATCAAGCTCAATTCCGGGCAGGTTAAGAAGGTTGATGAGCTTAGAAAGTACTTTAGCGTCCTACCCTACATGAGCTTCTACCTTCCAGGTATGAATGATACTGGCCCTGGAATCTTCTCTGTTGTCTTGCATTTTCGTTACATCTTCTGTATGTTTGCTTAATTTGTTGGTTGTGGTTTGTGAATAATTAGTCATAGTGAAAGCAATATGTGTTTTTGTTATATTCACATATGGAGCTTGCCAAGTTCAATTCTCTGCTAGAGATAACTAAACGTGGAAAACATATCATAGTTTATGTTTTGAAATTCGACATTTTAAGGACCATGACCATGGCCATGCATTGGTTGAATTGCTAAATATGCACACAAACATGTTGATCTCCTGTTGCTTTGCTTAAGAAATATGTTGTTTTGTGGCATAGCTGAAGACCACATCTCAAATCCAGTCTTGTAACCGTTGGAATTAGTACTAGCTCATAGCTCACAGAGTGCTGAGTTGGAGTTGGTTGTGAGTTTTGTGCATGATATATTTTAGATCATGGCGCATTGTTATCGCTAGTTTCTTTCAGAGCTGCTACTACTTTGTAATCTTTTATTCTCTGTTCAGCAGTTTACTTTAAAATTGTGCAAGTCCTGTATCAATTGTTTTCTTGTTGAATCTTTCGAAATCCCTATGAAAATTCTTTGAATCAATAGGCACATTTGGAAGCTTGGAGCTAGTTATAATTCTATCATTCAGCATAATTATCTCCTCTAATCTTGCTAGAAATCTGAAATCAGTAATGATTAATTTGTTTCAAATTTTACGAATTGTTGGTTATTCTAACATTTAACATACTGTGTTGCTCGTGGCAAGTCCATTTGTATATCCTTTTTCTGTTATGGCGTTAAACAAGCTTAGGGATAACTTTTCTCTCCTGACCAGCTTGTAGTCTGAGTCTGCATGTTCTTGTTTTTATGATATTCATCAGTATACTGTTTCTTAACATATTCCTTAAATTTGGAAGTAGGTGCAGTTTATTTATCTATTCCTAATGCTGTATCAAAACTGTTGTTTTTTCAAACTACAGCTATGAGTTTGGGTCTTTGTTGGAATTTATTTGGTTGGACTTCTTATGCTTGCAGAAATAGGCAATGGTGGTAAACATGATGCAACTGATCTTCCGCACAGTGCTTAAGAGGATTGTCCCGTCAGATATGCTATCGTGGTGTACTAGTTGAGTAGGTGAGTTTATGTTCTACATGTATTTTGAGGTATCGGATATGTTCCTTCAAATAATGTACTGCTATTCTGTTTGCTGAAATTTCTGCAAGAGATGTCTCTTTAAGATTTTCTCTACAACCCCTTCCTTCAAATAATGTATGTATGTTGCCCACTTGGCCACCTTTTATGCTTTGATGGCAGGCTGTGTATTGCATCTTTTCTCCGGCCCTGTTTCCTCATCCCTTTCTCAGCAGCTATCATTTCTCTTCTTGATGCTTTCACCCACCCACCTTCTCGTCTACTTGCTGATGTTTTACCGGCCTCATCTCCACTGGATGTTTTTTCGCTTGCCTTCACGTTCCATCAAGCTGCCTTGCTCTCAGTTTGCCCCTTCATTAGTACTCCCCCAGTTCCTTCTGGTAGTGTGGGTTCTTCTTCCTTTAGCTAGGAGCCTTCCCCCATTTGCTATTTGTGTGCATATGCTCATTCCTGCCCACAGATAATAATGCTATTGTGCTAAGTTGTAGCAAATTAATTACTTACACTTCACTATGCTTGGGGGATATATTTGTTTTTCACTTATACTTGTTACTACTTTGGCTTTAAAAAAATCAAGTCATAGTGTCACTTGCAGATTGGTCCGTCTACACAAGTAATTGATATGGTAGCAACACCTGACCATTTTATACTAATAGTTTTGCCACTTTATATTGCTTCTTATTTTGATCATCGTGATACCTAGTGAACTAATGATTGCTATCACTAAATCTTATAATGTTATTTATTGCGTTGCTTGCAGTCATTGTAGTTTTATGGGCGGTTATTCTAGTGTGAGCTGTTTGGATAAACATTTCCTTAGCATGTTGCTCGTTGTCTGTCAAATTTGCATATATATGCACTAACCACTGATATGGTTTGGCTGGTGAAACTCCAACTATATGTAGCTATGTATGCTTTATGGGGATAATTGATGATAACAATGCAATTATCTTCAATTTTAGCCACCAGGATGCTTACACTTGATATTGAACACATGATCAAATGGACATGACTGGATTCATCTTTAAAACTGCTTTCATCACCAATAACAGTTTATTTTTAAGTTTTTGTATCTTGTGTTTGCCCTCCCTTCCATCCATGTTCTTCCCCTCTATACTGGATGTGCTCTTCTGTTTGGCCTCCCCTTCCATCCAAGTTCCTTTCTTTTGGCACTCCCCAAGTTCCCTATGACTAATGACCTAGATCCGTTCCTAGTTCTTTATGTATGCATGTGTTCATGGCTTCGTACATGCTCGGAGATGAGACTGTTGTCATGCTAAGTAGTAGCACATAAACTAGTAATTCTTCGCCGTGCTTCGGGCATATATTTATGTTTTACTATTACAGTTTTACTTGTTGCTGCATCACCTTTTCTTTTTGGATCCAAGGAAATGCCAGTTAATAAGATTATGCACAGTCCCTTGCTGGAGTCTTGTATTGCAGGAATTTGATCAATTTTGATTTACTAGTGATTAGCTAGCTCATATACATTTCTGAAAGTTGCTTATGAGCTTGTTTATACTTTCCTAGTCCAGGAGCCCCTCATATGCCCACTAGTCTTTTAGCCTATACTCATACTAGTTTAACCAATTCTTCTGATGTCTGAAGTTGAAAGTGTACCGCCACACTATATGTAACCTATTGTTGTTCTCTGTTTCAGATGTTGGTTTTGTCCAATAATGTTAGTTGATTCTACTTTGGAGTTAATGGCACTACCACAATTGTGAAATTAATGTTTTCTGGTCGAGTTAGACAAAACTATCTGAGCATAACTCAACAACTTTTCCTGATTGAATAGCACAAGTTTCTTTGGCTGATGGTATTACTTGCACTGCAGGTACCTGCAGTTACATTCTGGTGGCTGAGATGCAGAAATGGTCTGTTTGATGTAGATTCTTCCATCTGTATGGTTGACGCGGAGGTTGACCCTCTATGTAGCATGCACCGGTCAGCTGTGAAGTGCACTTTGTAGTAACTAATCGCTTAATTTGCTAACTTCCGTTGACATTCGTCAATTGGCGTGAAGGTTGAACGCACATTGACCTGCTTTGCTTAATTAGTACTTGACTTGTGGCACACAGACCTGTGAACTGATCTGATCTTGCTTGCATTTTGGTGTGTCCCATGTGTGGGTGCGTTTGGCTTTCATACATGTTCTCTCAAGCGTGGATATTTCGATGTTGGTATTCTGCTTATGTTATGATATCCCATTTTGTGTGTGTTTTTTGTTGTTGGATATCTATGTGGTTCGGAGCTCGGTATTTTGAGGCTTTCTGATGACTAGTATGTGTTGAATGCATCAGTAGTCTAACCAGCGTGGAAGTTGTGAATAAGCGAATTGCACCAGCCTTTCGCCACTCTAAACATAGGGCAAAATCTACGATAACCCCCCTAGTTCGCGCGCCTTCTATCATATGCCCCCCTCTTGTGTCACTGACATGTGGGGTCCGGCCCCACATGTCAGTGACACAAGGGGGGCATATGATAGAAGGCGCGCGAACTAGGGGGGGTTATCATCAATTGCCCCAACATAACATAGCCAGGGTGCTATTTATTTCTTTTGAGATGCTTCGAATGCTTGGAATGGGTTGCCTAAATTTCGGGCTCTTTCATTAGTTCTTAAGCAAAATATGTCACCTGTTCCTTGCAAAAGGATGAATAACCTAATTATTTCATGTCATGATTGGGATGATAATCTGCATCTACATATTTGATAACCGCATTTGCCAGTTTCTATCATGAGTACTTTGATTATACATGGATCTAACTCTGAGCTTGCTGCATGTTCTGAACTTGAGAAATCAGTTGGTGAGTTTCAAATTTGCAGCCTTGATACTACATTGTTGTGAGAATCCTCTTTCTGAATTGAATCTGTGTGTATCGGTAGCAATTCTAGTTTGGGTATATTCTTGTGATGAGTTTGCTTCTGCACGATCGCAGTGCGGAAGTACAAGAACAAATGATCCGTTGAAGTCTTGCACGATTTCTGTGGGCACAATGTAGTGCATGTCCATCGCCGCTTGTGGCCATACGCCCATACCTGCACCCAGAGAGAACTCGGACATGGCGGTTACCTGCTGCTGCTGCCGCCGCCCGGGCAGCATGTACCTGCCATTTGGCCTGGAAAATTTCTAATGTAGCCGAGCATTATATCTTTTGTACTTTCAACCAATCTAATCACTACTATTTCAGAGCGTTTCGTCGAGTGGAATGGATGATGCTCAACTAGTAGTGCCAGGATTTTAATCAAAAAAGAAGTTCGGCGTTCTCATCAACATTAACTAACCGCACTTGACAACACTTAATTAACATATACAGAGGGATTAAAAAAACCCGGAGGGGGAAGAGCCCCTCGGCATCACATTATGAATAATGGCGAGGAGACTCGAACCCGGGCAGGGCATGACGCATCATCCCGTCCTAGCCACCGGGCTAAGCTTGGGTCTAAAGATAGAGGGATTCATTGGGTAGCAGCGCCCTCAGGCTAGTTCATCAGTTGCCTTTGCCTATGCCGATTGACAAATAAATTTGTACTATTTTTTTCAAATGGTAAGAAAATCCAAGATAAAATATCGGATGTACATTCGAACATTCTGTAGTTTAAAACAAATTTCGTGAAAAAAGACATTTTTGTGGCTTGTCTAAAAAAGACTAATAAAAGTTTCGTGAAAATTTATTTTGGAGCATCAAATTTTGTCACTTTACACAGGACACAAAAATGTCATTTTTCACAAAATTTATTGTGAGAACATAGAATATTCAAGTGTACATCTGAAAGGTTTGTTTAGATTTTTTTGATATTTTAAAATTCAGTTTTTGATGAGTGCGTTACACACTTATAAGCCAAACATGATTTCCCATGAACAAAGTGCTAGTTTGCCCCTACTCACTCAATTCCCCAAATGAACAAGACTCTCTTCTCTCTCTCTCCGTCCACTTCTCCAACCACCACGCCTTTATCTGGTGGTCTCCTCCTCGGCAGCGACCGCCAACAGATCAACAAGGGTCCCCCACTCCGTGAAGTTGAAGGGGAGGGGATTTCTGGCATCCAGAAGGTGAAGCGAAAGGGGAGAAGTATGAGTATCAGTCAGGAAATATCTCTTCGAGTAAGCTTGCATGTAACATTTTTAGCAAGAAAATTAGGTAAATCATAAACTGACTAACTAATTTAGCAAATGTCTCATGTTTATTTCACACCACGCTCCACATAGTGAAAATTTGTTTTCTACTAAAATTGCTTTCAAGAAATTCTTATTTTCCTTCAGAAAATGATATAACATTTTTGTTTGTCAAGAAAACTCCATATATCGTTGGTTGATACTTACTTTACCATCAAGTGGAGCTTGAAAATATGACAGTTTCCCTTAGCCATGGCTTGTGCCAATTTAGCCCTCATGGGTGCTGATTTCAAATAAACAACACGTGGCATATTTTTTATGAAATTTAACATGAAGATAACACAAACTTTTAGACTTAATTTCATCACAAAAATACGGAAAAAGCATTGAAATAACACAATATATCCGCTTGTACTATGTAGAGTTTCAAATATTTTGGATATGTCCGCATACTAATTTTAAGTTCATGTCTAAGTGGAAACCATATGTTGCTAAAACTAATGTGACATGACAAACTTTTCAAAATTATCCTAAACATACTAAATGGTAAACCTTTGCAATAATTTAAGAGACTAGTACTCGTGTACGTGCGATGCACGTAATATAGCTAAGCAACAGTTTTGCTACAATCATCGAATAAGAAATAAGACGCCATGTAGGGCTCTTAAAATCGTCATCTGCTGGACTAAATCGTCTTGTCAAAGAGCTTCTAAGTTATACAGTATCACATGTTTAATAATGCAAATAGCCTACGATGACTGCAATAATCACATGCATATTTTTATTATGTTGCTTCTCAATAATTATTTATTTGGGAAAATTGAAAAGCATTATGTGATCAGATCACATGGCGGACAATAAGCATGCATGTCTTTTTTGTTCCTGCCTTTGTTGTTATTTACCCCTTTTTAGTTTACAGTAAAAATTCCACAAGGAACATGATATGTAAATGGGACACTCTGAACGTTATTCTACATCCACAAGTTGCACAGAAACAATGTGAAGGAAGTAATCCCTGCTATTACAGATAGCCTGGCGGACGCTGCAGACCTTTTTCAACAGTTTCATTTTTTAATCAAAATCTGGTCAGAGTTCCATACTACCAAAAAAACCTGAAACATGACAATATGGTATCCCTAATTATCTGGTAAGAGATCAACAGACTGTGGGCTTTCACTTAAGCTAACGTGGTGGGCTTCCTATCTCTCCTAAGGAAAACTCGTGGGCTTTGATCTCTCTATGCAGACTGCTCTCTTCTCTTCTCTGGTAGGCACTAGTGGAAACCGGGCCACTAGTACCGGGTCGTAAGGGCCTCTAGCACCGGATTTACACCCGGGACTACGAAGGCGGTGCTAGGAGCCCCCCCCCCTTCTAGTACCGGGTCAGTTACGACCCGGAACAAGCGGCTCGCACGTGGCCGACCAGGCGCGGGCGTGGTGGAGGACCTCTAGTCCCGGATGGTCATACGACCCGGGACGCAGGATCTGACACGCGACAGCACGGGGCAGCACGGGGCAGCTGCTATATATATTTGTTTTCCTCCCAATTTAAATATTAAAATGGTGCAAAAAATGTGCGGTTAATTTAATTAAAAAACAGAAACTACATATAACATATCAAAATATTCATAAATAAAAGTATGTTCACGTCTATCCGGTTACATCGAGCGTTCATAACCGGGACTAGAGCCCGTGTATTCGACACGTGTGTGGAGATCATAACCGGGACTAGAGCCCGTCTATTCAATTACACGTGCGGAGATCATAACCGGGACTAGAGCCCGTCTATTCAATTACACGTGCGGAGATCATAACCGGGACTTCACCGCTAATCTCCATTGAATTTTGCGTCACTAGGTATGACGTCGTCGAGCAGAAACGCCACAAGCTCCTCTGCTAGTGCTTTGAAGCGCGGTTTTAGTTGCATATTCTTGCGCAAATGCTCTGCCTATAAAAGAAGTAGATCAATATGAATATTAATCTTGAGTATCGAAAATTATGAATGCCAGTAGAGATCAATTGATGAATATGATTGTTCACGTACTTCTAAAAATTTCTTGGGGTCCCGCTCAGTGACCGCACGACGAATCCACTCGCAAACGAAATATCCACAGAATTTTGTATCCGGTGGTTGCTTCTCGATCCACTTTACGAGAATAGCACGCAATCAAATCATAGTCAACATATAGTGGTACTGAAAACTATAAATAAAGAGATGCGCGAATCTAGGTAGACCGTACTACCTACCTCTGGATGAACAAAAGTAAGCACCATCAGCACCACTGTTTTTCTTGAATCCACTGTTTTTCTTGAATGACTTCCAAACCCTGCCCGGCCAAAAGAAAAGAATAAATGAGTTATTAGTTACTTGATATCTCTGGAGTCAATAAGAGAGACTGATATAGTGCGATAATGTTTGAAATTACCTTTGGAGCGTATCTATAATGCTTTGGTACGTAGACTCGTTCCAGGCCAATGAGTCGTAGACTGTAACCTGTGATCTATCAACTTCAATGACTAGCAGAATGTAATGTTCGCTGCGCATCATTATATACACGTCAGTAACTCATCAATTACACTTAATTTGTACAAGCGAGTAACACTCTCTTACCTGAAGTAGTATGGAAACATTATCTGCCCCTGGAAATGTTGGAAAGTTATGGCATCTAGCAAGTTCTTCTCCGTCTCCTTCTTGTGGTTCTTCAGTGTCCTTTCATTAACTCGTACCGGGTTAACGAACCCAAATCCAAAGATGTTCTTTCTTTCACATTCATCACTCTTCATTCTACATAATACCGTAGTGAGCATAGTTAGCGAAAGCAATGACCTATCTATATAAGAGCTAAGGACTTTATCTTTTTTCGAAATAAATGAATTGAATCACTTACAGACAGTAGGCACCGACGAGAGCCAAGTCGAGGGCGTTAAGGTTGTATAAGAACCAGAATTCTTCGAGCTGAATTGTGAACATGTCTACACCCGTGAAATGTTGTTTTGTAACTTTCACCTGGATCAAATATTCCTTGAATTGCTTTGTGGTTTTCATGTACCAACTATGGAGTTGTCGCATATTTGTCGGTAGATCCTTTATCTGGTCACCTGGCAGCAGGGACTTCCCCCATTGCCATTTCCATGAATTATCTACATAAGTCGAATTCGCCCGTAGGAGATCTTCGTTTAACAGTTCAGCAACACTAACACCAGCCTCCATTGCCATTCTAGCAAAGTCCTCCGCGTCAGGAATAAGGTCCGTCGCCTCTGCAGCGGAGCCATAACCACTGGGTGTGGTTACTACGAGCGGGGCTATCGACTTGTTTGATTGTTGTCCGAGCTGGGCAACGTCTCTTTTCTCTCTGGCACTACCACTTTCACCACTTCCCGTGTTGACAGAGCTACCACTTTTAGCCAGAGCTCGTATATAGTTATCTGGCTTATTTTTCTCGAATTGCGATGGTTCCGAGACGAAGTCACCAGCCCATTTTAATTCCTTTGCAGTAAATGTTTGCTCCTCGAGCTTTTTCGGTGCAAGATGCGCATTCCATTCGTGGGCTTCCACTCTCCTGGGAGGGCCTTTGGGTACTCTTGGGAGGGGCGAACGTCGGCGGACGGGCGAACGGTCTCGTCCCATGGACGACGACGAAGTGGCGCCCTTCCTAAGTCGGGCCGGCGGAGTGGTCTCACGCGGCGGTGGAATTGGCTGACGCGACGGCGGAGTGGGCTGACGAAGCGGCGGACTTGGCTGACGCGGCGGCGGAGACGACTTATACGGAGACGAGTGATGGCCGTCGTCCGCATCGTCATTAGGTGGAGGCGATGGTGGCCTTGGCTCCCAGCCTGGAAACTTGATGTATTTCTTCCGCCACAGAATTAGACCACCCACGACGTCCCCTAGCGCCCTCTCATCATCAGCTCTTGGAAACTCGACGTGCATGTGTTCATATCCGTGTACAACTTGATCCACGCCGACACGAGCATATCCTTCTGGAATGGCATTATCAAGCCACAATGTTGTAGAGTCAACAATTAAAGCATAGCCGTCCGCCGCCTTCATGGATAAGTTAAAGACTGGGACATGCAGCTCACAAGTTGTTTTCTCCGTGCTATAATCCACGGGGTAACTTGTCTGATCATCATCACCGACCATAACCGAGGAAGCCACGCTGCTTCTGCGGTGCGATGGGCCGGCGCCTTGACTCGCTTGTTCCAGCTGAAGAGTTGGCGGCCCTTGCACGCGTATTTCATCTATTTGCTTCTGTTGTGCCTCCATGCGAGCAAGCATCTCCTCATTCTTTCTTTCTAGGATCATCATCTGGTTTGATTCCTGCTCCTCCTTCCTCCTCTTTGCTCTCGCTCGGCTTCTATAAGTTTCACGGTCCTGGGGAAACCCTTCACTCCACGGCACTTCTCCTAAGCCTCGTGTAGAACCTCCATGTTCTTTGGTCCCGAGGGCCGCTGACAGCACGTCCTTCTCTCTGTCAGAAACAAACTTTCCCTGTTTAGACTTGGCAATTAAGTCAATAATGTTTGCTGGACTTTGTTGACTGCTTTCTTTGCATCAATTACTAACTCCCCTGTGTCCATGTCATACTCCCCTCCATGCGCAAGTAGCCAATTCCTTGCCCTTTTGTCCCATTCATCTGTGACCGGGGTGTGCCCACTTGCACGCAATTTGTCCTCAACTTTGTCCCACTTAGGCACGGCAACTCGGTACCCACCTGGACCCATCTTATGGTGATACTCTTTTTTCGCTGCATTATCCTTATTCGTTTTCGACCTTTTCTTAGCTACTTCTGATTTCTTGTACGCCAGAAATGCAGGCCAGTGAGGCCGCTGCCTCTCTCGTTGGCCGGTGAAATCCGGAAGTTTCTTCTCTTCATCCCACTCACGGTATATTATGTTCTTGTATTTATTGAATTGTGAGGCCATCTTCTTAAGAGCGAAATGCTTGACTTTGTTTTTTGAAGATTGTACCGTAGGGAAAAATCCCTACGGTGTAGATTTTCAAAATTTAAAGGAAAACCAGAGGTTTTCCACACAAGTACAAGGTCACGAAGTTACAAGAGAGAACTCAGGGGGGTAGGAAAGAAAACAAGTACAAACTATACATCAAGGGGAAGTGTTCAGAACCCAATCAATGAGTGGTTGCACCATGCCCCTAGGCACACGATACTGATGTAAAAGAAGATCGCTTTTGAAGGTGACCTTCCAACGTGAGAGGGAAGGTTGCTGTCCTTTGAAGATCAGATCATTTCTACTACGCCAGATATTCCACATAGCACAAATAGTCACCTCCATGAAGCAGGGACCTGTAAAGCTGCTTTTAGCTACAATGAAACGCTGAGAGATCGGTCGTGAGCAGTCCCAGTGGATATGAGTTACGTCCCAACAAGCAGAAGCAAAAGGGCAGGTGAAGAAAAGATGCTCTCGGGTTTCTATCACATTATGAGAACAGAGAGCACAATTGTATCCGTCCTCTGAATGCCACTTCTTTCTCAACATAAGGTCTCTAGTATTAAGCCGATCCATTTGCAAGAGCCATGCAAACACTCGTAATTTGGGTAGGCATTTTGATTTCCAGATAGCAGTCAAGGAAACATCCGAAGGCAGCTTTGAATAGATGAAGTTATAGAATTTAGCTGAAGTAAACTTCATGGAACCCCATGGAAAGATCCGTGCATCAGGCTCAGTATGATTAAGATCAGTATTCAATAGCAGTTCAGTGATCTCCCCCAGTTCATCAAAGGCTTGTGGAGAGAGAGGTAGTGCAAATGCCGAGGCAAGATCATCCAGGTTACTTAGAGCACTCACTGAAGTGTCCTCATCGAGGACAAAGGAGTAGAGACGGGGAAACTTGTCGCATAGCAGGTCGCTTCTTGTCCAAAAATCCTTCCAAAAGAGAGCGGATTGGCCATTCGAAATTTGCGAGTGGGTGATGCCTCTGTAAATATGCACTAGCTTGAAGATGTCCTTCCACCAAAACGAGCCTCTGGCTGATTGGGCATGAGGTGGGGAAGCAGGATCATATAGCGACCAGATCAAATTCACCCAGGGGATGTTTTCCTTGCAATAAAATTTATGAAGCTGTTTAAGGAGTAAGGCGATGTTCTGAACTTCAAGATTCCGAACGCCCAGGCCACCACGGTTTTTAGGTCGACAAACCAGTGGCCACGCTGCTAGCGAGTTAACCGATGTAGAATCAGCCTCCTTGGCCCACAAACAGTGACGCCGAGCACGATCAAACTGCTTAATTATGGATTTGTGAACCTTTAGTGAGCAGAGGAAGTGCATTGGCAATGAGGAGAGCACCGAGTTAACAAAAGTGAGACGGCTGCCATAATCAAGGAAACGAACACTAGCGTTAAGACGTCGTTCAGCTTGATCCACGATAGGGGTGAGATCCTGGACAGAAGGCCGAGAGGAACCCAAGGGCAGCCCGAGGTAAGTGAACGGCAAGCTGCCACTTGAACATCCAAAAATAGCAGCAAGAGACTCCAGCTTTTCAGAGGAAATGTTCACAGGCATAAGGCAAGTCTTGGAGTAGTTAACCCGAAGTCCGGTGGCTGCCGAGAACACATTCAGAAGCTCCTTGAGGGCGAGGAGTTGCACAGGACATGCTTGCAGGATGAGAAGCGTGTCATCCGCATACTGGGCTATAGGGAAATCAGCCCCTGGGATGGGAAGCGGTGGAACCAGAGACCCGGTACTAGCTAGCTGATTAATCATGGATTGAAGAAGATCAGCTCCCGCCACAAAAAGAATGGGGGAGAATGGGCCGCCCTGTCGAACACCTCGTCGACAAGGGAATTTTTTCCTGGGAACGCCGTTGAGCAGCACCGAAGATGAGCCAGAAGAGAAAATAGCTTTTACCCAAGAAATCCAACGGTCATCAAATCCCCAGCATCTCAGAATCTCAAGAATTGCAGTGTGCTCGATGGTGTCAAATGCTTTCGCAAAATCAAGCTTGAGAATAACCACTTCAATGCGTGCTTGTTTACACTGGTGAATATACTCGTAAGCCCAAGCAACACAATCCTGTATCGTACGACTCTTGAGAAAGCCGTATTGATTAACATGTATCAGCTCCAAAATTTTGTGTTGCAGTCGGTTAGCCAAGAGTTTTGTTAAAAGCTTTAAGCAAGAATTGAGCAGCGAGATGGGGCGATAATCGTTAGGGCCAGAAGGAAAGTGGACCTTGGGAATGAGAGTGATGAAAGCATCATTGATGCTTTGTAGATTGACAGTGTTAGCCCAGAACTCATCACAAAGCCTATAAAAGTCATGACAAATAATCGGCCAACAAACCTTGATGAACAGCCCCGAGAAACCATCCGGGCCAGGTGCTTTATCACCAGGCATATCAGCGACCACCTTATCCACTTCCTCGTGTGAGAACGGGACTGACAGAGCCTCCAACCCATCCACATGAGGAATGTAAACAGAGAAATCAAAAAGGGGATCAATAGGAGTAGAGAATCCCAGACGATCCCTAAACGAATTCCATAGAATGCCAGCTTTTTCGTCGTGATCAACTGCCACCGATCCATCATCCCGAGTAAGAGAAGCAATATTATTATTTCTATAGCGGATAGTAGCCATGGAATGAAAAAACTTTGTATTTTCGCCCCCAAATTTTGCCCACCTCACCGTACAACGCTTTTTCCAATAGTCCTGCTTGCAATCTAGGAGATAATGCAGTTTACGTTTCACAATGTTCCGAAAATTCCACTCCGAAATATGGAGAGGGCGGATCTCTTCAAGATCATCAAACCGAAAGATAACAGAGTTACAGTTCTCGATTAGATGAGTAATCACCGAGATACTAGTGCTCCAATTACGAAGTCCTTTGCGAAGGAGCTTGAACTTAGCTGACAGACAACGAGCACTGTCTCCTGGGCAAGAAATATCCCAAATTCGCTGCACAACATCAAGGAAACCGGGCATTTTTGTCCAATGGTTCTCAAACCGAAAGCAAGCAGCTTTAGGGATAGCAGTACCGATCGAGACCACACAAGGCGTATGATCAGATGTGGGGCGAGCCAGTGGTTTAACAGTGGTAATGGGATATTTGAGAGTCCATTCAGGTGATGTAAAGAACCAATCTAGCTGCACAAGGAGGGGATCTGCCTGCATATTACTCCACGTATAACATCTCCCTTTGATTGGAAGCTCAACTAAACCAAGATAACTGATGATCTCGTTAAAAGTTGCTATATCTTCTAAGTTTGCACCTGGTCTATTGCGACTATCCGAATAGCGATAGAAGTTGAAGTCCCCCAGAATTATCCAAAGAGCGTCAGAGGCAATATCAAGATGAAAAAGCCAGGCTACGAAGTTCTCTCTCTCAACCCCTTCGCAAGGTCCATATACATTAACCAAAATGAAACTATCCGCAGAGGAGGTGGAAGTAAAACAGATAACAATCGCAAAGCATTCCTGAAACAACACTTGGCCAACGAACCTGTTGCTGGCCCAGAGCACCAGCAGCCCACCCGATGCCCCCTCTGACGGGACGAAAGCGAATTGGTCAAAGCGTTTTGGCGCGAACGATCTAATGAACGCAAGATCAAAATCAGCGCACTTAGTTTCCTGAAAACAGATAATAGAGGCCGCACTTTCCTCGATTTTATCCCTCACCAGCGGCCATTTTTCAGGGGAGTTGATACCACGAACATTCCAACAGAGGATATGCCAAAAGGATTTAATAAGGTTTAACGTAGCAGATAGGCGCGACATGGTTCAGATATAACCAGAAACCTAAGGACGAAATCACTCTTACGACTCCGAGGATGAAAGATCCTTTATGCGTCACGTCCCTTCAGGAGCTGCTCGTCCGACAGATCCTCAGGATCAATGTGACAGTCTTCCACACCGATACGCTGCAGCTCAGTAATCTGAATGACAACAGGAGGTTCAGCCTTTGGGACTTGAGAGGTCTTGCGACGAGATGGCAGGTAGGGGAGAGCCTCGTGCATATATCCATCATTGTTACGACGGGTTGGACGGCTAGCTTGAGGCGTGACAGTTGGGGTAGCAACCTTGCGAGGGCGACCACGCGGACGAGAGCTGGAGGGCTCAGCAGGAGCCATCAGAGTTACAGATATCCCAGCGTTCACATCAGGCTCAAGTACTTCAGTTTCTTCAGGGATCATCTCCAACACAGGCGCAGAAAGAGGGTCACCTATCCCATCTTGGCGAATCATTTCCGATTCAGAAATCTCAGAGGGAGTCAGTCCATTCAGTTCAGCAATTCCCAGCTCCTCAGTAGCAGCCAAGACTTCAGGAGATAACAGATCAGCGTGGACAGGGGCCGGCAGTGTCATCATGTTTTCATTTCCCAGATCAGAAATAGCATCAACGACAATTTGGTTCAGATAAGCAGGAACGACCAAGTCAGCATGGAACACAGGCACACGAGTATGCAGTGAGAGATCAGCTAATGCCCATTTCACAGCAGCATAAATCTGACGAGCAACAGTGTCAAACTGACCAGACATCGAAGAAGAGAGGACACTAGCAGAATCCTGATCAGCAGCCAAAAAGGAGCGAGTATTTACCCTGCAAGCCATCCTTCCCATAAAGTGCATGAACGAGGTCCATATTGGTACATCCATCATCAGCTGCTCACCTCCAGCACGCACAAACCACATAGTAGCAGCAGCATCAGAAATTCCTGCAATTACACGTTCAACAGCCAATTCCACTTCAGCTACAAGCGCATTGGAAAGAGTCGATTTAACCGGAGTAGGGGCAGATTCTGTCAAGGTAGAGCAAGCGATCGGCGCCAAAACTGAAACCAACTGTTTATTACTGGAAGGGGATAATTCTGTGGTCGGGAGATCATTAGCAGCCCCTATGCCAGGTGAACCAAGGCCCACATCCATGACCACGTCCTTTCTGGGAACCCAGATCACTCTGATTAGGCCCAAATTATTCGGGTCGCAGAAGGAGGATCGATGGCCCCACGTTTTACACTTGGCACAAAAAAGTTTCCCAGGAATGCGGTGAGATTGATGGCCCATTCCAGAGCAATATGAGCACTGACTTTCTTTGGCACCAGACCGGGCCGGGCCGTGGCATGAGGCCACAAAATGACCCGACTCTCAGCAATAAGAACATCTGCCTGCCAATTCAAAGATTTTATCCATACTAGGAAGCCACCGAAGTCCAAGGGCGAAAAGGATCTCATTTTCCGAGTAATGAGCTTGCCAAATATCAATAGCATGATTAGGCAAATCACTCTGAGAAAGGAAAACCAGGAATCCTCTTTAAAGCGCTTTCCAATAAAATAGCCCGATGAATCCGAGTCAGAATTTGAATCTTTTACAATAGGGAAAGAAAAATTACCCACAATTAACTCCTCAATGTGCGGCTTGACAGGAGCACCTTCCATACCATGACAAGGCTCGAATGATCCAAATTTCAAAAAAGGAGCCCTGTTCTTGTGAAGAACATCGGCAGAGAAGTTAACTGAATTATTCATTGTGGGAGCTCGAGCAGAAACCGAAGCATGAATCGGAGACTCAACATGACAGTTAACTGAATTATTCATTGTGGGAACTCGAGCAGAAACCAAAGCAGGAATCGGAGACGCATCAGGACAAGATTGTTTAGCAACTTCACGCCAAACCCAGGAGCTGTTCAGAGCCTCCGATAAACTTCTCAAGAAATTAAGATTAGTGCGAATAGCCAGCGACGATCGAGAAGGGCCATCAGAGCCAAGAGATTCCAACCAGGAAGAGGCAGCACGGTCAATAAGGTTCGAGGTGTCTCCATTGAACAGCTTGAAATGGCAAATGAAATCAGGCCAAACACGATCACGCAGTCTATAAATGAAATGACCAACATGATTTGAAGCCACCGAAAATCTGAAGCGACGATCAGATAATTGGAACACCCGGAAACCCAACTGATCACCACCAAGACAACATTGCAGAGCCACGCCAACAGATTCAACCGAGAGAGGGAAGGAGGCATATGAGAAGGAAACCACCAAGAAGAACTCCTTTTGATGGAGGGATAATAACCCGGTAGGCCCATGAAGAGGGAAACGTGATCCGCCAGGAGGGAGGCCCGGTCAGGCCAGTTCGCCCTCAGCACGGGCCGGGTTATGTTTCTGGGCCGGCATCTTGGCGGTGACCCGGCTAAGGAAGGTGATATTCTGGAAGGTTCAAGAGGCGGTTCAAGACTTGGAGTGCACGAAGAGTAAAGGAGCTAGGATAGGACTTGGAGTTCGGGTAGAACCCGGCTCTATTGTGTACGCGGTCAGAGGGCCCGGTATCTATATAAACCGGCCCCTGAGCCATAGCTAGCAAGACTTTCATAATCCCCAAGCTTTAGGCGAGAGAACCATCGAGAGAGACACACAAGCTTTGTAACCTAGATCGAGATCCGGCTCTGTTGTCGTAGCCGGGTTATCGAGATCGAGACCAAGATTAATAATAAGATAGCAGGAAGTAGGTCTTTATCTCCAATGGAGAGGCCGAACCTGGGTAAACCTGTGTCCCCTGCAATGCTAAACAATCTCCCAGACGCCAGTGTCGCCTTGCCCAAAAACTCAAGCTACCCCAAAGTAGCATCTGCCGTGTTATCTACCCCACGACAGTTGGCGCCGTCTGTGGGAATCGCGGCCAAAGGTGTCACCATCATGGGAGAAGCAAGGAGAGGGGTCGAAAACTTTGTTTTTGGCCAGATCACAGTCAATGAGCAAGGAGAATCCATCGTCGATGATTTTGGCTGGGGGCCGGAATCTGATCTACTTGAATCAGGTGATGTTATTCCAATTGGCAAATTTAATGTTTTTGTGGGCATGATTACAACTAGATCTGCTAGTGATGGAGATTATGAATCTGTGTCAGGAGCCGCCACAATTGTTCAATCTGATGGAGAGGAATCAGTTGGCACAGCTGAAGTTGAGAGGTCCTGAACACGCTGGAGGAACGGCTGGATGACCCGGCAGAAATCCCGGGTGACGCGGTGGAACAAGCCGGGTCGGAATCAATCTTGCCCCTGTTTGAAGGCCGGTTTGGGTATGATGCAGAAGAAGAAGATGATGAGGAACAAGAGTCAAGTCCAAGCCCGGTTCGTAGGGTAGCGGTGTACACCGCGCCTTCGTCCAGCATGCAACCATCACCATCAGCTGTTGTTCCACCGGCCTTTACCCCGGGTCAACAGCAGCTGCCCCCAATTCTGGAGTTGGCAGAACAGAGAGTTGATGGAGAGCCGGCTTCGGTCTCAGAGGAAAGCGAGGGTACGGCAAGATACAGAAACAGTTTTGGGTTCCTGCATAACCGGGCCCAAGGAGAGGAAAGAAGTAACACAGCAGCTGCCCCGGCCTTGTTTAACAATGGCCTGGTCTTAGATCCATCAGCACTTACAAGGTTGGTTACTCCAGAAAACGCAGCAGTTAGAGCAATGGAATTGGATACAGCACGCCGAGCGTTGGAGCAGATGCGCAGGGACGCCGAGGCAGAGAGGCAAGAAATAGAAGCAAGAAAGAGGCAAATAGAGGATGAGGAAAATCGTCTCAATGAGATGACCAGGGCGCACCGGAGGAGGCACCAGAGCCGGCTGGCCCCTGGAGAAAACGTTATAAACCCAGCAGTACTGTTTAGGACCCCAGAAGATCAACCAGTTGGTGTCACCCAGGTGGCTCCAGTTGTAAGGGCAGATGTAGAACCAGATAGAGGAACAGGAGCAGCTGGGGTTGCAGTGGCAACGGCGCCGGGTCTTCTCGCTGGGGTAGCCAGGGGAAATCCGGGTCTGCCGCCCAGGACACCAAGGTTTCACACGCCGGCGGGTCACTATTCAAATCCGGCGGATAACGTGTATGCAGCAACTTTGGCGCTTGATCGTATTCCATTGGGAGACACGCCAGCGGAGATTGAAGCCCGGCGTGCCATTGACATGTTACGCACTGCAGTTGTCCAGCAAACTCAGTATTCAAGGGAGAAAAGTGCATTGCATTCCACAACGTATCGTAGCAAGAGTCGCAATGGAGGTAACCCGCCATTGGCCGGGCCTGTAGCGGCACAGCAGCAAAACCCGCCCCAGCAAAATCAAAATCAAAACAATCAGCAGCATCAACCCGCCCCAGCAATTTCCATAGCTCAGCAGATAGTCAATAGATCACGCGCGGGGAGAAGTGCGGGCAATGCAAACCCGGTAGTACCTGCAGCAGGAGTACCACAAGGAGGACCGGGTCCTGCACCAGCCGCGTCTGCAAGCTCACCCGGTAATATCAATATTTCGGCAAGTTCTTCTAGTTTAGCCGGGCCAAAATGTCTTTCAGATTCCATTAGAGCAGAGCCTTTCCCTGAGAAGTTCAAGGAGCCAAGCAAGATATCCAATTATGAGCCCAGCATGGACCCGGCCAGCTGGTTGAGCAGTTATGAGATGGCAATGTGTATACGCAATGCCACAGAGAATGTTTGTGCCAAGTACATGTATTTGATGATGAGCGATGGAGCAGCGAAGTTGTGGTTTAAAAATCTACCAGAGAAGTCCATTAATTCTGGGATGAGTTGAAGGCGGTTTTCACCAAGCACTTTCAGGGTACGTGCAAGCGTTTGTTTTCCATTGAGGATCTTGATCGTTGTATACAGAAAAAAGGCGAGTCAGCACGTCATTGGATGGGCCGGGTCACGGAGATCCTGCACTCTTCATCTGGTATTGAGCCCAAGGATGCAATTTCATCAATGGAGAAAACTTGTAAGTATGCACCACTTGTCCAGAAGCTGGGTCGCATGAAGGAAGGGCACCGGGTTAAGCCGGTCACCATGGCAGAGTTGATGGATGCTTGCAATAGGCATGCAGCCACTGACAAGACTCAGGATGAGCCTGAGGAGGAGAAGGGGAAAGGCGGCAAATAATGGTGGAAGGAACAATAATGGCTCAGGAAACAACAATAACAATAACCAGAATCAGCATAAGCGAGGTCATAATGATGGAAGTTCAGAGTTAGTAGCAAACACCAATACCGGGTTTCAGAGGCAAAGGATGGACGGGAACTACCAGGAAAACAGAGGTTATCAGGAAAATAGAGGTTACCAGGACAACAGGGGTTATCAGGGAACAGTGGAAATCACAATAGTGGAGGTAGTTACCAGGGAACACGCCCAATGAGTACTGAGGAAGCTTTTAGGATGCCGTGTCCTCGCCATAGCAAGATGGGCAGACCATCCAATCATTCATTGGCACAGTGTGTGGATTTGAATAGGTGGAAAAATAATGAGGTGCAGAGAGCTCTGCAGGGAGCAAACAGAAGTGGAGGACCCGGCCAGGGTGGTAACCCGGCTGCGGGGCCTCTAACAGGAGCAAATGCGGTACCCACTGGAAACCCGGGTCAGGGTCAGAACCAGAACACGAGTAACCAAGGAGGATTTTCACAGCAGCCAAGGCAACTTGGTCAGTATCACATTTATACCAGTGGCACAACAAAAAGAGAGAGAAAGATAGTCAAAAGGGCGGTTAATACAGTGGCAGCTGGAATTCCAAGGTATTTGAGGTGGTCAGAGCATGCAATTACTTGGAGCAGAGCAGATCATCCAGAGGTGGTGGAGCACCCGGGCCTGCTTGCGCTAGTTGTTGCTCCTCAAGTTCATGGCTTCGAGTTGAAAAAGGTTTTGATGGACGGTGGCAGTAGCATCAATATTTTGTACTGGGACACGTTTGTGCGCATGGGTCTGAAGGAGTCACAGTTGCAGAAAACGTCAACAATTTTTCACGGTATAGTTCCGGGAAAATCAGCCACACCAGAGGGTAAAATTTCATTGGAGGTAGCTTTTGGCGAGTCTATCCATAACTTCAGATCAGAGTGGCTCACGTTTGAGGTGGTAAAGTTTCCAAGTCCATATCATGCATTGTTGGGAAGGCCGGCTTATGCCAAGTTCATGGCAAGGCCGTGTTATGTGTATCTCCAGTTGAAAATGCCGGGTCCCAATGGGATCATCACTGTTCATGGTAACAGGGAAATAGCAGCAGAGTGTGATGAAGGGGATGCAGCCCTGGCAGAGCAAACGTGTGCAAGAGAGGAGTTGAAAGCTTACAGATCAAATGTTGACCCACAGGATAACACGGCGCTCAAGAAGCCAATGACAGAAGATGATAGGGCAAAGTTTAAAGCAGCAAAGGACACAAAGATGGTGGATTTTGTGCCTGGGGATTCCTCCAAGCAGTTCGCCATAGGGACAAACTTAACTGACAAATAGGAAAGCGCGCTCATCGAGTTCATCCGTGAGAATCGGGATGTTTTTGCGTGGACACCTAGTGACATGCCAGGCATTCCAACTGAACTCGCTGAGCACCGTTTACATGTTGATCCCAAGGCTAGGCCGGTAAAACAAGGTTTGAGAAAAATGAATGCAGAAAGGAGAAAAGCAATTGGAGAGGAGATAGCCCGGCTTCTGGAGGCCGGCTTTATCATGGAAGTGTTTCATCCAGAGTGGTTAGCTAACCCGGTTTTGGTTCTGAAAAAGAATAATGAGTGGAGGATGTGCATTGATTTCACGAGCTTGAACAAGCATTGTCCCAAGGATCCGTTCGCACTGCCGCGCATTGATCAAATTGTGGATGCTGTTGCAGGTAGCGAGCTCTTGTGTTTTCTGGATGCGTATTCAGGTTATCATCAGATCAAACTTAACAAGGAAGATTGGGAGAAGACGTCGTTTATCACCCCCTTTGGTGCTTTTTGTTACAAGACCATGACTTTTGGGTTGAAGAATGCAGGAGCAACTTATCAGAGGTGTATCCAGAATTGTTTTCATGATCAGATTGGGCGCAATGTGCACGCTTATGTTGATGATGTGGTTATCAAGTCAGAAAAAGCCGGGTCATTTATTAATGACCTTGCAGAGACATTCAAGAATCTGAGAGAGTACAAGATGAAGCTTAATCCTACGAAGTGTGTGTTTGGGGTTCCAGCGGGCAAGTTACTTGGTTTCATTGTGTCAGAGCGTGGAATTGAGGCAAACCCGGAAAAAATTCGTGCAATCCAGAGTTTGAAAAGGCCAGAGGAGTTGGCTGATGTTCAGAAGCTGACAGGCTGTGTGGCTGCGTTGAGCCGGTTTATTTCCCGGCTTGGAGAAAAAGCTATTCCGTTGTATAAGCTGTTGAAGAAGACAGATAACTTTGTGTGGAATCAAGAGGCAGATGAGGCCTTTGAGGCCTTGAAGAAGCAGTTGTCAAAGCGCCAGTTTTAGCGGCGCCGGGTCCCAAGGAACCCATGCTTTTGTATGTTGCAGCCGGGCCTCAAGCTGTGAGTGCCGTGGTGGTGGTTGAGCGAAAAGAGGAAGGAAAAGAGAACCCGGTACAAAGGCCGGTCTATTATGTCAGCGAGGTCCTATCAGAAGCAAAGCAGAGATACCCACATTGGCAGAAGCTAGTGTTTGGTGTTTTCATGGCTAGTAGAAAGTTGAAGCCGTATTTTCAGGAGCATCCAATTACGGTGGTCAGTTCTATTCCCTTAGCAGATATCATCAGAAACTCCGAAGCTACAGGAAGAATTGCCAAGTGGGCAATTGAAATGGGGGATTATCACATTGATTATGTGCCTCGCACAGCTATCAAGTCTCAGGCGTTGGCAGATTTTCTTAATGATTGGACACAGTTGAATGCACCACCTCTCACCCCGAGTCTCAAATCTTGGGTTATGCATTTTGACGGGTCTAAACAAGAGCAAGGTTCAGGAGCTGGAGTGGTGTTAACTTCTCCCAAAGGTGACAAGTTGAGTTATGTTTTGCAAATTCACTTTGATTGTACCAATAATGTGGCAGAGTATGAGGCCTTGTTACATGGTTTGCGTATGGCAAAGGAGATGAACATCAAGCGTATTAAGTGCTATGGGGATTCAGATCTTGTGGCGCAGCAAGTTTCAGGAACTTGGGACAGAAAAGATGCAACTATGGCGGCTTACAGGCGAGAGGTGGATAGAGTAGCTGGGTTCTTCTCAGGCTATCAGTGGATCACATTGACCGCAGGAAAAACGATGCTGCAGATGCTTTGTCAAGACTCGGCTCACGCAGAGAGCCGGTTCCACCTAACGTTTTCTTGGACGAGCTATGGGCTCCATCAGTCAAGTCCCAGGATGAGGAAGAGTTGGCAGACCCGGATTCGCAGCTGGTGGCTGTAACCCGGGAAATTCCAGAGTGGACAGAACCGTATCTTGCATATCTTTTGAGAGGGGGTTGCCCCAGCAGGAAGTCATAGCCCGGCAGATCGTGCGCCGGTGCAAGGCCTATGTGGTCATAGATGGTGAGTTATATAAGAGAAGTGTTTCAGGGGTATATCAGAGATGTGTGTCTGGAAAGGAGGGCCGGCAAATTTGAAGGAAATTCACGAGGGAGATTGTGGTCATCATGCTTCAACTAGGTCCTTGGTTGCAAAAGCTTTCAGGCACGGTTTCTTTTGGCTCACAGCCCAGGCAGATGCAGAGCGCTTGGTGAATAGATGTGATGGATGTCAAAGGTATGCAAGACAGATTCATGTGCCGGCTCAGGAGTTGAGAACAATACCTTTGACTTGGCCCTTTGCAGTTTGGGGGCTTGATATGGTGGGTCCTTTCAGCATGTCTCCTTGTAAGAAAACCCACCTCCTCGTTGCCATTGACAAGTTTACCAAGTGGGTTGAGGTCATGCCTGTTACAAATTGTGAGGCGGCAACAGCAGTGAAGTTTCTGAAGCAGATCATACACAGGTTTGGGTATCCCCATAGTATTATCACAGACAATGGTACTAATATGTCCTTGGGAGAGATGGCAAAGTTTTGTGGAAACAATGGTATACGTTTGGATGTTGCTTCTGTGGCTCATCCTCAGGCCAATGGGCAAGTTGAACGAGCTAACCAGGAGTTACTCAGAGGATTGAAACCACGTCTCCGGGTCCCGTGTCTCAGAGCCGCCGGAGCGTGGGTGGAGGAATTGCCATCAGTTGTTTGGGGAATCAATACAACACCAAACAGATCCACAAAGATGACCCCTTTCTTCATGGTGTATGGGGCAGAGGCAGTTTTGCCAAGTGATATTATTCATGACTCGCCTCGCGTGGCGGCTTACGTGGAGACAGAAAATGAGAAGACCCGGCAGGATTCTGTTGACCTGCTGGAGGAGAATAGAGAGCAAGCATTGGAAAGATCAGCAATTTATCAGCAAGATTTGAGGCGGTATCACAGCCGCCGGGTTAAAACTCGCACCTTCCAGGAAGGTGATCTAGTGTTGCGATGGGTGCAGTCCAAGGAAGGGATGCACAAGTTATCTCCTCCTTGGGAAGGGCCCTTCATCATAAGCAAGAAATTGAACAATGGTTCATACTATTTGGTGGACGCTAGAGAGAAATCAGAGACAGTCAATGACTCAACACACTCTACCTTTTCTATGGAAGAGCGTGAGAGGCCGTGGAACATTGCGCAGCTGCGCCCATATTATACTTAGCATGAAAAAGATGTATCAGATGTAACACATGATGTAACAGGCAGCAGGTTTCAGACGCGCTCTTTTCCTTACCAGGGTACCTAAGGGGACTGGAAGGTTTTTAATGAGGCGGCTTGCTGACCTAACCTTTTCTATCAATAAAGTGAAGGTTGAAACAGAAATTTGTCTTGTCTCAGTTTGTTTCAGTTTTATAAGCCGGTTATTTTTCTTTGTTCTATATGTATTGTGGCAGTTCTGGGTCAAGCTTGGTCCTGGGGGCTTGTCATTGAGATAGCTAAAGTTATTTCCCCAGGACCCGGCTCATAAGTATCCCCGGGTTTCAGTTTTGGTTGCAGTTGTTTAAGTTTTTTATTTTTGAGGATGCCCAGAGAGTGCGTCCCACCAGTATTTTGGATCAATGGGGTACTGAGGCATAAGCCCTTTACTTTATAAACATTGATCCAGGTCTTGGGGGCTCTTACTGCAAAAAGTCTGTAGCTGCAATCCCAAGACCCGGCTTTTATGCCACTAGTATTCTTGGTTATCTTGCTGTGTAGCTGATGTGACTCGCACTTATATGGCCTGATTGCACACCTGGAAACTCAATCAACCATGAAGCCCATTGGGACTTGGTTTGACCCTGTTTTTCTCAGAGAAGTTGCGCCAGGATATCCATGCGAAAGCCGGCTCACAGTTAAAGAAACCAAAAGGGTCATCAAAACCACAGAAGATAAGCAATTGGATATTTCATGTCATGTGATTCCACATAGTTTCACCAAAGTTTAAAACAAGTGCAAAAGCACACATCACAGGCATGGTATCAGAATAGCTAAGTTATTACAATAAAGTGCCCAAGGGCCGAATGATATAAGTTTTCTAGCAGAGACACAGCATCTGCATAAGTTAAGAGCCGGCTTCTGGAGCCGGGTTAGTGGAAGGAGTTGTAGCTGGGGTGCCATCTTTGGCGCTTGCCGAGTCATCCTTGGCCGTCTCTGCTTCTGCTTCCCGGGTCTTGGGGGCTCCATCAGTGCGCCAGGTGACAAGTTGAAGGGACTGGAAGTAGTGTTCATCTTCATCTTCCACTGGTGCACGTGCTGGAGGTGGCACAGTGGGAGTTGAGGAGCTTGGCGCAGCAGAAGCACTTGGAGCAGTTTTATCACCAGCAACAGATTCCTTGTAGCTCTGTAGCAGGTCGATGCGTTGAGGCTCGTCGTCCACAATTTCTTTATTCGCCTCGTTGTAGCCATACTGGATGGTGTTAAGCTTCAGATTGTTGGCAATTTGGGTAGCCACGAACCGGGTCTGCTTCATAACCCGGCTGTAGGTCTTCCTGTCAAAAGGAGTGCCATCTGCATTGTACTCAGGAAAACCCGATGCCAGAGGAGCCGGGTCAAGTTGGGGATAGTAAGCTTTAGCCAAAGCTAGGCTGCGCATGGCCCCGGCCCTGCATGCAGATTTCTTCAGCAGGTGAATCCAGCCAGGCATTGTGGACAAATGGCCCAGCACTTCAGTGTAAGTGCTGGGCGGGTTTTCCCAGTTTCTTGCAGCTTGATGACCTCGCAACTCCCAAAGTATAATTGGCGGACCAGTGTATACATGCATTTGATTTTCTCAGTTGCGGTCTTGCGGATGTTGCCATCACGTGCACCTGCAAAAGGGAAACCAGTGTCAGGCATAGTTTACATGCCGAGCTTGGAACAGACGAAAACTTTACCGGGTTTTGAGAGTATTGTGCTTACCAACAAGGGAGGCAACCATGGCAGTAATCATCTTCTTCAGGCGGGTCAGCTCGCTGGTAGCTGTATTCAATTTCTGTTGGAGGCTGGTCAGCTGCTCTTGAAAGTTTTCTTCATGCTCTTGCATGTCCCGCTTCAAGTCTGAGTTCTCCTGAGTCAAGGCAGTTATTTTTTCTTCCAGGGCTTGAAGTTTGTTTGCCCCTTCAGCCCGGGTCTCAGTCTCAGCTTTTAAGGCTCCTTGTAGCCGGGCCACTTCTTCATTGGCTTGGTTCACATGTTCCTGTTACAAAAAAAAAAGTGCACAGTTTAGCCTCAAGTTACTAAGGAATTATTAGCCTGGAATTTGGGGGCTACACGGTGAAAGTTTTAAAATTGTTCAAGTGATTAGTCCCAGGTTGCTGTGGACAGCTAACCCGGCACTTGGGGGCTACAGTGTTGAAAAGTTTTTTGTAAAGGATGTTGGCGTTTCAAGCACCAAGTTTTTCAACAAGTGATAAATTTGGAGCTTGGGGGCTAGGCAGAGTATGGTTACGCAAGAAGTAAGAAGGTAAGTAAAGTTAAAAGCACACCTGGTACCGTTTCTGAAGCAGAGAGACAAGTTCAGTCTCCAAGTTCTTATGATGAGCAAGGCGAGAAAAGTATTCCTCGCACAGAGCCGGTGTTGACATGGAGTTCAGAGTCGCCAGATCCAAAGAAGCAACCGGGTCCTTGCCCTTTGCAGAGGGATCCACCTTGATTTCTGGTGCTGTGACCTTGGCAATAGCAGTGGACACGCCAGGAGCCGGGCCTTGCTTAGACCCGGTGATCTGGACTTCTGGGTCAACTTCTTTGGTTCCAGACCCATGCCCGGGTGATTGCGCGTCTGGGCTTGGTTTTGGAGCAGCTGGCGGGCTTGGTGGTGTGGCTATCACGTTCTCTGCGCTAGATTCTTCCCTCTGGGCTTGCTCTTCAACATGTACTTCCATTTGGGAAGGTTTAGCTGTAGCAGGTGGAGGAGAGGCAGCTGGAGAAGATTCCGGGTCTTCCTCCACAACAGCTTTGGCACTGAAGCGAAAAGAGGTGAATTTAGTTACAGAAAAGATTAAAGTGTTGAAAAATGAAAAGAAAGGAGAGTAATCCTAACCCGGTATTGATGAGGAAATCCTCGGGCGTGCTAGCCGCGTCCGAGGAAGAATCTGATAAACGAGAACGTTTAGGAACCCAGATTTTGCCTGCCAAAGGGTACTTTTTGCTGGGCGTCTTCTGGATCGATTTGGCCCAGCTTGATAAAGAACATGGAGGGATACCTGTGCTCAAAGTGACATGGCTTGCAGAGGACCGGGTCCGCGGTTTCTTGTTGGCTTCAGCTTCTTTCTCAAGTTCCTTTTCCTGTGTTGGTATTTGAGTTTGAGATGAGTTCGTCATGCAAGTTGAGGAACGAGAAAATGGCACCTTTGCAATTGCAGCTCGGGTCCTCTTTTGAGGAGTTGGTGCAACAGCTTGTGGACCCGGCAATACGTCCGGAGCCGGGTCATTGGGGCCTGGAATGAGAAGAGCCGGGTTATCAGTAGAATTGTCCTTTTTGGGGACTTCGTTGTTAATCAGCTCGAGGAAGAGCCGGTCTACGGAGTCTGGCTCACCTTCTTCTTCTTCTTCTTCTTGGTCGTCACTTTCTGTGTCCTCTTCAGCAGAGGATGTAGGGGTGTAATCTGCACTCCACCATTTGGAGTCCTGGAAAAAGAAATATCAGTAACAGTTTGCAAGAAGTACCGGGTTACAGTTTACAGAAACAAGTAAGGGCCAGTTTTTTACCGTAGGAGGCTTGTTTTTGGCACTGTACGGGGCGAGCCCGTTCATAGCAATATCAGTCTTCTTTTCGCCAAGAAGCCTCTTGGCGTTCTTCACGATTTGGTCATCCAGCAGAGTGATCTCTGAATAACGCATGTCGTCAGTGGTCTCTTCTGTGTATTCATGGAAGAGCTGGGTCCTGATGCTGAGGGGCTGGATGAACCAGCCGATCCAGCACTTGACCAGGTCAGTCCCCCTGAGTCCATGTGCGAGCAGGGCTTTGGCCCGGCGGAGCGTGGGCTCGAGCTTGACCCGGTCTGCGTCTGTGGCGTAGCTGTTCATCTTAGCTTCGTAGGTCATGCCCGAGTTCCGAAAAGCCGGGTAACGAGCATCATCTGACTCGGGTGAAGTGTCCTTGAAATAGAAATATGTGTTTTGCCATCCCTTTGGATGGCTGGCAAGAGCAAGAGCCGGGAAATCACATTCCCTCCGGCGCTGGATCGCCACTCCACCGTAAGGGCCAAGGTTGTCTTTGCGGGATGGGTTGCAGTAGAAAAATTCTAGGAAAAGTTCAAGGCTGGGGGCTGTTTGTAGGTAATCCTCGCAGAAAACTACAAAGTTGCTAATGTTGAGAATGGAGTTGGGGCCTATGTCTTGTGGCCTGAGACTGTAGTATTTTAAGACCCGGCGAAAGAAAAGGGAACCCGGCGGGCGGAAACCGCGCAGGACATGATCTAAGAAGGCTACCACTTCACCTTCCTTGGGGTTTGGGCGAATCTCCTCTCCAGGGGCGCGCCACTGGATCTCGTTCTGAGCCGGGAGTTCGCCCCGGTTCACGAAGGATTGGAGGGTCGTTTTTGTAGCGCTGGACCTCGTCCAGTTCACTGGAGCGGCTGCGGGAGCCGCGGATCCAGATGCACCAGCAGCAGTACCAGAAGGCTTCTTTGCGAGCTTTTTGGCCGCACGGGGCCCTCCAGATTTTATCTTCTCTTTCGTCATGGATCTCAGCTCTGGAGGAGGACAGAGTGCAACAGTGGCGTTATGAACCCTAGCTTTAGATGCGGGTGTGAATAATGAAATACGGAGCCAATCTAGAAGAAATAAGGTTGGAATCGGATGCGCGGAATGGATAAAAGTAAGAATCGAGGTTACCTTGGAGATTGACCGAGATTAAAGGGCGCGATTGAAGATCGGAGTTCCGGCGGCTGCGGTGGCAGTGACGCGAGCGTGAGGTAGGGGATGAACGTGAGAATGGGGAAATTTACTCTGGGGGTCATGGCCAGATATTTATAGCCACGGTGAAAACCCTAGGGGTATTGCGGTAAAAATGAGCGGATAAGATAAGCATCTTCTCCGGGAAGCCAGCGACAAACAGACAGGACAAAAGGAATATTCTTTGACTCCAGTTATGACTAGCAAGTGGTCCAGTTGAGTTGAGATTTTCGCTAAGTGTTGGGTGAGAGACCCGGAGACATATGACCTAGTATGAGAAAGCCGGGTTACGGTATGACCCGCCAAGAAGAGCTGGCCCAGTTAAGCAGAAAGATAAAATAGTGCATTATATGTATTTGTTGTTTTGTATTTCAGGCGGTTAACCCGGCAAGCCAGGGTACCAGCATTGATTAAGGAAGCGACACAAGGTTGGAAGCAAAGCATGGGAACCTGGTTACCTGGTTAACCTGGGGGCTACTGATGGAGGGATAATAACCCGGTAGGCCCATGAAGAGGGAAACGTGATCCGCCAGGAGGGAGGCCCGGTCAGGCCAGTTCGCCCTCAGCACGGGCCAGGTTACGTTTCTGGGCCGGCATCTTGGCGGTGACCCGGCTAAGGAAGGTGATATTCTGGAAGGTTCAAGAGGCGGTTCAAGACTTGGAGTGCACGAAGAGTAAAGGAGCTAGGATAGGACCTGGAGTTCGGGTAGAACCCGGCTCTATTGTGTATGCGGTCAGAGGGCCCGGTATCTATATAAACCGCCCCTGAGCCATAGCTAGCAAGACTTTCATAATCCCCAAGCTTTAGGCGAGAGAACCCTCGAGAGAGACACACAAGCTTTGTAACCTAGATCGAGATCCGGCTCTGTTGTCGTAGCCGGGTTATCGAGATCGAGACCAAGATTAATAATAAGATAGCAGGAAGTAGGTCTTTATCTCCAATGGAGAGGCCGAACCTGGGTAAACCTGTGTCCCCTGCAATGCTAAACAATCTCCAGACGCCAGTGTCGCCTTGCCCAAAAACTCAAGCTACCCCAAAGTAGCATCTGCCGTGTTATCTACCCCACGACACCTTTGCCTTTGGAGAGGGGGAGAAATGGACCGAGGAACGAAAACGTCTGCGCACCTGCTCCGCGAGCGCAAGGCCCGGGGAGAAATCCCAATGCAGGAGGCCCTCCATAGCCTAGAGAAGGAGGGGAGCACCATGGATTCCGGTGGGTGGGAGGTGGGAGGAGAGGTGGGAGGTGGGGGGGGGGGGGCGCCATTATCTCGCCCTAGACATAATCATCAAGTTAAAAGGGGTCCCGAAGTATAATGCTTGACTTTGTCTGTCATGGCTTTTGTCTTCACCTCATCTTCCAACACCGGTAGAGTGAAATGAAACATGAGATTTTCCCAAAGCACATCTTTGGTTCTGTCGTCGACATAAGTAACTCCCTTTACCGGTACATTTGGCTGAATCCATTCCTGCTTGCTGATATAGACGTTGTCCCTGACAGTGACTCCGCATTGATGCACAAACCTACGTGCGTTCGCCTCGGGTGCCACTGGTGCGCCAGCTGCATTCACCTCGTCAATTGTGAGATGCTCTTCTTTGTGCATCCCATGGGCATGGCCTCGTTTAGTGCGTTTGTCCGATGCGGAGGTCTAAAAATATGAAACATGTGTGAATGGATATACATGTACAAATCAGATATTGCATCTGCTCAACTTAGGCATAATATACCTCGCCAGATGGCATGGGTCCATTCATTTCCGAGTCCTCATCGTACTCGTTATTTGTTTGATCCGGTTCTAATCCCGGACCACATAGTCGTTCAAAAACTCTGAGCCGTCGTGGTCTTCAGCTCCTTCCGCGGGATGCCGAAATTCCCCGGGTTCCATTGCTTCCCCAATGTAGGCAAGCATCTCATCTTCCCCATCTCTCCTTGCGAAGGTAGGATCATCATCCATTGCTTAACTAATACAAAAAGATAAATCAATTCAAAGTAGGAACTATGCAAACAATATGGGGTTTTGGGCCAGCCCAGCCCAAATTTGGGCCAGAACCGGGTCAAAGGTGGCCAGCCTGGTCATCGCTGGCCCACCTGCCAGCGCCCACCCCACGCCACGTGTGGCCAGCGCGGTCAATGCAGCGGCCCAGTGCTGAACCCGCAGCGGCACAGTGCTGACTGCGCCGCCCGGCCTCGTCTTCCCGCCCCGTCGCAGTGGTCAATGCTGGCCCACCCCGCAGCGGCCCAGCACTGAAACCGCAGCGTTCCAGCGCTGACTGCGCCGCCCCCGCCTCGTCTTCACCCCGCCTCGGCTTCCCGCGCCGCCACCTCGCCTTCACGCGCCGTGGTCAATGCTGACCCCAACGGCGCGCGCCTACCCGCAGTCAATGCTCCGGGCCCGCCTGCCAGCGACCCCGGGGGGCGGTTCCAACGCGGATGGAGGGTCCCACCCCCGACGGTTCCCGTCCCTGCGACCGTTCCCGTCCCTGGTCCTTTAAAAAGGGACGTGCCCCCGACGGTTCCACACTCACCCCACTCCGCTCCCCTCCCCACTCTGCGCCATGTCTAACCGCGGCTGGTTCGGCTCCCGCACCCCAAAGAACGAGGCCGGCGAGTCCTCGTTCGCCGGCGGCCGTCGCCGCGGCCAAAGCCGCCGCTCGGACGCTCCGCTGCCTCCACCGCCGCCCACGGTCGGCGTCAACATCACGCCACCGGGCGTGCGAAGGGTCTCTAGACCCTTACGCATCGCCGACGCTCCCGCCGCACCAGCTCGCACCACGACGTACACCGCCGGCGGGAGGGCGATCCGGCGCCGGCGCTACGTGCCGGAGGCGGAGTGCCAGTGGCACTGGGACAACACCCAGGCGCTGGCGTGAGGCGACGTCCACCTCTTCGAGGGCTGGCACCTGAACCCGCAGAGGATTCCGGTGCCGGCCGTCCCGCTCCCGGGTGGAGGCTGGAGAGGGAGATCCACCGCCGGCGCTGCAACCTCCCGCCCGCTCTCCGCGACGATCCCGTCTACGGGCCGGAGTCCCCGCACTGGGAGAGGTGGCTCGCGGACGAGCACGAGGCGCGCCGGGTCGCCTACTTTGCCCCGGAGCGCACCCAGAGCACCCCGACCGCGTACCCAGAGCTGCCCGACGCGCTCTAGTTCAACGAGGAGGTCCCCGACGAGGACACCGACCCCGACATGCTGGCCGCCATTGAGGCCTCCAACTAAACCCTCGTCCAGGAGGAGATCAGGTGCTGGGAGCTCATCAAGGCCCAGGTCCAGGCCGAAGCCGCGGCCCAGATGCCTCCGCCGCCACCGCCGGACATCGACCCGGACGAGATCGAGCCCTGGTACTACACCATGGAGCGCGAGCTCGAGGAGGAGCGGCAGGAGCAGGCGCGGCAGGGCATCCCGCCGCCGCCTCCCCTGCATCCGACCTCATCGGCATGACCTGGGTCTGGACTGGCGGGAGCTTCACGCCGTCCCGGCCCCAGGAGCAGGAGCAGGCTATGGCGTGGCCGCAGTGGCCGGAGGAGCAGCTACCGCCACCGCCACCGCCACCACAGGTGCAGCCACCACCACCGCCAAGGCGCAACCGGGCAACGCAGGAACTGGAGGTTTCCTGACCACCTCTGGACCAGGCCGATCCTCATCGACCTCGACCCGGAGGACCCACCGGAGGACGCCTCGGAGGACTAGGCGCCGGCGACCCGTCCATCTAATGTAATGGCCATAATGGCCCTCCATCTAATGTAATGGCCATAATGGCCTCCCCTTAGTGTAATGGCCGGCCATTAGGCCGGCGACCGCCGTTTGTGGCCTCCCCTTAATAAAATTGTGTGTCTATATCTACAAAATGTGTCAACTTTGTCCCCAACTCCGGCGTCGGCCCCGTGGTTAGGGTTAGGCGCCGCCGCCACCGCCGCGCGCTAGATCTGAGACAGGAGGGTGAGCTCACCTTGATTGGTCAGGGGCGACCTTGCTTGGCTGGGGCTCGGGGGCGGCCGGAGCTCGGGGGCGGCGGAGCTCGGGGACGGCCTTTGCGCGGGTCTTGGGGGGCGATTTTGCTCCCGCCGGAGCCGGACCAGGACCGCAACGACTGGGGCCGGAGAAGAAGAGGGCGAGACGGCCGGGCGGCAACGGCGCGGGGACGAAATCCGGCAGCCTGGCGGCGCAGGGGGCGGCGTCGTCTAGAGCCCGGAGGCGGAGCTTCGATTTGGTGGACTTGGGCAAATTTTCGGCCCGAGCCACTCATATTTCCCTCCAAAAGGCCTCTAGTACCGGGCCGTGTTACCACCCGGTACTAGAGGGTCTCTAGTACCGGGCCGTGTTACCACCCGGTACTAGAGGTCCCTCCGGGCCGCGAAAATTTGCGCGCCAAGTCCCCAGTGGACCCTTTAGTACGGGCCGTGACTATTTTCTGGTTTTTAAATTTTCTGATTTTTCCTATCTTTTGATTTGGTTGTCCAAATCAATTAAAATTTGCTTTCATTTTCCTGTTTTCTGTTTAGGTTTAAAATGAAGTATCACAAGCGCTTTGTTTTAAATTAAGTACGCCATATGCTTATTTTCAAATTGATTTAAAAAATTGTAAATCAAGTACTACATGCTCAAAGTTTACAAATTTCACATCAAAAAATTTGATGGTACATGCGCAAAGTTTAATTGACAAGGTTTGATGCTCGCGTTTACAACACAATTATATAAAACTTTAATAAATTATTACACATCATCAACAACATCTCTATTTAGTCTTCGCTTTTTCTTTTTGTGAGGCCCTTTCTTCTTATCGCTCCGTAACCATGGACAAGTTTCTGCAGATAACTTGATGCTTAGGTCGGTGTTCACTTTGAAGGGCGGGATTTCATGAAACTTGTCATAATCTTCTGACATGTCTGTCTTGTCATCCACTCCCACGATGGTTCTTTTCCCTGAAAGAACTATGTGCCGCTTTGGCTCATCGACTGAAGTATTCACTTCTTTATCTTTTCTTTTTTTTGCATGGTAGACATGTCCTTCACATAGAAAACCTGAGCCACATCCTTGGCTAGAACGAATGGTTCGTTGTCGTACGCAACATTCGTGAGATCCACTGTAGTCATTCCGTACAATGTGTCTTCCTTTACCCTGCCGCCTTTCAGGTTGAACCATTTGCACCAGAACAAAGGGACCTTAAGAGAAGGTCCATAGTCAAGTTCCCATATCTCCTCTATGCAACCATAATATGTGACCGTGGCGACGACTTGCCGTTGTCGTTCGTGCTCTTATCATCGAAGCGGACACCACTATTTTGGTTGGTGCTCTTTTTATCTTGGACATTCGTGTAAAATGTATTCCCGTTTATCTCATATCCTTGGAAAGTCCAAAATAGTCGAAGATGGCCCCTTGGACAGCAAGAACAGCTCATCTGAGACTGTGGTGTTGTTGTTCAGATGCGTTTCCAACCAACCGCAAAATTCTCCGTGTGTTCCTTTGCAATGGCGAGTCATCCATCCTCGGGTTGTTGGAGCGTACAATATCCTTGTGCATCTGGATATACGGAGCCACCAATGTGGAATTACGCAGAACTGTGTAGTGTGCTTTTGTGAACGAATACTCGTCCCTGCATATGTATGGTTTCTTTCCTAGAGTGCTTTCCACTTAGTCTTCCCTCATGTCGCGATTCAGGAACACCAATCGATTTAATGCCGGGAATAAAGTCAACACAAAACTCAATGACCTCCTCTGTTCCGTAGCCTTTGGAGATGCTTCCTTCTGGCCTAGCACGGTTATGAACATACTTCTTCAACACTCCCATGAACCTCTCAAAGGGGAACATATTGTGTAGAAATACAGGACCCAGAATGCGAATCTCGTCGACCAGGTGTACTAGGAGATGTGTCATACTAGTGAAGAAGGATGGCGGGAACACCAACTCAAAACTAACGAGACATTGAGCCACATCCTTCTGTAACCTTAGTAGAGTGGTTGGGCTGATTGACTTCTGCGAAATTGCATTGAGGAACGCACATAGCTGAACAATGGATAATCGAACATTTTCCGGTAGAAGCTCCCGCAATGAAATCGGAAGCAATTGAGTCATCAGCACGTGGCAGTCATGAGACTTTAGGTTGTGGAACTTTTTCTCTGCCATATTTATTATTCCCTTTATATTCGACGAGAAGTCAGACGGGACCTTCATACTGCTCAGGACTTCAAAAAATATCTCCTTCTCTTCTTTGGTAAGAACGTAGCTAGCAGCACGTAGGCGTCCTTTATCCGTCCTCATTGGATGCAGGTTCTTTGGGTCTTTTTCCTTCTGCTGGTCCTCTCGTGCTTCCGGAGTATCTCTTGCCTTCCCATACACGCCCAAGAAGCCTAGCAGGTTCACGCAAACATTCTTCGTCACGTGCATCACGTCGATTGCAGAGCGGACCTTTAGGACTTTCCAATAGGGTAGTTCCCAAAATATAGACTTCTTCTTCCACAGGGGAACATGCTTGTTAGCGTCCTTTGGAACAGACTGTGTGCCAGGACCCTTTCCAAAGATTACATCTAAATTCTTGACCGCATCAATATATCTTCACCACTTTGGAGGGGTGGCTTCGGCCGGTGATCTGCCTCACCTTTGAAATGTTTCGGCTTGCTTTTCTTTCTTAGGGGATGCTGAGTTGTAAGAAATCGACGATGACCCGGGTACATTCTTGTTACCTACATATATACTTTCAGTGCTGTCTAAATAGTGAGTGCATGCATTGTATCCCTCGTTGACTGTCCTGAAATGTTACTAAGAGCAGGCCAATCATTGATGGTTACAAACAACAACGCTCGTAGGTTAAATTCCTGTTGTTTGTACTCATCCCACATAGGTACCCCTTCATCACGCCACAACTCCAAAAGTTCATCAACTAATGGCCTCAGGTACACATCAATGTTGTTACCGGGTTGCTTCGGGCCTTGGATGAGCACTGGCATCATAATGAACTTCCGCTTCATGCACAACCAAGGAGGAAGGTTATAGATACATAAAGTCACAGGCCAGGTGCTATGACTGCTGCTCTGCTCCCCAAAAGGATTAAAGCCATCCGTGCTGAGACCAAACCTTAAGTTCTTGCATCACGTGCAAATTCCTTATACTCTGAATCAATTTTTCTCCACTGCGACCCATCAGCCGGGTGTCTCAACATCTCGTCGCTCTTGCGGTCTTCTTTGTGCCATCGTAACAACTTGGCATGCTCTTTGTTTCTGAACAAACGTTTCAACCGTGGTATTACAGGAGCGTACCACATCACCTTGGCAGGAACCTTCTTCCTGACGGCCTGGCCCTCAACATCACCAGGGTCATCTGCTCTGATCTTATACCGCAATGCACCGCATACCGGGCATTCATTCAAATTCTCGAACTTCTCACCGCGGTAGAGGATGCAGTCATTAATGCATGCATGTATCTTCTGCACATCTAATCCTAGAGGGCGATAATCTTCTTTGCTTCATACGCACTCTCAGGCAATTCGTTACCAGCCGGCAGCTTGTCCTTCACTATTTTCGTAAACTCCCAAATCCCTTGTCAGCTAAACCATTGCTGCCTTCCATTGCAATAATTCCAGTGTGGTACCGAGCTTTGTGTTGCCATCTTCGCAAGTTGGGTACAACTTTGTTTTGTGATCCTCTAACATGCGCTCCAACTTTAACTTCTCAAATCTAGTTTCTGCCTGGGTATGTGCATCAACGATGACCCCACGTAAATCATCATGTATGATGGGATCGTCTGGTACCTCTTCATCATCAGCTTCCCCTGTTAGGTTACCATTGTATTCAGGGTACATGTAGTTGTCATCGTTCTCTTCTTCTTCGTTGTCTAACATCATAACCCCTTTTTCTCTGTGCTTGGTCCAACAATTATAGCCAGGCATGAAACCAGAAGTTATCAGGTGGAGGTGAATTATGTCTGTTTTAGAGTAATCCTTCTCATTCCGACATTTACTGCATGGACAGCACATAAAACCTTTCGGACCCTTGTTATCCTTAGCCACATTGAGAAAAGATTGCACGCCATCCATGTACTCTTTAGAGCGTCGGTCAACGTACATCCATGGATGACTCATCTGCAAATTACCGCTAAAACCCATTACGATAAACCAACATAATAGGAAACATACCATATTCATTAATACAAGTTCATCACATTAAAACCAAAGTAGTGACCAAATGTACTACATAGTTCTCATAAAACATAAATTATTTGAAACTAGAATACAACTATCTAAAGAATTTAAATCCAACAACAAATGCGAAGAATCGCAACTAAGGTCTATTGAACCAATAGCATAATGATACCAAGCCTCTTGACTAATGGCATATCTTCTATTTTTTCAAGCTTCAAGCGCATAGCATCCAACTTGATCTCGTATGCATTAACGACGTCCGCAAGCTTCGAGCGCATCCCATCCAACTTGATCTCGTAAGCATCGACGACGTCGGCAAGCTTGAACTGGTGTTCATCGATGATGTTGGCCAATTCCCTCTTCTCTTCTTTGCGGAGATCTTCACTTATTTTTAATTTAGCTTTCAAATCATCGTTTTCTTTCACAAAAAATTCAACAATAGGGTCCACTGGAATTTCTGGTTCAACTACCTCCTAGACAAATATATATTTATGTCAAAGTTGGTCGGCATGATTGTCATAAACACGAAACGAAACAAATATATAGTTATTAACAGTCATACCACATCCGAATAATAGAGCGGGCGAGAGCCGGTGGGGGTGTTTGTGAAAACCATGTCACTATATATATACAAACAATTATACAACTTATACAAAAATAATAATTATTATGTGGAACAAAAATCATACAACAAAGATTTTTTAAAATAAAAAAGAAGGCTCACCGAGGTAGGTGCCGGTCACGGGACGTCGGGGGCTATCGACGGCGGTGAGGACCAAGACGACACTAAAATCAAAAAATCATAAATTAATTTGAGCTCAAAATACATAAAAAATGAACTACCCTAGCTTAGGCATTTCATCAAACACCTAAGGGGCACTACCAAAATGAAATGAGCTAAACTTGTTGGAAATGGCTAAAAATTGGCCGCCGGGTGAAAGGATTAAGTGTTTCTAACCCTTGGAGAGATGGGTGCCGTCTATCTCCACATATCTTGGAAAGAAATGGGCTACACTTGAGCTTGGGAGAGGAAACAATGGAGATGACCTTGGTAGTTCAAAAATGGTGGCCGGCCAGGGTGGGAGATGATATATCCGGACCTCTAGTACCGGGCTGTACCACGACCGGGGACGAAAGGTCCAGCCTCCTGTCCACACCTGCCACTGACAGCCTCGGTCCCGGGCTGTATCACGGCCCGGAACTAGAGGTGCCCTACGACCCGGGACCCGACCTGCGCAGCGTCCGAGCAGCCAGCCCGGTACTAGTTCCCCCCTCTAGTACCGGGTCGTAAGCCACCCGGGACTAGAGCCAATATCGGCCCTCGACCAAAGGTCCTGTTTCCACTAGTGAGGAGTGTCATTTTGAGTTCACGAGCACACCATGGCGCCGCCACCGCAGCTGGTCCCCGCCGTCACCGCCGAGATCCTCCTCCGCCTCTGGCCGGACGAGCCCGAGCACCTCTTCCGCGCCGCCCTCGTCTGCAAGCCGTGGCTCCGCATCATCTGCGACCCCGGCTTCCGCCGCCGCTACCGCGACATCCACGGCATCCCGCCCCTGATCGGCTTCCTCCACCACCTCATGGTGTTCCAAGGGTCGATGCCAGAGGCGACAGCCAGCATCTGCTCCGCGGAGGTGCCGCCGCTGGAAGATGATAACCTACTCGCCGAGATCCTCCTCCGCCTCCCCCCGCACCCTTCCTCTCTCCCCCGCGCCTCCGTCGTCTGCTACTGCTGGCTCAGCATCGTCTCCAACGCCAGCTTCTTCCGCCTCCACCACAGCCGCAACCCTCCCCTCCTCGGTTTCAACGACACCGTCATGGATCTGTACATGGATCGCCCCCGTCTCTCCTTTGTACCTGCTCTGGAGGCTCCCGATCGTGTCCCTCGCGGGCGATTCTCCTTGCAGTTCCGCGGGTGCGACTTTGTCAAGACCCTCAGCTGCCGCCATGGTCTCGTGCTCATCTCCCTTATGAAGCGTCACGAAGTCCTAGTCTGGGACCCTGTCACCGGCGAACAGAACCGGATTGCAGTTCCCCCAGAGTTTGACATGGAGAAGATCCCGATCAGCGGCGCGGTGCTTCGCGCTACTGGAGTCGTCCCCCACTTCCAGGTGGTCTTGTTAGGCAACCAAGCGAAACAAGATGCACTACCAGTCGCCCGAGTTTACTCTTCCGAGACCGGCGTTGGAGTAATGTCATCTCAGCACCGCTTCCACATAAGGCTGCAGATTCTCTCGTCAAACCAGAGGTGTCGTCGCCCGCCGGCGTCTCGCCTTAGCTTTTATGTCTTCCATTGAAATGCGATCTGCGCTGATAGGAATTCCCTCTACTGGCTACTTCCGAGTGGCATCCTGGAGTTTGATCTGGACAGGCAGAGCCTTGCTATGGTACCTGTGCGAGGGGACATGTGTGTCAAAAGTTATGCCCATGTATCGCTTATGCAGGCAGATGGTGGTGGGCTTGGTTTACTCACTCTGTCAGACAATGCCCGTGCCCAATTATGGAAGAGGGAGACCGATTGTGATGGTCTTACTTCATGGGTGCTTGGAAGAACTATTCAACTGGACAAGCTACTTCACCTGAATGTAGAGGGGAATGTACAGTACCTGCGGGTAGTAGGGTATGTTGAGTACAATAATGTGGTGCTTCTGTCGACACTTACTGATCATTGGAGGTCAAGAAACTTTCCAAAGATGAAACCAGTGGCATTTTTTACTTTCAGCCATTTGAAAGTGTTTACCCTGCAGGTAATAGCATGCTTTCACACTTCAGATATAACAAAAACCAAGTTATTTTTTGAAACTTGGTTGATGGAATCCATAGTTGGAAGCTTAATACAACATCAAAGACATGCTTTAACTAACTGAATTGTCCAATAGACATGCTTGAACTAACTGAATTGTCGAATAGACATGCCAGTAATCTTAAATCAATTAGTTTTGTTTGAAATTTATGAATAGTTGGTCAGTCAATCACCTTTAAGATAATGTGTCGGGAGTGGCAAGTTCATTTGTACCCGGGGGAATTATTATATCGAGTTCATCTCATTTCATGCAATTTTTTTTTAAGATAACATTATCTGAATGAATGTCCATGATCACTTTTTTGCTAGTACTTATTCGTATGATTAATTATTCTTCTGATGTCGCATGGAATAAGCTTATTATCCTGGATAACTTGTCTCTTTTAACCAGCTAAATAGTCTGAGTGTGCATGTACTATCATTTTTACGATATTCTCGTTATATTCTATGTCCAAAATATTCTTCATTTGAAGGTTGATGTAGTTTATTTATGTATTCCTAATGTTGTATTAGAACTTTATGTTTAACTATGGCTATGAGCTCAGCTTTTCGGTTGAATGTCATTGGTTGTTTGACTTCTTATGCTTGTATAAACAGACAATATTGGTCGACTTGATGTGGCTGATCTTCCGCACAATAATTAACAAGATTGTCCCATTATTTATTATATCTGATGTACTGGTTGAGAAGGTAAGTGTCTGATATATTTCTTCAAATAATGCACCATTGACCTTTTTGCTCACATTTCTCAAGCCAAATCGCAAGAGAATTTATCTACAACTTTTTTTTTCCTTAAAAAATGTATTTATTTTTTCCACCTGGCCACCTCTCAGGCTGCATCTTGCATCTTTTATGCAGGCCGTGCTTCCTCCACCCTTCCTTACTCAACTTGGTTTTTTTGCTTGCCCTCTTCTCCACCCAGCTGCCTTCTTTCAGCTTACCTCCTCCTGAATACTTTCCTAGTTCCTTCTGGTACTGTGGTTTCCTCATTGTAAGTGCATTTGCTCATGCCTGACCACAGACGAGAATGCTACACTGTGCTTTGGAGATATATTTCTGTTGCAACTTTTACTTGTTGCTACATTGTGTTTAACTTTTGTATGTGGTTAAGGGTCTAATCAAGTCACATTGTAACTTGCATGATGGTCCTGTCTACACAAGTAATAGATATAATAACAATATCTGACTATTTGGTTTCGAATTAATATTTAGACCTATAGTTATGTCACTTTGCATTGCCTCTTCCTTTGATCATTGTGATAACTAATGAACAAAGGATGGCCACAATACTTGAAGAATATGGCTTCATTAAATCTTGTAACACTGTTTATTGTTTGCAGTAGTGGTTTTTTGGACGATTATTCTAGTGTTAGGCTATTTTGATAAACATTTTCTCAGCATGTTTCTCGTTGTCTGCCAAACTTGCACATATATGTATAATTGACTATGAGACACTAATATGATTTGGTTGGTCAAAAGTCCAACTATATGTACCTATGCTTTATGTGCAATCTATTATCTTCAGTTTTAACCACCTGGATGTTTATACTCCATGATCAAAATGACATGGCTAGATTCATCTTAAGAACTGATTATAACAACAACAAAAATCATATCTACTGATATCCTTTCCCTAACTATTGCATGTGCTCTTCTGATTGCCTCCCTTCCATCCATCTTCATTCCATTCAGGTTACCTCCTTAGTACTCCCCAATTTACTTATGTCTTCTGCCTCTAGCACCTCCAATGACTGATGACTTTAGAACCGTTCCTCATTACCTATTTGTGCATACGTTCGTGCCTGTTGAGAGAGGAGACTGATGTGATGCATTTTTATTTATTTTGAATTGATTGCTGCCATGTTTAGTAACAAATGAACTAACCCTTCGCCCTCCTTTGGGATATATTTCTGGAGTTTTATTTGTTGCTGCATCACTTTTGACTTTTTTTCTGTGGTTATGGGTCTATCAAGTTCTAGTGAGATTTGTTTCAAACTTCCTTTATTTATACAGACCTATAGGTTTGCCATTTCACATTCCTGCTTATTTTGGATCATCGTCATAACCCTAGTAAACTATAGCCACAATACTTCAAGAGTATGCCTTCGCTAGATCTTATACCCATGACTGTCATTTTTTTTGTAGTCATTGTAGTTTTATCAATGATTGGTCTAGTGTTAGGCTGTTCAGTTAAACGTTTCTAATTAGCGTGCAGCTTCTTATCCACCAGATTGGCATATATATATAATTGGGCATTAGCCACTTGTATACGTATGCTGTCCCTAACTATATGCAGTACAATTTCTTCAGTTTTGGCCGTCATGGATATTTAATACTTCATATCGAACACACGATCAAAATGGCACGACTAGATATAACTAGTAACACGTTATCACTCAAATAGTGGTGAAAGTATTCTTTGATGCTGTGCAGAGTAAAACAGTCAGTAATTTGGGTTGTATGAAGTATCAGTTAATAAGATCAAGCACGGTCCGTTGCTTGAGGCTTGAACTGCATGAATTTGATCAAATTCGATTTGTTAGTAACTATCTAGGTCACCCATTTCGAAAAGTGTGCCTATGAGCTAGCCAGATGTTTTATGCTCCTACTCCCTGAGCCCCTCGTGTGCCTACTCTTCTTTGGCATATACTCAGACTAAGGTAGCCAGATTCTTCTGATATTGATGTTTACGATTTCAGATCTTGGTTTTGTCTTATAGTGTTGACTTGATTTAACTCTCGAGCTTTTGGCACAATTTCCACAAATTGTGAAGCTAATGTTTCTGTTCGAGCCAGACAAAAATATACGAGAATAAGTCCAACTTTTCCTGGTTGGATGGTACAAGTTTCTTTTGACTGATGTTATTACTTGCTCTGCAGGTACCTGCAGACTACAGTATATTCTGGTGGCTGAGATGCAGAAATTGGCCTGTTGGCTGTAGTTTCTTCCATTTGCATGCTCGCATAGAGATCTGCTGTCTAGTCCACTTGTGGGAATTAATTGCTTAACTGCTACTTACTGTAGACACTAGTCGGAGTGGCAGGAATGCACATCGACTTCCTGCGATTAATTAGGGCTTACCTTTGAACAGAGGATGTGTTTGCGTAGTTGCATCAACAAACAAATCAGAGGTACACAACTTCGTACAACAGAACCCACTACAATTTAAAAAAAAAAGTTGAACTCGTCCCTGAAATTTACAGAAGGGACTCATTGAGCTGATGAAGAACATGATCAGATCCCTTTAATCTTCTTCACGAGCACAACCTCATCGTTACCTACTTACCTGGGATGATACCACTTGGGATGGCGAAACCTCCATGTCAGACATGCCACTCAATGTAGAACACGTGTTGCCTCCATCCCATCTGGCCTCTTGGCTGGGGGGAAGGAGAAATGCCACCATTTGGCTAGCCTCTTGGGATTAGCTCCTTACCATTTGGATCTTTCCTCTACACCACCTGGGTGATTTTTACAAGCGGTGGAAGGATGAGAGGACTTTGCACAATGTGGAACCAGACGAGCTTATTGAGGAGATGTCGACCAAACACACTCACCATAAGCAACTCGCACATGACCACCACCAATTAGGAACACAACCATTGTATGTCAACGGGCTATCCTGAAGGATGGTTAGTAGAAATGTGTCCTCGTTTCTACCATGTAGTTGGCTCACCGCACCAACTGATATTGCTCGCATTTTAGTTTGTTTGCATGCGGTGTGTTTTATTATCGTTTCTGCTGTATTAGCGTGGAGTTTTCAACGGTGGATTTCTATATCATCACGTTCTGTTTTTAGCCTGTCTTCGTATGGATTTGGACACCTCCCTCCAGTATCTCACTAGCAGTCCCTCGTGAGTTTAGGGCGGGGCGCGTACTATTACCGCTGCGTACCACACCACGGGCGGCTGGCCTTCATGCCAAGTCTTCGTCCACCGCCAACTCAAGCTCGTCGTAATCAGGCCTAACCAAACCTCCATGCTCACTGATACTTGGACGTCACTAGAACGAGGCGCATCAGGCCAGACAAACAGGGCACCCCCACCAGCTTCGGAATAGAAGACAAGTCCATATTATTTTCCCTGAAATTATCGGGATAATTTTTTTAACGATCTAGATGTATCTTTTCAGATGTAGAACACTCAGCCTCTTGTAACCCTAACCCCTGAGCATGTATATAAGGCAATACTATAGAATTCGTGTACGGTGTAGACACCTTCACAAAATGCATAGGCATATCCAGTAGGCTCATGCGCATACCATGCTGGTGTTGGATGAAGTAGTTAATGTGTGAAGGGAAGATCCTCATATCCATCTCATATTTCTTAGATTATAACTTATCCGCCTTTTAACTATGTTCTTGCACCATAAATATTCTATATATGCGAGGAAGTGATAATGTAGCTGAAAGATACATGTCACTTTTAAATTGTAGAAAAATAATTATTATGCAAATCACTCATTAAGGTGAAATAAGAGTAAGTTCATGACATACTATGTTAGCAATTCAATTCCATGTCACTTGTGCGGAGCACAAAAGAGGCTAGAGAACATAGGGTGGGAGTTGGAATCGTTTTGACAATATGGAACAATTGAGGTTGCGGGGAGAAGGGTCGGGGAAGATGCATAAGAGCATCTCCAGCAGCTCATCCACATTTGGTCCTCTATATCTTCATATAGAGGATCATCTATAAAGATTCCTTTTTACATGTCCTCAGTTTTCCAGCAGGACATCTATATTCAGGACATCTATAATCTCTCTCCTATATTTTAATAGTATCCTCTAATTACCATTTAACAGGTTGAGATAGCGGTGTAACGACCATTGACCGATGCAACATTACGAACCTGCCATGATGGATCCTTGTGTAGGTTGTAGTAATCTGTAATCCTAGCCCAATAAGAATCTGAATGTTGATCTGTTCCGACCACCGCATCCAAACCAGTGTTTGACCAAGCTTTTATCAACACCTTGTCCTCAAGAGTTGACCAATTTTTCCCCTTTGGGATACCTTTTCTGCTCGGTTTTGATTTTGCAGACACAACAACATTTTGAGTTGACATTGTCACTTGTTTCCCAATTGTGTTATAATCTTGTGTGTCACCCCAATTCACCTGACTGGAACTCATATTCATCATGTCCAGAAAAGACCCATCACTCTGCATCTGTGGGTTGTTCATCCCAAAATTGTCCATCTACAAATAACCAACACCACAATTTAGTGTACTGAGTAGTAAAGCAAGCAGCAAGAGAAATAAATCCATAGCAGAAATCAATTTTGCACTTCAGTAGAAAAGCAAGCAGTAGCAGCAGAAATCAATCGATCTGCTCTGCTCCATCCCAGGCACAGCCCACGCTCTTCCTCTCTCGTCCACGGCGCCCTGCTACATCCCAGGCACGGCCGCACGGCCCCTACTCCCTCCCAGCAAGGCACCCTTCTCCATCCCAGGCACGGCGACCTGCTCCATCCCAGCACGCCCCCTGCTCCCTCCCAGAACGGCGCCCACATCCATGCCCCGCCCCCATCTCCCTCATGGCGGCGCCGCCCCCAATCGCTCCTGCATCCATGGAGGCGGCGGCCTGCATCCATGGAGGCGGCAGCAGGCGGTGGCCTGAATCCATGCCCCGCCGCCATCTCTCCTCCCGCGCTCATCTCCACCGCCGCCCATCTTCCTCGCAGCGCCGCCGCCGTTCCCAATCTCGGCCGCCCCCAAATCGTGCTCTCTCTCTCTCTCTGCTCGAATAAAAAAAGGTAGCGAGCATACCTCTGAACGGCGAGTCGGGCAGTGGCACCGGCGTCGTCCTCGTCGCCTGCAACTTCCGATTCGCGCGGGACTGGAGCAAACTCACGCGGGAGGCGAGCGAGCGAGCGAGAGATGGTCCTGGCTTCGTCCCCCAAATGTGGATGACGGACCCGGGAGCTGGGAGGACATCTATCGATACATGTCTATTTGGATGCGCTGCTCGAGAGCGTTTTTTGGCCTCCGTCGTCTATATTTCGTTTACATGTCCATATAGAGGAGCTCCTGGAGATGCTCTAAGAGGGCTTGCTAACCAGGATTGTATTTTTTCACTACTAATTTTATATTCACATGTTATGTTCTAAAAGCTCCCATGTATGAAACTTTACATTTATTAGTCAATACCATGCTCTGCATATTTAAATTTTAAATTATATTTATTTGTGAGATTTAAATTTTAAATTCTATCGAGACGACCATTGCACATGCACGTCTATTAGTATGAAAAATATTGCCATGTTACTCGGCTCAGAGGATAGTATACATACCTGAGCGTATATGTTTTTTTTATTTTTTACTGGAGAGCGTATATATTTGTTTTTTGACAATCTAGAGCTTATATCGTTGTGCAATGGTATCGTGGCCGTGGGCTTACTCCAAGGAAAAAAAAAACGTTTTGAGCTTCAATGGGCTTTCTCTTTAGCTATCGTGGGCTCGCAGATTGCTGCCGGCGTCATTTGTGTAGTGGTATCGTGGGCTTGCTCTCATTTTGGGCATCTACACATCCAGCGCCGGCTGTTCCCCAACCCCAACCAAAGCACGGGCGAGAACCATGGCGCCGCCGCCGCCGCCGCTGGTCGCCGACATCACCGCCGAGATCCTCCTCCGCCTCCCGCCCGACGAGCCCGAGCACCTCTTCCGCGCCGCCCTCGTCTGCAAGCCGTCGCTCCGCATCATCGCGACCCAGGATTCCGCCGCCGCTACCGCGAGTTCCACGGCGCCCCGCCCCTCCTCGGCTTCCTCCACCGCCTCAAGGTCATCCAAGGGGACCCGCCTGCCCGATTCGCCTCCACCACCTCCATCCCGGAGTTCCCGCACCCGGGCGCCGACGGCCGCCGCACGCGCCCCCTCGACTGCCGCCACGGCCGCGTCCTCCTCCACATGCTGCCGAGTGCGAGGGTGAGTACCTCGTCTGGGACCCCGTCACCGGCGACCGGCACTACCTGCTACGCGAGCCGGAGGAGATCGACTGGCTCGTCTACTCCGCCGCGGTGCTCTGCGCCGCCGACGGCTGCGACCACCTCGACTGCCACGGCGGCCCCTTCCGCGTCGTCTTCGTGGCACCCATGACTACAACGACACCCTACTCGCGAGCATGTACTCATCAGAGACGGGTGCGTGGAGTGTGCCGTATGCCTCGACAACACCTGCGAAACCTATGCACAGCACATGCGAGAGCGACTTGCAGATGGACCTTGGGACGCTTCACACCCTATGTCCATCCTAGGCGAGGCGCCGTTGTCGGAGATGCAGTCTACTTCACAGTTCATGGGTCAAATGCAATCGTCAAGTATGACTTGGGCAAGGATCGCTTATCCATGATTGACTCGCCGCCGCCGGACGTGTATGACATTGCCATCACGGCCATGGAGAACAACACTTCACTGGGCTTTGCCTGCATTCAGGGTTCCAGCCTTTATACGTGGTCAAGGAAGGTGGATACCGAAGGAGAAGCTGCAAAATGGGTACAGTACAGGGTCATCGAGCTAGAGGGAACAATACCTGTTGCCAATGTCGATGGCTTTGCAAAGGATGTGCGTTTCATCATGGCTGGCTTTGCAGAGGGTGTGGATGTCGTCTTTGTTTGCTCTGGTGTTGGCTTATTCACGATCAAGCTCAATTCCGGGCAGGTTAAGAAGGTTGATGAGCTTAGAAAGTACTTTAGCGTCCTACCCTACATGAGCTTCTACCTTCCAGGTATGAATGATACTGGCCCTGGAATCTTCTCTGTTGTCTTGCATTTTCGTTACATCTTCTGTATGTTTGCTTAATTTGTTGGTTGTGGTTTGTGAATAATTAGTCATAGTGAAAGCAATATGTGTTTTTGTTATATTCACATATGGAGCTTGCCAAGTTCAATTCTCTGCTAGAGATAACTAAACGTGGAAAACATATCATAGTTTATGTTTTGAAATTCGACATTTTAAGGACCATGACCATGGCCATGCATTGGTTGAATTGCTAAATATGCACACAAACATGTTGATCTCCTGTTGCTTTGCTTAAGAAATATGTTGTTTTGTGGCATAGCTGAAGACCACATCTCAAATCCAGTCTTGTAACCGTTGGAATTAGTACTAGCTCATAGCTCACAGAGTGCTGAGTTGGAGTTGGTTGTGAGTTTTGTGCATGATATATTTTAGATCATGGCGCATTGTTATCGCTAGTTTCTTTCAGAGCTGCTACTACTTTGTAATCTTTTATTCTCTGTTCAGCAGTTTACTTTAAAATTGTGCAAGTCCTGTATCAATTGTTTTCTTGTTGAATCTTTCGAAATCCCTATGAAAATTCTTTGAATCAATAGGCACATTTGGAAGCTTGGAGCTAGTTATAATTCTATCATTCAGCATAATTATCTCCTCTAATCTTGCTAGAAATCTGAAATCAGTAATGATTAATTTGTTTCAAATTTTACGAATTGTTGGTTATTCTAACATTTAACATACTGTGTTGCTCGTGGCAAGTCCATTTGTATATCCTTTTTCTGTTATGGCGTTAAACAAGCTTAGGGATAACTTTTCTCTCCTGACCAGCTTGTAGTCTGAGTCTGCATGTTCTTGTTTTTATGATATTCATCAGTATACTGTTTCTTAACATATTCCTTAAATTTGGAAGTAGGTGCAGTTTATTTATCTATTCCTAATGCTGTATCAAAACTGTTGTTTTTTCAAACTACAGCTATGAGTTTGGGTCTTTGTTGGAATTTATTTGGTTGGACTTCTTATGCTTGCAGAAATAGGCAATGGTGGTAAACATGATGCAACTGATCTTCCGCACAGTGCTTAAGAGGATTGTCCCGTCAGATATGCTATCGTGGTGTACTAGTTGAGTAGGTGAGTTTATGTTCTACATGTATTTTGAGGTATCGGATATGTTCCTTCAAATAATGTACTGCTATTCTGTTTGCTGAAATTTCTGCAAGAGATGTCTCTTTAAGATTTTCTCTACAACCCCTTCCTTCAAATAATGTATGTATGTTGCCCACTTGGCCACCTTTTATGCTTTGATGGCAGGCTGTGTATTGCATCTTTTCTCCGGCCCTGTTTCCTCATCCCTTTCTCAGCAGCTATCATTTCTCTTCTTGATGCTTTCACCCACCCACCTTCTCGTCTACTTGCTGATGTTTTACCGGCCTCATCTCCACTGGATGTTTTTTCGCTTGCCTTCACGTTCCATCAAGCTGCCTTGCTCTCAGTTTGCCCCTTCATTAGTACTCCCCCAGTTCCTTCTGGTAGTGTGGGTTCTTCTTCCTTTAGCTAGGAGCCTTCCCCCATTTGCTATTTGTGTGCATATGCTCATTCCTGCCCACAGATAATAATGCTATTGTGCTAAGTTGTAGCAAATTAATTACTTACACTTCACTATGCTTGGGGGATATATTTGTTTTTCACTTATACTTGTTACTACTTTGGCTTTAAAAAAATCAAGTCATAGTGTCACTTGCAGATTGGTCCGTCTACACAAGTAATTGATATGGTAGCAACACCTGCCATTTTATACTAATAGTTTTGCCACTTTATATTGCTTCTTATTTTGATCATCGTGATACCTAGTGAACTAATGATTGCTATCACTAAATCTTATAATGTTATTTATTGCGTTGCTTGCAGTCATTATAGTTTTATGGGCGGTTATTCTAGTGTGAGCTGTTTGGATAAACATTTCCTTAGCATGTTGCTCGTTGTCTGTCAAATTTGCATATATATGCACTAACCACTGATATGGTTTGGCTGGTGAAACTCCAACTATATGTAGCTATGTATGCTTTATGTGCAATATAATATCTTCAATTTTAGCCACCAGGATGCTTACACTTGATATTGAACACATGATCAAATGGACATGACTGGATTCATCTTTAAAACTGCTTTCATCACCAATAACAGTTATTTTTAAGTTTTTGTATCTTGTGTTTGCCCTCCCTTCCATCCATGTTCTTCCCCTCTATACTGGATGTGCTCTTCTGTTTGGCCTCCCCTTCCATCCAAGTTCCTTTCTTTTGGCACTCCCCAAGTTCCCTATGACTAATGACCTAGATCCGTTCCTAGTTCTTTATGTATGCATGTGTTCATGGCTTCGTACATGCTCGGAGATGAGACTGTTGTCATGCTAAGTAGTAGCACATAAACTAGTAATTCTTCGCCGTGCTTCGGGCATATATTTATGTTTTACTATTACAGTTTTACTTGTTGCTGCATCACCTTTTCTTTTTGGATCCAAGGAAATGCCAGTTAATAAGATTATGCACAGTCCCTTGCTGGAGTCTTGTATTGCAGGAATTTGATCAATTTTGATTTACTAGTGATTAGCTAGCTCATATACATTTCTGAAAGTTGCTTATGAGCTTGTTTATACTTTCCTAGTCCAGGAGCCCCTCATATGCCCACTAGTCTTTTAGCCTATACTCATACTAGTTTAACCAATTCTTCTGATGTCTGAAGTTGAAAGTGTACCGCCACACTATAAGTAACCTATTGTTGTTCTCTGTTTCAGATGTTGGTTTTGTCCAATAATGTTAGTTGATTCTACTTTGGAGTTAATGGCACTACCACAATTGTGAAATTAATGTTTTCTGGTCGAGTTAGACAAAACTATCTGAGCATAACTCAACAACTTTTCCTGATTGAATAGCACAAGTTTCTTTGGCTGATGGTATTACTTGCACTGCAGGTACCTGCAGTTACATTCTGGTGGCTGAGATGCAGAAATGGTCTGTTTGATGTAGATTCTTCCATCTGTATGGTTGACGCGGAGGTTGACCCTCTATGTAGCATGCACCGGTCAGCTGTGAAGTGCACTTTGTAGTAACTAATCGCTTAATTTGCTAACTTCCGTTGACATTCGTCAATTGGCGTGAAGGTTGAACGCACATTGACCTGCTTTGCTTAATTAGTACTTGACTTGTGGCACACAGACCTGTGAACTGATCTGATCTTGCTTGCATTTTGGTGTGTCCCATGTGTGGGTGCGTTTGGCTTTCATACATGTTCTCTCAAGCGTGGATATTTCGATGTTGGTATTCTGCTTATGTTATGATATCCCATTTTGTGTGTGTTTTTGTTGTTGGATATCTATGTGGTTCGGAGCTCGGTATTTTGAGGCTTTCTGATGACTAGTATGTGTTGAATGCATCAGTAGTCTAACCAGCGTGGAAGTTGTGAATAAGCGAATTGCACCAGCCTTTCGCCACTCTAAACATAGCCAGGGTGCTTTTTTTTTTTTGAGATGCTTCGAATGCTTGGAATGGGTTGCCTAAATTTCGGGCTCTTTCATTAGTTCTTAAGCAAAATATGTCACTTGTTCCTTGCAAAAGGATGAATAACCTAATTATTTCATGTCATGATTGGGATGATAATCTGCATCTACATATTTGATAACCGCATTTGCCAGTTTCTATCATGAGTACTTTGATTATACATGGATCTAACTCTGAGCTTGCTGCATGTTCTGAACTTGAGAAATCAGTTGGTGAGTTTCAAATTTGCAGCCTTGATACTACATTGTTGTGAGAATCCTCTTTCTGAATTGAATCTGTGTGTATCGGTTGCAATTCTAGTTTGGGTATATTCTTGTGATGAGTTTGCTTCTGCACGATCGCAGTGCAGAAGTACAAGAACAAATGATCCGTTGAAGTCTTGCACGATTTCTGTGGGCACAATGTAGTGCATGTCCATCGCCGCTTGTGGCCATACGCCCATACCTGCACCCAGAGAGAACTCGGACATGGCGGTTACCTGCTGCTGCTGCCGCCGCCCGGGCAGCATGTACCTGCCATTTGGCCTGGAAAATTTCTAATGTAGCCGAGCATTATATCTTTTGTACTTTCAACCAATCTAATCACTACTATTTCAGAGCGTTTCGTCGAGTGGAATGGATGATGCTCAACTAGTAGTGCCAGGATTTTAATCAAAAAAGAAGTTCGGCGTTCTCATCAACATTAACTAACCGCACTTGACAACACTTAATTAACATATACAGAGGGATTAAAAAAACCCGGAGGGGGAAGAGCCCCTCGGCATCACATTATGAATAATGGCGAGGAGACTCGAACCCGGGCAGGGCATGACGCATCATCCCGTCCCAGCCACCGGGCTAAGCTTGGGTCTAAAGATAGAGGGATTCATTGGGTAGCAGCGCCCTCAGGCTAGTTCATCAGTTGCCTTTGCCTATGCCGATTGACAAATAAATTTGTACTATTTTTTTCAAATGGTAAGAAAATCCAAGATAAAATATCGGATGTACATTCGAACATTCTGTAGTTTAAAACAAATTTCGTGAAAAAAGACATTTTTGTGGCTTGTCTAAAAAAAAGACTAATAAAAGTTTCGTGAAAATTTATTTTGGAGCATCAAATTTTGTCACTTTACACAGGACACAAAAATGTCATTTTTCACAAAATTTATTGTGAGAACATAGAATATTCAAGTGTACATCTGAAAGGTTTGTTTAGATTTTTTTGATATTTTAAAATTCAGTTTTTGATGAGTGCGTTACACACTTATAAGCCAAACATGATTTCCCATGAACAAAGTGCTAGTTTGCCCCTACTCACTCAATTCCCCAAATGAACAAGACTCTCTCTCTCTCTCTCTCGTCCACTTCTCCAACCACCACGCCTTTATCTGGTGGTCTCCTCCTCGGCAGCGACCGCCAACAGATCAACAAGGGTCCCCCACTCCGTGAAGTTGAACGGGAGGGGATTTCTGGCATCCAGAAGGTGAAGCGAAAGGGGAGAAGTATGAGTATCAGTCAGGAAATATCTCTTCGAGTAAGCTTGCATGTAACATTTTTAGCAAGAAAATTAGGTAAATCATAAATTGACTAACTAATTTAGCAAATGTCTCATGTTTATTTCACACCACGCTCCACATAGTGAAAATTTGTTTTCTACTAAAATTGCTTTCAAGAAATTCTTATTTTCCTTCAGAAAATGATATAACATTTTTGTTTGTCAATAAAACTCCATATATCGTTGGTTGATACTTACTTTACCATCAAGTGGAGCTTGAAAATATGACAGTTTCCCTTCGCCATGGCTTGTGCCAATTTAGCCCTCATGGGTGCTGATTTCAAATAAACAACACGTGGCATATTTTTTATGAAATTTAACATGAAGATAACACAAACTTTTAGACTTAATTTCATCACGAAAATACGGAAAAAGCATTGAAATAACACAATATATCCGCTTGTACTATGTAGAGTTTCAAATATTTTGGATATGTCCGCATACTAATTTTAAGTTCATGTCTAAGTGGAAACCATATGTTGCTAAAACTAATGTGACATGACAAACTTTTCAAAATTATCCTAAACATACTAAATGGTAAACCTTTGCAATAATTTAAGAGACTAGTACTCGTGTACGTGCGATGCACGTAATATAGCTAAGCAACAGTTTTGCTACAATCATCGAATAAGAAATAGACGCCATGTAGGGCTCTTAAAATCGTCATCTGCTGGACTAAATCGTCTTGTCAAAGAGCTTCTAAGTTATACAGTATCACATGTTTAATAATGCAAATAGCCTACGATGACTGCAATAATCACATGCATATTTTTATTATCTCAATAATTATTTATTTGGGAAAATTGAAAAGCATTATGTGATCAGATCACATGGCGGACAATAAGCATGCATGTCTTTTTTGTTCCTGCCTTTGTTGTTTTTTACCCCTTTTTAGTTTACAGTAAAAATTCCACAAGGAACATGATATGTAAATGGGACACTCTGAACGTTATTCTACATCCACAAGATGCACAGAAACAATGTGAAGGAAGTAATCCCTGCTATTACAGATAGCCTGGCGGACGCTGCAGACCTTTTTCAACAGTTTCATTTTTTAATCAAAATCTGGTCAGAGTTCCATACTACCAAAAAAACATGAAACATGACAATATGGTATCCCTAATTATCTGGTAAGAGATCAACCGACTGTGGGCTTTCACTTAAGCTAACGTGGTGGGCTTCCTATCTCTCCTTCTCTCGAGTCTGCAGACTGCTCTCTTCTCTTCTCTCGGAGATAATGACAAGGAACCACCACATTTGCGCGTGAGTTGTCACATAACCACCACATTTCAGTTTTTCGACACATAATTACCACTATTGGGGCTATCCTGTGACGCCGAGCACTGATTTTTCCTTGTTAACGTTTTAACCATATTTCTGACAACTGGGGCCCACCAACCAGATCTACATGGCAAAAACAAAAATAAAAAACTAAACAAATTGTTAAAACTGACGTGGGCCCACCTGTCATCCTCTTTGTTCTCTTATCCTCTTTCTCCCCAAAAGTCAACGCGGCCGGATCGGCCGCCGTCCGGAGCGCCGCCGTCTGCTCCTCTCTCCCGCTCGCGCTGCTCTCCTCCTCCTCGCCTGCTCCTCTCTCCCGCCGGCTGCCTACGCCCGCGCTGCTCTCCTCCTCGCCTGCTCCTCTCTCCTGCCGGTTGCCGGCCTCCGCATCGGTGCAGTCGCCCGTGCAGCGCCGCCTCGCTCGCCCCGGCTTCCTCACCGTGTGTGTATGTGGCATGTGCCGCCGGGTCAAGTAAGAGCAGCACCTGGTCATCGCTCTCTCCTACAGCCTCGATCTGGAGTGCGCGTGCTCGAGATACATCGGCAAAGAAGCGCAGAACGACACGGTGAGGAAGTACAAGTGCAGTGGCTTTGCAGAACACTGCCCCAGAGACTCGGAGGAAGATGGCGAGGTGCGGATGCAGCTGCTGGACTGTGGCGCTGGGAATTTTGGGTGCGCGTTGGTGGAGTCCCGAGCCAGCCGTGCAATTGATTTGGTGGAGCATCATCTATGGTGACCGCGCAAGCTCCCCTCCCCAAGCTCGCGGACGTGCTCACCGCCTGATGCACGCCACGCCGCCGCGCCTCCCGCCCGTGTCGGCCGCCGTCCCGCGCCCTATGCACGCCATGCGGCCGCGCCTCCAGCACGCGCCGGCCGCCGTCGCGCGCCCGATGCATGCCATGCCGTCGCGCCTCCCGCACGTGCCGCCGCGCCTGGTGGGAGCTCGAGCTCACCCGCGCGTGGCCGGCGCTCGCCTTGGCCCGCGCCCGCGCCATAAGGGGTCGCTCAGGCCGTGGCTGAGGCAGCAGCTCCGTCGGGGTGGTCGGCCACGGCCAGGAAGGGCCAGGGAGCGGCGGCGGCATGGGATAGAAGAAAAAAGGAAAAGGAAAGAAAGGAAAAAAAAGAAAAGGCAGAGTTGACCTGCTTTTTTTTGCCATGTGGACCTGACGGGTGGTCCAAACTGTTAAAAAACGTGTTAACAGTTTTAATTAGAGAAATCAGTGCTCGGCGTCACAGTATAGCCCCAATAGTGGTAGTTATGTGTCGAAAAACTGAAATGTGGTGGTTATGTGACAACTCGCGCGTAAATGTGGTGGTTCCTTGTCATTATCTCCTTCTCTCGAGTGTCATTTTGAGTTCACGAGCACACCATGGCGCCGCCACCGCCGCTGGTCGCCGCCGAGATCCTCCTCCTCCTCCCGCCGGACGAGCCCGAGCACCTCTTCGGCGCCGCCCTCGTCTGCCAGCCGTGGCTCCGCATCATCTGCGACCACGGCTTCCGCCGCCGCTACCGCGACATCCACGGCATCCCGCCCCTGCTCGACTTCCTCCACCGCCTCATGGTGTTCCAAGGGTCGATGACAGAGGCGTCAGCCAGCATCCGCTCCGCGGCGGCGCCGCCGCTGGACGACGACGACCTTCTCGCCGAGATCCTCCTCCGCCTGCCCCCGCAGCCGTCGTCCCTCCCCCGCGCCTCCGCCGTCAGCAAACGCTGGCACAGCCTCGCCTCCGACCCAGTCTTCTCGCGCCGCTTCCGCCGCCACCACTCCCCTCCTCGGCTGCTTCATGGAAGATGGTAACGGACTCCGCTTCGAACCTACTCTGGATCCCCCAGGTCGTCTCCCGGAAGGCCGCTTCCGCTTTCCGTTCGATGCTGACGACCGCGACTTCATACTGCTCGGATGCCGCCATGGCTTCCTAAACACACAGACATAACACAAGACGAAATATATTTTTTTGAAACGAGAGGCAAAAGCTTTGCCCCATATATTAAATAAGCAGAAGGTGCCCGGTTTATTAATGGAAGAAACCGGGCGAAAACCAAACAACAAACACCAACGCCAACAACAACGAACGCGACGGGGCAAAGCCCACACAACACCTACACCTCGGCCAGCAAGGAGCCGCTGCCCCGACAACCAACCCACCGACACGGCCTGCGCAAACCACCAGGACCACCTTCCGGGGCCGCCGCCCCGACATGCCACCGCCCACACCCGGGCCACGACGCCGCACGACGCGGCCACCCATAGCCCAAGCTGCACCAGGTAAGCCGCTCGCAGACCACGGCCGTCGTATCCAGCATCCGGGGGCCGCCGCCCCGGCCTAAAAGGCAACCGCTGCTGCCGCTGCCCCAGCAGCCCCGACAGCCTCGCCGCCAGCACCCCCTTCCGGGACCGCCGTCCCGACATAGCACCGCTCGCAACCGAGCCACGACGCCGCACGAACCAGCCACCCGCAGCCCAAGCTGCCCAGGGAGAACTGCTCGCAGACCACGGACATCGTACCAACCTCCGGGGCCGCCGCCCCGGCCTAAAAGACAGCCACAGATGCTGTCGCCACACCAGCCTCGACACAACCTCCCGCAACCACATGTCCCTCCAGCCGGTCACCACTCCAAGAACGATGCCCCCAAGGGGAGCATGACACAGAGCGCCATCATCGTCCGATCCCGGAAGATCTAGGGTTTCCCCCGAGTGTTCCGGGTGAAGACGAGCACCACGTCACGACGGCGTCTTCAAGAAGAGAAACGGCGCCCGGAGGCGTCGTCGCCGCCTGCCACGACAACAGCCGGAGCAGAGCTTTCGCTCGACGTAGCCCAGTCTTGCACCCGCCCGCCATGGGACCGATTAGCCCACCAGCTTCCACACGCCAAGCCTCCCCGCCTGCTCGGAGAAGATCGACCACCAAGCCCCCTGCGCCTGTCGCCGCAACTCTCCCTGGACTCCTCCAAGCTCACCCCGCCTCACGGTGCACCAGAGCCCACCACTGAAGGCACATAACCAGCACCAAACTCCACGCGCCGCCGCGGCGGAGCCACAAACGCCGCACCCGTGACCACCACGGCCAGAACAACACGAGCAGCACCACTTCCGCATCCACGCACCACGCGCCTCCTGCTGCAACTCCAGGCCCGCCACATGGCCAGCCACCAGCCCGACGAGCCGCCCGCCCTCCGCTGCATCCTGCGCGACGCATCGCCTGACCATCTCCGCGCCATAGGAAGCGCGCCCCGGCCCAGGCCCGACGGGCCCAGAACGGCCGCCAAGCCCATCTGGCTCCCCGCATCACCGGCGACGACGCCATCGGCCCCCCATGCCGCCGCCCGCCGCCAGCGCTCCATCCTCAACCTTCCCCCGAGCCCGCCGGCCCGGCTTACATCATCCCGACCGCCGCCCCCCCCCCCCCCCCCCCCCCCACGGCCGATCTCCCCCAGCTGGAAACGAGGACCTCCCCCCCGACCACCCTTGTGGCAGCGGGAGGGTGCCGCCACCGCCGCGGCCGAGGCCGGCGACGGCAGCGGCAGGGCGGCTTCGACGGGACTAATCAAACGCACACACATACTAAAATGCAAGCAAGTAAATATGCCTTCAACCTTCTAGCCCAGTTAAGGAATGTCTAGGAATGGGATGACAGATGGGGTTCACAAATCCACTTCACTGTTCATTTCTGCATCACAACCACCGGGATGTCACTCTAGATACCTGCGTAGCAAGCAATACCATCAGTAAAACAACTGTGTAGTATTCATTCAGGAAAACCCTCTAGGAGTTATTCTCGTAATTTGTTTATGACTCAAGCAGTAAACATTCAGTTTACCATTGTTGTGTAGAAGGATATAAAGTTGAACCATCTCAGCGTAATAAATAAAATAACCATTTGAAATGGCAAATAACATTCGTTCAGTGGCACACGTTCAACTTCTAATATTAGCAGTTTTGGGTACATCTGGTCTGAACAGAGGCTAAAAGAACAGTGGGCACTTCAGGGGCTGATGAAGTGGGAAGCAGAACCCTTTTTCGAAATGTATGAGCTGAGTAGTCAACTAACAAATAAGTAAAATCCTACAGCAAGTGGTCATGGGGCATGCATCATTTTATTAATTGATGCTTCATTGGTCCACAATGACTCCTTTTTTTTTACTCTACACAGAATCAAGCAATACTTTCACTTTACTTAAATGGTAATAGGCTAGTAAGTATAAGAAATGTTATTAGCTAAGATACAAGATTTTCTGCTGGATAGACTTAAGTCGTATGCATCCATGGTGGACAAAACTGAAGAAGTTAGAATGCACACAAGCATAGCTACATACTATATGTTACTGGCACATCAGGGCTGATGAAGTGAGGAAGCAGAAACCTTTTAGAAATGTATGAGCTAACTAGTCACTAACAAATTATATTTCATAAAAAGCAAGTGGTCATGGGTCATGCATCATCTTATTAGTTGACACTTCCACTGGTCAACAATGATTGTGCTTTTTTTACTGTGCACATCATCAAACAATACTTTCACATTACTAGTACGTATAAGAGAAGTTATTAGTGCAGAAACAAGTTTTTATGATGGATCTATCCATTCAGGAAAACATTTTGTAAGTATTCTCACAATTTTTTTATGACTCAAGCAGCAAACATTAGGTTCACCATTGTGGAAGCATCTCAGTGTCATAAACAAAATCAACATATGAAACAACAAACAACACTAGTGTAGTGGCAGACCTTCAACTTCTAGGTTCACCATTGTGGAAACATCTCAGCATCATAAACAAAATCAACACATGAAACAGCAAACAACACTAGTGTAGTGGCAGACCTTCAACTCCTAATATAAGCAGTTTTAACTACATCTGTCTGAATACTGAAGAGAAGCTATAAGAACAACATGCACATCAGGGGCTCATGGAGCAGGTAAGAAGAAACCTCTTAGAGATGTATGAGCTAGCTAGTCACTAAAAAATCAAATTTAAAAAAATTAATGCATTAAAATCCTAAAGCAAGGGGTAATGGGGCCACACATCATCTTATTAATTCATACTTCCATTGGTCCACAATGACTGTCATTTTTTAACGCTGCACAACATCAAACAATAGTACAATACTTTCACACTACTTAAGTAATTACAGGTTGGTAAGTATAAGAATTGTTACAATCCAAGAAACATGTTTTTATTATGAATCTAGTGATGTCATAACATGAAGTATTAACCATCGATCCATGGTGGCCAAAATTAAGAAATTAGAATCGTGGCTACATATAGTTACTCGCTAATGGAAAGTTACAGATATATGCTAAAGGGGTCACTAAGCAGCAAAATATACAAATGATACTGCGGTACTTCAAATTGTTAGCTTAACACAAAATGATGTGAGCACCGTTCCATTCCACCTACCCATTATCAGAACAAAACTTGGTTTTGTTGTCAGCACATTGTAAATGAAGGCATGATATTACCTGCACCATAGACAGCTTCAAATGGATGACAACAAGGCAAGTTGATTTCGGGAAGTTCCTTGAACTGCAGTGAGTCAAGTTGAACCATGAAGACACCGTGATACGTCCACAAGAACAAAACATTGTTTTCCTCAGCAAATGCTCGAAGATTCCGTGAACTAACGGGGAGTTGCTTGTCCAGTTCAACAGTTCTAGCCAGCACCCATGAAGCAATACCATCACAATCGGTGGTCCTCTTCCATAATTGAACGCTGCGGTCTGAATCTGACCTTGACACAAAGATGATACCAAGCCCACCACCTTCTGCCCGCATAACCGAGTAGTAGCGACTAGACTCCCAATTCAAGCACATGGGCAGACGTACCACTGCTAGGCTCTGCCTATCAACATCGAACTCGACGATGCTTGACGAGTTCCCAACAAGCAACATGTAAAGGGAATCCCCAACAAGCACAACAGGCTTGGTCGGATCAACCGGGGCCGGAGAAACGTTGGGTGAAAGCGTTGTTGATATGAGATTACCCATACACCGGTTTCCGACGAGTAAACACACGCGATTACTCGCTGTTCGTCGGTGCTTACCAAGACCACCTGAAAGTGGTTTATGTCTCCGAGGGCAGAGCGAAGCACCGCTCCATGGATCAGGTTCTTCACACCGAACCCTGGGGGAATGACTAGGGGGTGCTCGTGGCCGTTGACAGGGTCCCAAACCAGAAGTCTGAGCCCCCCCTGAGACGATAGGAGCAGGAGTAAAAAGCCATGGCGGCATCCCAGGATCGTGAAGCCGCGGTCGCGGGTGTCCATCGGAAAGGAGAAACGCGCTCCCGGGACACTATTGGGGGGATCCAGAGTAGGTTCGAAGCGGAATTCATTACCATCTTTCATGAAGCAGCCGAGGAGGGGAGGGTTGCGGCGGTGGTGGCGGCGGAAGCGGCGGGCGAAGGCTGGGTCGGAGGCGAGGCTGCGCCAGCGCTTGCAGACGGCGGAGGCGCGGGGGAGGGACGACGGCTGCGGGGGGAGGCGGAGGAGGATCTCGGCGAGAAGGTTGTCGTCGTCCAGCGGCGGCGGCGGCTGCCCATCCCATGCGGGGACGGGTACTCGAACGAGCAGCCACGATGTGAATGAAGCCCAAAACTTTTTCCATGGAGAAAGCCCATGCGGCTGCAAATCCAAAAAAACGTACAGTCGCAGATCTTTTTTTTTTCAATTACACACAATCAAGGAAATACAACACAGTTAATTCTGGAATGAATATTCATCTGCCTTGTAAAACAATGTGGTGCAACTGAAACATTTAACACCAACAATCAAACCAATTTTAGTCTTCGCGGAAGCATATTATTGAGTTCTTGTAGGCCGAGGAAATTAGATACAATTAAATTTTAGAATCGACAGAGACAAGTACTTTGTTATATGGAAACATGGTCTGAAATTTATGCCAGGATTATTACTCCAAAAAATACAAGAAATACTCATCATATAATGTACTAATCTGGCTTATCAAATTTATCTTGTAGTTCTTGTGAGGAAGGTAAGTAATTTTTTAATCTATTTAGCTACGCAACAATAAAAAGATTAAATCCAAATGTTGTCTCACTACAAATCATCACCAACAAAATAGCAAGCTCGTCTATGAAAATAGATACTTGCAATCAAGCATTGCAACTGAACAAAATAGCAAACTCGTCTATGAAAATAGGTTCAGCTATAAAGAAAAATTCGAATTTGTCACATTTTGGTTTCCAAAATCGAGAAAAAAATAAGGCTGCAAGTCACACACTGGTTTCTCATGCACGACTGGATCGGAGCATGCAACTAGCTCAATGCTGGATGCATACATAACCAACGAACTACTGATAACATAAGTTCGACGCCACGGCTAGGTTCATCTGTCCCAAGATTATTCACCCTTTCTCTTTCGCAAGGAGAACTGACTCTTAAGAACTAATGGAAGAGCTCAAAATTTAGGCAACCTGTTCACGTCTTGGCAGCATCTAAAAGGAAAGCAAAATAGCACTGAAGCCAGCTCAGGTTGAGTCGGGCGGCTAATTATGCAGTAGCTGTACAGGAAGCTTCTTCAAAACTCCCAGGCCAGTCAGACTAATGCACTACTAGTCAGTACTAAGCCTTGAAATATCGAGCTCCGAACCAGATGGAAATTCAACCAAAAAACACGCACAAAATGGGGAACAGAACATAAGCAGAAAACCTATGTCTAAATCTCCACCCTTAAGACAAGATGTGAGAAAATCAAACCCACCCACATATGAGCACACACTAAAATGCAAGCGAGATCGGTTCACAGGTCAACGCCACAAGTACAGTAGTAATTACGCGAAGCAGGTCAATGTGCCTTCAACCTTTACGCCAATTGACGAATGTTTACAGGAATTAGACCACAGACGGAAGTTAGAAAACTGAGCGATTAATTCCTACAAGTGGGTGCCACATAGAGGGTCGATCTCCGTCAAGCATACAAATGGAAGAAACAACATCCAACAGCTCATTTCTGCGTCTCAGCCACCAGAATGTCACTGCAGGTACCTGCAGTGCATGTAATACCATCAGCCAAAGAAACTTGTGCTATTCAATCAGGATAAGTTGTTATTCTCATATATATTTGTAAGACTCGAACAGAAAACATTAGTTTCACAATTTGTAGAAGTTGTGCAAAAAACTCCTAAGTCGACTCAACTCAACACTATTAGAAAAAACGAATATCTGAAGCACAGAACAAGTAACTTGTAGTGTGGTAGTACACTTTCAACTTCAAATATTAAAAGAACTGGCTAAACTATTCTGGGTATAGGCCAAAAGAAGAGTGGGCATATATACGAGGGCCTCCTGGAATAGGAAAGTATAAACAAGCTCATAGACAACTTTTAGAAATGTATATGAGGTGGCTAGTCACTAGCAAATCGAAATTGATCAAATTCAAGCAGTACAAGACTACTGCAAGGGACCGTGCAGAATCTTTAGCTGAATTTCCTTCGACCTAAATAGTTAAACGGGGATGCAGAAACGAGTAAAACTGTTAAGAGTAAAACAGAAGTATGAGCCCGAAGCTCAGCAAAAGGTTACAAGTTCATCTGCTTCTACTTAGCATGACAGCAGTCTCATCTCTGAGCAGGAACAAACACATGAACAAAGAGAGATCGAGCAACGGTTCTAAGTCATCAGTCATTGGGTGGGCTAGGGAGAAGATCCCACACTAACATAAGGAAATTGAGGAGTACTAAGGAGGAGGTAAACTGAAAGGAACGAAGTTGGATGGAAGTGAAGGGAAGCAGAAGAGCAACATCCAGTAGAGAGGGAGAGTACATTGGTAAATACGAAAAATAAAATAAAAACTGTTATTGGTGATGAAAGCAGTTTAAAGATGAATCTAGTCATATGCTTTTGATCCTGTGTTCAGTGTCAAGTGTAAACATCCAGGTGGCTAAAATGGAAGATCTTATATTGCACATAAAGCATACCTATATGCAAATTTGTCAGCCAATGAACAACATGCTGAGGAAATATTTATCCAAACAGCCTAACACTAGAATAATCGCCCATAAGACAACAATAACTGCGGGCAAAACCATAAATAACAGTATACGACTTAGTGATGGAAGCCATTAGTTCACAAGGTATCACAATGATGAATGATCATAATAAGAGGCCATGTAAGGAGGCATAAATGTAAGTCTAAATAAATGAATTTGCAATCATATCAATTACTTGCGTAGACGGGACCAATCTGCGCTATGACTTGATTGACCCTTAACCACATTTTTTTAAAGCCAAAGTAGTAACAAGTATAAGTTAAACAAAAATATATCCCCAAAGCATAGTGAAGCGTAAGTAGTTCATTTGCTATTTCTAGAAACGATAGCATTCTCATATGTGAGCAGGCACGGGCATATGCATCAATCCTTGATATGCACACAAATAACAAATGGGGGAAGGCTCCTAGCTAAAGGAAGAAGAACCCACACTACCAGAAGGAACTGGCGGCGTACTAATTAAGGGGTAAACTGAGAGCAAGGCAGCTGGATGGAACGAGAAGGCAAGCAAAAAAGCACATCCAGTAGAGATGGGGCCGGTAAAACATCAGCAAGTAAAAGAGAAGGCGGTTGGGTAAAAGCACAAGGAAGAGAGCAGATAGCTGCTGAGGAAGGGAGAATGAAACAGGGCCGGAGAAAAGATGCAAGATGCTGTCACACAGCCGGCAAGGTGGGCAACATATATACATACATTATTTGAAGGAAAGAGTTGCAGAGAAAATCTTGCATTCCACTAGTGCCATTTGACTTGAGAAATTTCAGTAAAAAGATTAGCAATACATTGTTTGAAGGAACAGATCGGATACCTCAACATACATGCAGAAGATAAACTTACCTGCTCAACTAGTACATCACGATGGCATATCTAATGGCAGAATCCTCTTAAACACTGTTCGGAAGATCATTTGCATCAGGTCCTATACCATTGCATGTTTCTGCAAGCATAAGAAGTCACACAACCAATGACATTTTAAAGGCAAACTCATAGCTTTAGTTTGAAAAACAACAGTTTTGATACGTCATTAGGAATAGATAAGTAAACTACACCTACCTTCAAATTATAAGAATGTGTTGAAAACAGTATATACCAATGAATATCTTAAAATGAAGAACATGCAGACTGGTATCCATTATTAAGCTTGTTCAATGCCATATCAGAAAAATATCATACTAAAAGATCATGGCAAAAAGCGATCATGAGTTTTCAGATTAGTTTATCTTCAAATATTTTTAGCATTAAAATGAAAGAACTCAATGTATTAGTTTTCCTAGGTACAAATCGACTTGCCACACGCGACGCAATATCTTAAATGTGATAGAATGACCAACTATTCCTAAATTTGAAACATATTAATCATTACAGATTTAAGATTACTAGCAAGATTAGCATAGATAATTATACTGAATGATAGAATTAGAACTAGCTCCAAGCTTCCAAATGTACCTATTGATTCAAAGAATTTTCATAGGGATTTGGAAGGATTTGACAAGACAAAAACTTATCCAGGACTTGCACAATTTTAAGTAAACTGTTGAACAACGAATAAACACTTTGATACAAAATAATAGCAGCTCTGAATTTTTTTAGTGATAACAACGTGCCATGATCTAAAATATATCATGTACAAAACTCACAAACAACTCCAACTCAGCACTCAGTGAGCTATCTGCTAGTACTAATTCCAATGGTTCCAACACTGGGTTTGAGATGTTGGCTTCAGCAGGTCAAAGAGACAAGTTATCCATTATTGAGCTGGTAGCATGCCATATCAGAAAAATGAAAAATGCAAGGAACTCTATTTGTTAGTTATACCAGTACAAATGGACTTGCCACTCGCGACACTTATCTTAAATGTGATAGAATTACCAAGTATTCATAAATTTCAAACAAATTATCATTCCTGATTTAGATTACTAGCAAGTTAGCAGAGACAATCATACTGGATGAAAGATTTAGAACTAGCTCTATGCTTCCAAATGTACCAATTGATTCAAATAATTTTCATAGCGATCTCGAAGAATTTCGACACGTCAACAACAATTGATCGTCAGGACTTGCAGAATTTTTAAGTAAGCTGTCAAAGAGAGCATACACGATTTGATACTTAATATTAGCAGCTCTGATGGAAACCAGCAGCAGACTTTGATCAGTTAATCCTTACTAGCTATAACGATGTGCCATGATCTAAATTATATAATGCACAAAAACTCAAACCAACTCCAGCTCAGCATTCGGTGAGCTATGTACTAGCTAGTACTAATTCCAATGGTTACAGTCCTGGGTTTGAGATGTAACCTTTAGCTATGCCACAAAATAACATATTTTCTTTCATAATAAAGCCTGAAGCAAGGTAACATGATAGTAGAAGATCAACATAATCGTGCCCATCTTTACCATTTCGACCAATGCGTGGTCATGGTCCTCAACATGTCAATTCTCGTAACATAAACTACGTTATGTTTTCCATATTTAAGTTAACTCTAGCAGAGAATTGAACTTAACGAGCTCCATGAGCGTATATAACTAAAACATAGTGCTTGCATTATGACTAATTATTCACTAAGCACAGCAAACATACAGAAGACAAGACACAATGACTAGTATGATTCATACCTGGAAGGTAGAAGCTCATGTAGGGTAGGACGCTAAAGTATTCTCCGAACCCATCAACCTTCTTAACCTGGCCAGAACTGAGCTTGATTGTGAATAAGCCAACACCTGAGCTAACGAACACAACACCTACACCCTCTGCAGATCCAACCACGAATGGTCTGTCATCAGGATTGAGAATCGGTATTGTTTTCTCCAGCTCTATGACCTTGTATTGTACCCATTCTGCAGATTCTTCGCCGGTATCCACCTTCCTTGACCACGTATAAAGGCTAGAACCCAGAATGCAGGCAAATCCCAGTGAAGTGTTGTCCTCCATCGCCATGAGGGCAACTGAGTACACCTTCACTTCCGGCGGGTCAATCATGGACAAGCGATCCTCTTCCAAGTCATATCTGACGATGGCATTGTTCCCTCGAATTGTGAAGTACAACGCAGCTCCGACAAGGCTGCCTCGCTTAGGATGGAGATAGGGTGTGTAGCAGCGGTCTGCAAGTCCCTCTCGCAGCATGTGCTGAGCATACGATTCGCAGGTGTTGTCAAGGCATGGTGGTACGCTCCACGCACCCGTCTCCGATGAGTACACGCTCGCGACTATGGTGTCGTTCCAGTCATGGGTGCCCGCTAAGACGACGCGGAAGGGGCCGCCGTGGCAGTCGAGGTGGTCGCAGCCGTCGGCGGCGCAGACCACCGCGGCGGAGTAGATGAGCCACTCCATGTCCTCCGGCTCCCGTGGCAGGTAGTGCCGGTCGCCGGTGACGGGGTCCCAGACGAGGTAAGCACCCTCGCAGTCGTGCAGCATGCGGATGAGGACGCGGCCGTGGCGGCAGTCGAGGGGGCGCGTGCGGAGGCCGTCGGCGCCCGGGTGGGGGAACTCTGGGATGGAGGTGGTAGAGGCGAAGCGGGCGGGAGGGTCCCCCTGGATGACCTTGAGGCGGTGGAGGAAGCCGAGGAGGGGCGGGGCGCCATGGAACTCCCGGTAGCGGCGTCGGAATCCGGGGTCGCAGATGATGGCGAGCCACGGCTTGCAGACGAGGGCGGCGCGGAAGAGGTGCTCGGGCTCGTCCGGCGGGAGGCGGAGGAGGATCTCGGCGGTGACGTCGTCGACCAGCGGCGGCGGCGGCGGCGGCGGCGCCATGATTCGCCGGTGGTTTGGTTGGGGTTGGGGAACAGGCGGTGCAATCTGCGAGAGGTTTGGGTGGGGATTGGTGCGGGATGCCCAAAATTAACGAGAGCGATAAAGCCCACCACGATTGGAAGCCCACCATGATGGTCATGATACTATTTAATCCATAATGTTTCAGATTTTTCTCGGTAGTATGGAATTCTGACCTGGCATAATTATTGGGTTGCGGGGAAAAATTTAAAATTTATCCGTAACCTTACCGCCAAGATCTATTCTATGAAGGTACGTTGCACCCCATAATGCGATTATCTAGAATACTTACAAACACCGTTGCGGAAGATCTTGTGTTTGTCGAAGTAGATGTCGGTGTAGCCTGATGAAGAATCTCACGTCCACGCCGGGAAGTGAGATTGTCGCCGAACGTCGTCGTTGATGTAGACCTCGATGAAGTTGCTCCTTTGTCCAAGGAACTCGCTTGCACGAATCCCGCTCTAGCGGTATCCACACATACACCTTGTCAATCCACCGTGTGCGTTCACCGCCTAGCTACTAGCACGTGTTGAAGAGAGTCAGCCTTGCGGCGTAGTTTAGGTGGTAGATCTAAGTTGATTAGATCTATATGAGAAGTAGAGACTTCTAATTCTCAACACATGAGATCTACAAGAGAGAGAGGGAACTTGTGTGTTTCTTGTCTCAAACCCATGGGGGCTTGGGGTGTTTATATAGTATCCCAAGGGGTGGAGGGACTTGGGGAAGGGGCAAGCCCTCCCCCTTGGGCCGGCCGGCCAAGGAAGGGAAGGGAGGAGTCCCTCCCCTCCCCAACTCGGATTGGGAGGAGGAGTAGGACTCCTCCCTCCCAAATCTGCCAAACCAGCCAACCTCCACAAGGAAGGGGGAGGGAAGGGGGAGGAAACCTCCCTCTTCTCCAATTCGGTCCAAAAGAAGGAAGGGAGGGGGGAAGGAAACCTTCCCCTCCCCAACTCGGATTGGGAGGGGAGGTTCCCTCCCACCCGCCTCCTGCCATGTGGGGCCCGCCCTGGGCCGCCGACCCCATGTGGGGCCCGCCCTGGCTGCTGACCTCGCCGCCGGGAGGGGGAGTCCCCCCAACTCGGACTCGACCTTCCAAATATATTTTCCAACATTTATTAATTAAATAAATAATTAATTGTTTTGTCTAATTAATTTCTAAACGAATATCTCCTTTTACGGAAATTCCCGGAATTAATTACTTATCATATAACTCATATTTATATGAACCGGGACACCTAGTATCCGCCGACAAAACTATCGGAACAATATTTCCATCTTTATAAACACTCGGAATAAATCCGCTGATGATAGAAATCATTCTATCATCCCGGGACATTAGATCTCCGCATTCTCTCTAACTTATAATTCACCGGAACAAATCCCAGCGACATCGGAGCTACTCCGACACAATCTCATTCCCACTAAAACTACATCTTTACTCTCAATCAAAGATTGACCTTCAGCTTAAGTATGTGACCCGAAAGGTTCAGCAATCACAAAGTATTGTTTGGGAACTTACCAAACAATAACCAGCAGTGGGTTAGGCATTCGTACTGGCACCCTTGTGTTGTGAATGAACAAAAGAACCTTTGCGTTACTCATTACGCTTAATCCCCTTACGTGCACGATACCAATGATATCTCGAGATTGAGACAATGTGCTCTAGTGTAATCAAACCCTTTGATCATAAAACATATTATTCTCGTACCAATATTATTCTCTTTTCTCATTCCGTATATTTGTTGTCCCGTGATAAATCACGTTTGTGTCTGGCCAGACGATTGGGGTGACAACAATAATACTGAGATGGCCAAGAGGATGTATCTCTCCATCGTCTGAAGGAGTAAGTGCTATTCTTGAACGATCTCTGTTCCAATACATTATCCTAGTTCAAACCCAAAAGCCACCTATCATAGTCCCATGTTACTGCAAGACGTTTGGTGGAAATAAGGCCCGAATGTCGAATAAGCGGTAGCAAGATATTCTCATAGCATAGGGATCTAGCTAACGATAACTAAATAGATGATCAATCGCTATTTATCGTCGACGATTTGTCTCATAGCGAGATCATACGGTGGGTCGGTTCAGTGCGATTATCATTCCGATAAACCACTCCTATAGTTGAATAACTTATACAAAATCCATGATCAGGAAAACATGATCATCAATCAACAAGATAGGCTAGTCTTAGAGACAAGATCAGGAACTCTTTTACCGTTCATATCTTTACACGTGTATCGGAGGTTTTCCTCTTGCATGCGTTGTATTTGCTATACAAGTACCCAATACAGTTGTAGCATAAAGATATAAACATTAATAATAAACATGGAGATAAATAATAAACTCAATTATTATTGTCTCTAGGGCATATCTCCAACAATAATAGCATGGGCAGCATTTATCATTTTGTATAAGGTAATTTTGATAAGTTTCCCATGTCAGTAGCACTTCGGCAGCATTAGTTTTAGCGCCATCTGGTTACCAACTAGACAACTTCAAATTAGTATGCACACATCTAATTTTTTTTGAAATTATACACAATATAAGCAGATATATTTTGTTATTTCCATGCTATTTTTCGTATTTTCATGATAAAATTTAGTCTAAAATTTTAAGTTATCTTCATGCCAAAATATGCCACATGTTTTTTATTCTGAAATCAGCACTCATAAGTAGGGATGCAAACGGACCGGATTGTATAATGCTCTCTCCATATCCCTTTTCATATTTTTTGTCGGATACGAAGCGGATAGGATATTGATTGCATGCTGCTTCGAATGCGGATAATATCGGACTACGGATACGGATCGGAAACGAAGCAGATTTGGGTCGGAAACATATAAAAATTGATTGATAAATATGTACAAAGAAATATTATTTTACCGTGCAAAATATATGAAAAAAATAACTATCCAAACACATAATACTATAAAGTGACCAAATGTACGTGATTGTAATGCAAATGCATTATTGCACGGAATAGAACGAATACACTCCTATATGATTACTGAGTATAAGTCATACCAACGTAGGATGATACAAAGAGGTGCAAATTGTTTATTAGCTCAATGTGCCAATTGATTTGGCTATTTATACTGGCTCATTAAGCCAATAAATCAGATTATCCTAATAGAGTATATCGGAGAATTCGTACAAAATGCCAGATAATCCGCATCTGTCGGATAATAGCAATACCATATCCGCCTAACAAAAAAAATCTCCATTCGTATCCGGCGATTCTATAATTGCATGCCATATCCTCGTAAATGATAAGGATGCAGATTCGGGGCGAAAATGATCAGTACCGTTTACATCCCTACTCATAAGGGCTAAATTGGCACAAGCCATGTAAGGGAAAAGTCATGTTTTCAAGCGCCACTTGATGGTCAAATATCCGTCAACCGACGATAATTGGTAATATGTGCAATTTAGTGCCACGCTGGAAATCCAGAAATTGTGGGTGTGAGTTTCGCAAAAAAAAAATTGTGGGTGTTATTCACATATGAGCAACTTCAGAGTGGTATGTATGGAGTTTTTTTCACAAACAAAATTTTGTTACATCAATTTTGGGAGTAAAACACGAATTTCGTGAAAGCAATTCCAGTAGAGACAAAATTTTACTATGTGGAGCGTGGTGTGAGAATATACATGAGACATTTGCTAGATTAGTTAGTCTATTTATGATTTACCTTGTTTTTTCTAAAGCAAGCTTTACCCAAAGAGATATTTTATGGACGATCCTCATACTTCTCCCTTTTCGCTCCACCTTCTGGATGCCAGAAATCCCTTCCCCTTCAACTTCACAAAGTGAGGGAAGCTCATCTGAGAGGAACCCTTTCCGATCTATCAATGGTCGCTGCCGAGACGAGCAGCGGTGGAGGAGACCACCGGTTGGCGGCGCACAGAGAGAGAGAGAGAGAGAGAGAGAGGCTAGCTCGAGCTCCGCGCCCGCCCCGCGACGTCCAACGCCCGCGTCGCGTCGGCCACGTGACGTGGCCGCGAGAAGCAAGCTCCGCCCCGCAAGGCGGCGAGCGGCCGACGCCGGCCATGCGAACTCCGCCCCGCAAGGCAGCAAGCAGGAAGAGAGCGGAGAGAGAGGGAGGAGAGAGGAAGGTGCGCTGCATGCACGTGGTGGGCCTGAGAGAAAAATGGAGAGGCTCGGTGGGTGGCTGAATGTGGGCCACTTTGCATGCAAAAGATAGCGTCGTGTCCCCTAGGCGAAACCGAGCACACTGGGTTTGGCTTGGGTGCGCCGACGCTAAAACGACGGTAAACGGTGCTAAACGAGGGGGGGGGGGGGGTGCGACTTGGAGATTTTGCTTAGCGCTGCCGCTAGAAAAGCTTCCTGGGCTCCGGGGGTTGGCTGGAGATGGCCTAAGTTGTACGCTACATAATATAATAATGTTGTTGAACATTTGAGTTCTACTTATTATTTTGTAAAGTTCGGCACCTGCATTTTATCGAAACAAATCATCTGCTTACGCATCATGCATGTGGAACCTACGTTTTGAAAACCCGATCCGTCAGCTTTTTGTGATGCGTGGTGTTATTCACATACGACATTGTGAGCGTAGTCGATCTGTTGTCTATCATTGCATGAATGATAATGCCACATCCCATGGCTGCAACTTACTAAAGCCTGTAATCTACAGGGGAACTCCATGGAAATGCAGGGTTCCTTTGACGAATTGTGAAGTACAACGCATCTCCGACAAGGCTGCCTCGCTTAGGATGGAGATAGGGTGTGTAGCAGCGCTCTGCAAGTCCCTCTCGCAGCATGTGCGGCCACCATACGTTTAAGATCCAACGTTATGTGCATGTCCGGCCACCATACGTTTCTGAAAACCCGAACCTAATTTAGTTGAATTTCGGCTAAATTAAACCAACAAATACCGAGTTCCTTTGACGAACTCCATGGAAACGACTCTCTCCCGCGTCACGTCGTCAACAAAAACATGCAAGTTTCAAAGACTTTGCACGGCCATGCACCTATAATTGCGGGGAGAAAATTTAATGAGTAAGCAATTACTTCGAAGCACTTTTTCTAGGCCTACTTCCAATCCCTTTACAAGCTACCAAATGAAATTCCAATTGAAAAAAATTAGGAAATTTATATGTTGATTATAGTTACCATTGGAAGCTTCATATGCGCATGTGAAGCACATTTTTCAGAAACGTAATCAGCACTTACCTATAGGAAATAGGTAAGTGATGCTTATCGAAACATATGATTTGTTTCAATTATATAAGGACTGGAAGTAATTGCTTACTCATTAATTTCCTATACTCATTTCAGAAACAAAAAATAGGAAATTTATATGTCGATTATATTTACCATTGGAAGCTTCATATGCGCATGTGCATAATTGGAATTTTGTTTTTAGATAAATTAAAATGTGGCTAAAATCGCAGGAACATGATTGAAAAACTTGTGCACTGAGTGCGTTCGTGGGCCACATAAATATCCTCAGGAAGACATAGGGGTTTTCGTGGGCCTTGTTCTATTGGGCTTTTTTACAGTCGAACTAGAACTCACTCTCACAGTCGCTTTAGGTCATCCTTCACTCCACTCCAACTCACACTGGCGGCTGCTTCCACTCTCACTCACAGTCACACACATTTCTTCCGGTGAGCTGACTCTGAGCAGGCGAGATGCTGCCGTCGGCGGCGGCGGTGCTGGAAGACGACGACATGCTCGCCGAGATCCTCCTCCGCCTCCCTCCACAGCCGTCGTCTCTCCCCCAAGCCTCCGCCGTCTGCAAGCGCTGGCACAGCATCGCCTCCGACCCGGCCTTCGGCCGCAGATTCCGCCGCCACCACCGCCGCAACCCTCCCCTCCTTGGCTGCTTCATGGAAGATGGTAACGGATTCCGCTTCGAACCTACTCTGGATCCCCCCAATCGTGTCCCGCAAGCCCGCTTCTCCCTTCCGATCAAAGCAGACCGCAGACTCGCGATCCTCGGATGCCGCCATGGCTTCCTACTCATTCTGCACTGGCCTCAGGGTCAGCGCCGCCAGCTCGAACTCCTGGTGTGGGACCCTGTCAATGGCCACGAGCAACCCCTAGCCATCCCCCAGCGTTCACTTGGAATATGGCGATCAATGGAGCGGTGCTTCGTTCTTCCCTCGGAGACATGCAAAACTTCCAGGTGGTCTTGGTAACCACCGACTTCCAACAGCAAGTGGTCGCGTGTGTTTACTCGTCGGAGACCGGCGTATGGGGTACTCTCATCACAACACTGCTTCCACCCAACGTTTCTAATCTTTCTCCCGCCGGGATTGCTCAGAGCATTCCTGCTGTGCTTGTTGGGGATTCCATTTACATGTTGCTTCTTGGGAAGTCGTCAAGCATCGTTCAGTTCAATGTTGATAACCATAGCCTAGAAGTGATACCTCTGCCTGTGGGCCTGTATTCTGATTACAGTCGCCACTGCTCGGTTGTGCGGGCAGATGATGGTGGGCTTGGATTCCTGTTTTTGTCAACGTCAGACTACAGCGCCCAATCATGGAAGAGGACTACCGATTCTGATGGTATTGCGTCATGGGTGCTGGCAAGAACTATCAAACTGGACAAGTTACTCCCCTAATTCACAGAGTCGAAACACGTTGCTGATTGAAGCGTTTGCAGAGGAAAACAATGTCTTGTTCTTGTCGACGTTTCTCGGTGAATTCAGGATTCAGCTTGACTCGCTGGAGTTCAAGAAAATTCCTGATATCTACTCGTGTTGTCATCCATTCGAAGCTGTCTATGGTGCAGGTAATATCATGCCTTCTTTCCGATGTGCATACATTAAAACCAAGTTAGTTTCTAACAATGGGTTGATAGAATGGAATGGTGTTTACATCATTTTGTGTTATGCTAACAATTTTAGGTACCGTAGTATCACTTGTTTATTTTCATGCCCTTCAGCATGTATCTGTAACTTTCCATTAGCGAGTAACTATATGTACCTACGGTTTTTGTGCATTCTAATTTCTTCAACTTTGGCCACCATGGATCTTTAATACTTTATGTTCAACACATGATCAAAATGAAATTACTAGATCCGTACTCAAAACCTGTTTCTTCACTAATAACAATTCTTATACTTACTTCTTCATCTTCACTAATAACAATTCTTATACTTACTATCTTGTCATCACTTCAGTAGTGTGAAAGTATTGTTTGATGCTGTGCAGAGTACAAAAATGACAGTCATTGTGGACCAATGGAAGTATCAATTAATAAGATGATTTGTGGCCCCATGACCCCTTGCTTTAGGATTTTACTGCATGATTTTTTTTGAAATTTGATTTGTTAGTGATGCGCTGGCTCATGCATTTCTATGAGGTTTTTTGCTTCCCTACTTCGTGAGCCCCTGATGTGCCCGCTGTTCTTATAAATTCTATTCAGTATTCAGACCAGATGTATTCAAAACTGCTAATATTAGAAGTTCAAGGTGTGCCACTACACTGGTGTTGTTTTGTTTTTTAAAATGTTGATTTTGTTTATAACACTGAGATGATTTAACTTTGGATCTTTTGCCATAATTTCCACTGGTGAACCTAATGTTTACTGCTTGAGTCTAAGCAAACTGTGAGGATAGCTCCCAAAGTGTTTTCCTGAACTGATAGTACATATTTGTTTGACTGATGGTATTGCTTGCTCCGCAGGTATCTAGAGTGACATCCTGGTGGTTGTGGTGCAGAAATCAGCCCCCATCTATCATATCGTTTACTGACATCCTTAAGCGCTCAAGAAGGTTGAAGGCATATTGACTTGCTTTGAGCTTGTGGTTCATTTGATTTGCTTTATGCTTTTCAAGCATGCTGTGGTGAGCTCACCTGTCCAATCATCTTGCTTGCAACTTAATCTGTGTGTGTGTTTGATTAATCTCAGTGTTGTATCAGGCGTGGAGATTTTGACGTCGAATTTCGTCTAATGTTCTGTGACCACTTTGTGTGTGTGTATTTGTATCTAAATTCTGCTCTGCATTTAGAAGCTTAAAAAATAATGTTGGATGAAATACACCCGCCTACCTGGTGCTGTTTGCTAGGGGTTTCAGTGCTATTTTGTTTTCTTCCAGATGTTGTGTGTGAGAATGCTTGGATGATATTCCTATATTTTTTATTGTTTGATGACGTGTTGGCTAACATTTGAAACAATCTATTCTATGGGTAATCATATTCCTCGCGAGATGAGTAATTCGGTTAGTTGTGATCAAGATGTAAACCGGAGCCAAATTAGCATTGCTATGGAGATACGTCTTATGTATCGGTGGCAGCCAAATAAACTCATTTTATTCGTTGATGCTAGAATCACAGCCGTTCAATATCATATATCAGATGAACCCATGATCGACATGCTCTTCATATCTTCTTGGCTCCGCTTCTTGTTGCAGTCACGCACACATGCCTCTGCATCAGCTACATAAAGGAGAAGAATCACAAAACATCTTCATATCTTTACTATTAAATGGGAGTTGGGCGTAGGTCGGTGAAGCCTACAGTTTTCCACCACAAATTTCCACCTCTCCCGAACCCGCCGATAGGTGGGCCCCCAACTTAGGAAAATTTCCACCCGTAGTCTCTCATCCGCTCCTCCCGTTCCTCTCAGTCTAGCATAGCATAGGGTTTCGCCGCCGCCTCGTAGTCCACGAAAGATCTTGGATCTCGTGCGCCATGGCGGCGTCCGCGCCGCCACAGTACTTCCCGCGCCGGCCCGCACGACGTCCTCGCTCTGGATCCCGCGGTATCGCAGGTTGCAGCACCGACGACACGGGAGGCGGCGACAGGAGGGGACGGCCGCAGCGGCGAGGTAGGGCAGGGCCGCAGATGCATGCGGCCGCCATGCTCGTGATCTTTCCTGTGGTCGACGACGACGGCTGGGCACGCTCCGTCGAGGCGGAGGGGGCGCACATCTTTCCCGTGGTCGACGACGACGGCTGGGCACGCTCCGTCGAGGCGGAGGGGACGTGCGCCCACCGTCGAGGCGGAGGGGACGTGCGCCCACCGTCGTGGAGGAGACCGCTGCGCCCGTCGTGGAGGCTCGGGGTCCCGTTCGCGTGCTACGTGCTCGTGGCCGTGGCCGCCGCAGCAGAGGTCGGTGCTGGGTGTTCTTCCCCGTATCGTGGCGCGAGTGGGAGGCGCTCACGGCAGCAGCCGGCGTCGTGGCAATCGCACCGCCGTCCGCCACATCTCCTCGCCGGCCGCTGGTAGAGCTCTTCGCGAGGGCCACTGGCCGGATCTGAAGCCCTGCTAGGCTGCAGCTGCCGGCGTCCACTAGGACCTGCCGCAGGTAGGGCAAATCTTACGGATGAGGGGATACTCATTTTACTATCTCAATTCTGAATGTTTAATAAGATTTTCTTTCCCTCGTATGTGTCATGGTTGATATTTCTGGCCAATTATTCCGGTGGATAATTCTCGGTATTTATATTGTAGAGTTTCTTCTAAGTTTATACTGACATATGTTGATTCATAGGGTATATTTGATTGATACCATATAAATAGCATGCCCTGCCGATCCCATAATTGGCCAGAGATTCTTTGTCCTTGTGTTGGCCAAAATATTGGCAAGAACTGTTAATTGAGTGTGTGGGTGCGCAAATTCGCGTTGGTAGTCAAAATCATGGACTGCCAGTTCTTGGGAACACTTTCAGTTTCTATAGGCAACAATAATAGTTCACTATGAAGTTATGTCATGCGTGCTACTAATTGGGGTGGCCTGACAATGGTTCCCAATGACTTTGTATGAAGCGATGCATCAGTTTGTAGAGTGAACTGACAACTCCTCTTAAGCTGTATTATCTTTCTTAGGGAACGTTTGTTGAGGGATCAAAGGATAGTAGTATTGTCATGGGCATGCTCTGTCCCTTATTGCAGGCGGAGAAGGTAAACTTTCTAATCGTACAATTATCTACTCCATTTGATCTACTTCTGGAATTATTGTTGTGGTGACATGGTTTGAACATTTGGCTGTCTAGGAGCAATCAGACCATGTACCGTTGTGTTTTGAATTTTTTTCTCACTAGATGCAGCTGGATTGGAGCATGGTTTCTTATTTCTTGTGCTTAGTCAACTGTACCAATGCATTTTGCACTCTGAACGCATCACTCATCGCTCCAAAGCACCAGCAATCATGCTACCAAATTCTTAAACATCACAAAGTGTGGCAAGGCTTACTGGGGTTGTTGGAGGTGATGACTTCAAGTCACAGGCAGAGTTATTGTCGTTGTTGGCCTGATAGCAGGCATGCATTCATCGCAAACAAGGCATAAGACACCAAGTTGTTTAGTTAGAGGCACTTGCCGCTGCTTTGTATCACCTTGCAGGTTCTTTCTGATTTCATAGATATTAGCGGGACATTTAAGCCAGGAACTTATAGACCGGTAATTCAACCATTTGGCAAATTTAAGTTTGTAAGAGAAGTTCTCTTGAGAAAGATCAATGTAGCTACCACTAACCTGGTATACGGTGACAATGGTTCCCAATGACTTTGTATGAAGCGATGCATCAGTTTGTAGAGTGAACTGACGTATACCGACACGAGCTGGTTATCCATAGTAGGTAGTAGGTTTAACGGAGGAAAAGAAATATCATGCTTGACGATTTAGTTTGTTATTTTTGCTAATGTATTAAGGCAACTGTATTTATATGCCACTGAACAAGCTTAATTCTTATACTGATCCATTCCAAATTAACTGGTAGGATGATTGATTGCATAGACATATGAACACGGATAGTAACAGTCTCTGCTTCAGAAGGATGCTTATTTTTTTTTCAGATCACTAGGAGTACGTGCCATTTTTGAGCATGGTGTTTCATTGGAAATACATTTTAGCTGGCCATCATAACCGGCAGTTTAGAGCTATCCCATGCCAATGTAGGTCATGAACACGCATGCCTATCCTATTTTTCTTTACACAATGACATGGATTCTTATATCATACAATATCCCACTTATTTTCTGTTTAAACTGGATAATGACCTTTTCTTGTAAGTACGACATGTCAATTTATCTGGGTTCTTGTTTTCATTTTTTACACTTTCTTAGTGGACGAGCTCAGTCTATCTCTTCTTTGATGACTGGTTATTTTTATTTCGGCTTTCCACATTTTCCGTGTACTCCTGTGTTTTCAATGTTAGCATGTATTTTAGCCGATTCACCCAATTTTGGAATATTGTGCTTGCCTGGATTGGATCATATTTTGGCTTCAGAATGCTGCATTAGATCATATAATTTAGCTGATTCACCTCAATTTTGTGGCTTTGCAGGTTGTTGAAAGAAAGCTACTTCTTAGATTGTTAATGATGATGAAGTGCCCGTATAGGGAAGAAACAGAATTGTGAGGGAGATTATGAAATATTGTGCTTGCTTGTCTCATTTGTGTGAAAGCCAATGGAGTAATAGAAAGTACTTTTTTCTCAACCTAGCATCATAGGAGTTTGTGAAAGAGTTGTTACAGTATTCTATCTATATGTGTTATATAAAGAGATTTTCTTGTATCAGATCATTTGAGTGTTCATAGCATGTCTGTCCTTCTCATATAATTCCAGCTTTTCTTTACTATTTTATTCCCATTTCATGAAGAAAGCACTAGCATGTCAGAATCTGATAACATTATTATCCCATGTCGTTTAGGTTTGTGACTACCAAGTGATACCATATCTTCTGCAACGGTTGTATACATAAGTTACTCAGAAACCATCAGCGAAGATGTCCTTCCTGTGGATTAAGCTTCAGCCCAACGATTTGAAGTTGATGTACAGTATATATGATGTTTTAGTGGCAGCTGTCGTGGGGCATCTAGGACAAGTGACTTAATGCTGATTGTATTTGTTGGGCGTGCTTGGTGGCATGATCCCTCAGTCCGAAATGTAACTTAAGGCACCAAATATCTATAGGCTCACACGCCAAGTATGGCTTCTCGCTCCTCTGTTAAGTGTTGAATTTTCTTCTTGCTGGAATAGACGGTATCCTTTAGTTTGCATATTCATTCAATTAATTTAGTGCTTCCAAAACATACCATAGATTGTATGATATATTTGGTCTGTAGATCCTTTTGTTGTACTAGACAATAACCCCACATGTCATAGACTCAATAAAGGGGCCTGTGGGCGATATTTAAGCCACGTGGGGGGGGGGGGGGTTATCGTAGATTTCCCCGGAAAGACGCCCGTGCTTCGCTACGGGAGACTGGCATCGCCGTGTTCCGGCCGGCCGCCCCTGCTGGGCTCGTCGGATCTGTCGTGGCAGAGCGCGGAGAGCTCGTCGAGAGCTGGAGCGCGAGGCGCGGCGTTTGGGGAGGAGAAGAGGCAGGAGAGGCCGCCGGCGACGGCGGAGTGGCGGTGGGAGCTGGGCGGCGACGGGGACGCCGTTGTGGCGCAGGGCGCCGAGGCGCGGGAGGTCTTCTCAAGCTCGGACGACCCGTACAGGGGCCCCGGTGGGCTGGTATAGACGGCCACCGTCGGCATGGACATGGTCGGCGCGGATTCCCCGGCCTCTCAACCACCAGCTCAAACCACTGGAATCCGAAATCCCGAGCAGAGCAGAGCAGAGAAAGCCAACAGCAACACGCCTTCCTCCTCCCGATCGAAGCAATTCGACAAACGCGTGGTTCCAATTTGAGCTAATCAATCGGAGCTACAGGCCGAGCCTCTGCAGGGGCAATCAATCGAAGCTGCAGCGCACGAATCGGACAGGCAAACCTCGATCCTGGCGGCGGAGCCGGCGGCCGCCTCCTCCTTCACGCCGCGCCGGCGGCCGCGTCCTCCTTCTCCCCTCGCGCCGGCGGCGGCCGTCGTCCTCCCATCGCGGCGGCCGAGCTCCACGGCCGGTATGAGGAGGAAGAGCAGGCTGCAGATCGTAGCATCACGGCTGGCCTTGAGGTCGGGCGCCCTCGCGACGACGTAGGCGAGCAGAGGCGGCCGGGATCGTCGTACCTTCCTTCCCGGCGGCGACGGAGCCGCGGCTGTGGGCTCACGCACGGACGCGCACACCGGCGAGCAGGCACGGCCGTGCCGCCGATCGATCTGCTCCGCGAGTGGACGGCCGGAGGCGCTGGAGTACCCCGTGGTGGCGGAGATGCTCGCCGGGAGGAGGAGGAGAGATGGTGCATCTGGAGGAGAGGGAGGCGGCGCATCTGGCGGCGTGCGTGAGATGGAGAGAGGCGAGGCGTCGGCGGCAGAGGGGATGCGCGACGGGGGGCGAAAAGGATGTGGCCACGTTTTTTTTGCAAAAAGTTCCCTGGACTTTCTGGAAATCGCAAATAAATCCTTCCGTCGCACGAAGCGACGAAGGCTCGTTTGCCTAGTGGACTGCGGGTTGATTTCGCCGTTTGTCGGGCTTTTTTTGCAAATTTGGCGACGTTGTGAGGCTGGCAGGTGGGCCCCACGACCAACCAAGGAAGCCTTGCTTCCTTTAGTATTATTAGGTATAGATATAGATTAGCTGATATCAGTTGGTCATCACAAGGATTAAGTAGCTAGCAGCAATATGCGCTAGCGTTGACCAACCCTACATGGATTATTCTGATATTTTAAAAAACATTTCTTTCTAATTTTACCCCAATTTTTTTGTCAGGGGCACAAGTAATTGCTGAGAAAAAGCAGTACTTTTTGGTTCAAATAACACGTAGATGTACAAATTAATTACTGATGTTTTCTTGCATAGTGACTGGAATCAGAAACAAAGAATCCTCATGGTGTACTATGTCTTGATGAGGTTTAAATGTCGGCTATGTTGTATACAATAGATGTGCTATAAGGATTTTGCTGTTTTGTTAGAGAAATGCTCAATTTGCATGGGTTACTTTGGGGATTACATATTTATTGGTTGTCATTCCACATCATAATTGTTCATTATATGGATGGTCATTCAGATGAAATGGTGTAAATCTGTGCTGAAAGTAATTTAACTTGAGAGTTAACTATTGTCTATTTTGTTAAGTTTTGTTTGGTAACACAATTACCATACAAGTTTTTGACCCTGCATACAAGAGAGAGAGAAAAAGAGTCCAATCCATTTATTGATATACTTCGGTATATACATACATGTATCCTTCCTTATCAACACATGTGTGCACCGAATTATGCGAAATATTAATGTTTCTAGATGCTATCTGTTTATATTCGATATATAGGTAAATATTTTTACAAGTACAACATATGCGACGCCAGACAAAATTGAGAACCCGTAGCAACGCACGGGCATTCACCTAGTTGTGAATAATGAGAGAGCTCATCCTTCCATCACTAATTCATTATGAACCTGCTTGTGTCGATGTAGACAGAAAACTGAATGCAGTGCTTATACAAATTCTGTTTACATATGGGATGGTATACCAGTGAAGGTAATTTCCGTTTAAATCTGACTAGCTGTACCAATGCAGTGAGACCTCCAAACTTGTGTATGTGATCCCAGGTGTGCATCTCGGCCATTTCCACGCCAGCATAATCTGCCACCAATTGAGGGCGAAGCCTTCAGCCTGCTGCTAGCGATCCAAATTGCAGAATTACTTCATATTCAGCTGGGAACAACCTGGATTTAGTCCTTACTCCAATACATTGGGATATCAGACCACAACTTGCTCACATGGCAGCTACCTCTTCTTTCGATGCTTCCAGGATTTTCCATAGCTCAAGAAGCTACAAAATAAAGCGTTTAAGCTTCAGGTGTTTAGGTACAGGCAATGGAGCTTGTCTCAGTTGTTTCGGTAATTGATGGAAAAAAAGTCGGTGTTAAGAAATGAAATTATACTAAGGGTGACGCTGAGTGGCTGACTGGCCGGCCCCGCGTGTTGGAATTCGACGTGGCACGTGTTGTCGTGGTTGTCGGTTTACCCGGTTGCCTCCCTACAACATGACACGAAGCGGGGTTGTTAAATGCGCTATTGGGCCGTCTAAGGCCGGTGGGGAGAGTTTTCGTGTTGGCACGCCCAACAGAGCTATCGGGAGCGCTATTGGCAGTGTCGGTGGAGAGCAGATACCGAATAAGGCCCGCGGCCCGGATATAGGGGTCGCAGCCTTTTCGGCCCGATCAGATAGGGGAAAACGTGGCGGCCTAGATAATTTTATCCTGGGTACACGATAAGCGGCGCCGAACCTAGTATATAACCGGAGCGGAGGGGCGGATAGGGTACGAAACCGCGATTCCTCCTACTATCCTAGGCTAGCTCCGCCGCAACTCCTCCGCTACTCCGACGAGCAATCCGAGCTCCACCGCGCCTTATCTCCCCGCCAACCACCGGATATATGGCCGGCTCCACCATGCGCCCCTCCGGCGGCCAAGGTGGAGGCGGAGGAGGCTGCGAGCCATCGGAAGAGGAGCGGACCGAGGACGCACCACCCTACCTCTGGGCCGAGATAGTGCAGTCGGCGTATCGCCGAGCCCGCAACGCGGAGGTCACGGTCAGGAGGCCGATGGCCGCGTTTGAGGCCGGAGTTCCCTACGCCGTTGCCCGCCTGAGAGAGGCTGTCGACGAGCTAGAGCTCGTGCGCGAGCTCCTCCGCATCGCCTAGCAGGAGGAAGCGCGACGCCCGCGCGTAGATCGACGCCACCTCCGCCACATCACCATCGCCGGGCCGTAGATCTAGGGTTCCTAGTATCATTTCCGCATCTAGTTAGTTTAATTTCACATGGAGTGTAGTTTAATTTCAGTTCTAGTGTACTTCATATGTACATGGTTGAATCAGTTCGAATATCCGATACTAATTTCGTCTATCCGTTCTGCCAAACGAGAACTCGTACCGGATAATGATTATCCCGGGAAGAGGATAATGATTATCCGGTATGAGATTATAGTGGATCTGCTAGAGATGCTCTTACACCGCACTTTTCGTGGAGGTATATTCAGCAGTTCACCGTCACGCTTGCAACCGTGTCTGACGCCTCTCCTCCATTACGTGGCGGCGCCGACGCTGGATGCTTCTCCACCTACACCACCCTCTTGTTACTAACAGCGAGTCTCCTCCTCTTCCACGACAGTCTCTTGCGATGTCTCCTTCTCCTCTCTAGCACACAATATGTAACACTGGGTCCATGATGTTCTTAGGAGGGAAGACGAGCTAGAGAAGAAAAAACACGACATGTTGAACCCATTTGTCAATGTAGGAAAAAGGCTAAATTAGAGTATATGCTTGTCAAATTATGGCAAGCTCGAAACAACTATGTTTTACATTTGCCAAGTGATAAAATAGCCCACAAATTCATTGGTTAATTATTACTTAGATGAATTGTAAGTGAGAAAGGACAAGTCTCACGGCTCCTCTCTCTCTCCAGTTCGGGAGAATTGATAATAACCCCCCTGTTGGTGTGCCACGGCAACTTAAACCCCCCAGTACGTCTGCCTCTGACGAGGGGTAGACTCATCAAGACCCATGGTTAAGGTCCCTAGGTTATGAATATGGGGGAGAGAACGTGGTAGAGCTGGAAGTATCGTCGGCTGACAAGCAGGGCAAAGATTTTACCCAGGTTCAGGGCCCTCGTGTGGAGGTAACACCCCTACGTCCTGCCTGTCTGTTATTGATTTGTGAATATGATGGTTACAAGGATCCCGGCGAGATGTCGATCTCGCTAGGGTTTGTGGCTCTGGTGGTTCGTTGTCTGGTTCGATGGCCCTCCCAGTCCTTAAATAATAGGCTGGGTCCCGGGTGTTCGTAACCGACTCGATTTACAAGTAAGGAAACTCTAAACCGACTATTGCTTCGCCAAACTTGAGGATACTTCATCTTCGTGGGCCTCCCTTCATGGGCTTCATGTAGGCTCTGATAGTTGGGCCTAGTCGATACGTGCACCAGGTACCCTCATGGTAGGGTACCCGATAGGCATACCCATGTCAGTAGCCCCCGAGTACTTGTCTGATTCGAAGAGTCGGGCATGGACTCATACATCATGCACGTTATATATATTTTTTACATCTGTATTTAGAATTCTTATGAAATAGCACATGTTAGCAATGCCGAGTGTTTTCATCGACTATGAGTTTTTGCTTATGATAATCAAGGGATATTAGCTTAGCAGGCCCGGCACACACGACGGATCGGGGCCGGTTAACTACCATTTGTGGCAAAACCATACTAGCTTTCAATCAAACTCGAGTCCCCGGACTCGAATCTGGAACAAACTGGACAGACTCGAAACGGCCGTTGAGGTCTTACTGAATCGAACTGCAGTATAATTTTGAATCTACCCAACGCGTCCGTCGGGGATTTTCATCATGTCTGCTGACACGGAACATTTAAGGATAACGCTGCTGGAGCGGTCCTTAGCCCAGCTCGACTGATCGGCGGGTCTTACCTTTGCACTTATGCATGCAGCATCCAAGGATCGTCGGATCAACTCGGGAATATTTTGAGTGTGATTTTGCTTATGAACTTAGTCGAATGTTCGTCGACTGCACTTTTGCCATTATTCTATCGGGTGCGCGACAGCGCTCCCGATGGGAGTAGCCCCCGAGATTGTGCTTTATTGCTTGCAATGGAGGATAATCTCAAATTCTTTTACCCTGCACATTTTAGTCAAAGAAATTTTTTGATACGCTCCCGATGGGAGTATGATGCTGCAGTCGAAAGAATTTCGACTGGCCTCTATGACTTTTGCTAAAAAACCAACCGAAACTTATGCGAGAGACCACCCGAAGATATCATCGAGTGACTTTTATGCCAGTTGTGAAAGAGAGAACAACGTCAGCAATGACGCATTTTGCGACTGCTATCTCTGACAAACGATGGCGTGCCTGGAGAGGCTTTGATAAGACGTGACCCTGTTCTGTGGGCCCGTTTTTGCAGAGCTGACCAGGGATGACGCCGCGTGGACTTGATTTGACCGTTCGGGCACTATTTTCACGGGGCGTGATGATGGCTTCCTGGATTCTCGTGCGTAGTGGGCGGAGTGGCCGGCGACGGTTGCTCTCCGTGGCCGCCACGTGTATGGCCAGATTTCGCGCGGAGCGTATGGATTTGTTTTAACGGCTACGATCGTTTTTGCGCTCTGTGGTAAATAGGGGGGACGGCGCTGGCAAAGTTTTTTACTTGCCATTTGCCCCCTGCGCCGCCCCTCGTCTCCTTCCTCGCGCTGCCCCTCCATTGCTCTGCGCCCAAGTTCTTTGCCCCACACCTCCTCCACTTTAGCAATGGCGAAAGGTGGAGGTGCGAAGCGTGGTGCTGCTGCCGCCGCCGCGACCGATGCGACCAAGGGCAAGAAGGCCGCGGCGGGTACATCTGCATCCGCCGCGCTGAAGAAGGGCAGCGGGGACTGGGCGAAGTCCACCGTCAAGGACGCCCATCTGCTCAAGCTCCGCGAGCAGGGATATCTGCCTCCCGCGGAGCAACTCGCCGTCCGCGCTCCCTCGCCTAAGGAGGTATGCCCCGAACCACGCGCCAACGAGCGCGTTTGCTTTGCGGAGTTTGTATCCAGGGGCTTCTCGCTTCCCCTCCACGACTTTGTTCGTGGCCTCCTTTATGCCTACGGGGTGCAGATCCACGATCTCACCCCGAACGGTATTATGCATATTGCGTGCTTTATCACGCTATGCGAGTGTTTCCTTGGCGTCGCACCCAGCTGGGCGCTATGGAAGACCATATTCATGGTGCGACCCAACAGAGGAGGTGGTCGCACCTACCCCGTGGGCGGCTGCGGCATACAGGTGCGCAGCGACACCCGCTATTTCCGCCTGAAGACCGTCGACTCCGCGCAAGGCTGGAGGAAAGGGTGGTTTTATGCGAGTGTCGAGCAAGAAGGAGTCGCCACCTTCTCGACTGCAGCTTACGTCAGGACCAAGGCGTGGGATCACCAGCTCTCAGCCGAAGAAATGGAGGAAGCACGCCCTTTGCTGACTCGAATCGACGGACTGCTGGACAAGGTCACAGGCATTCATTTGATCGCCACCTTTGTGAAGAGGCGGGTGTGGCCCATCCGTGCCCGAGCGCACCCCATGTGGGAGTATGAAGGCGCGGGTGACATCACCCGAATGAACGCAGAGGAGCTTTCAAGGAGTGAGCTGCTGACGCATGTGCGACACATCACCAACTTGACGACAGGCGACACTTGCAACGTCGACTGCCCTGTTGCACCATATGGGTTGGAGAACCCTTTGCTTGAGGTATGTATGTGTTATAGCCTGCTTGCAATGAAGAGTTTGCCACTCGCATGTTTTGTGATACGCGATTTTTGATTCTGACTTTGCAATTTGTGATGTGTGCTATGCAGGGTCACTCGACTGCTGCCTCCCTTCCTCCTCTGCCTGAAAATGGCGAGACTGAAGAAACACAGGCACAGGTGGTGGACCCGAAAGGGGATCAGTCGCCCATCCCTTCGCCACCACTTCATGTGGAGGATGTCGAGGAAGAAGCAGCAGAAGAAGTCCAATCTGAAGACAAGGCTCCTTCTGACCAAGAAGTCGATACCGCGCAACCGAAGCGGCGTCGACTGGCCAAGAAGGCGCCTTCTGCTGCCAGTTCACCCGCGAAGGAGCAAGGCTTGGAGGATGACGAGGAATCAGATTCACCACCTGTTTTCCAAGCCGCTCCTTTGCGTGCGTGCTCAACAAGCTCGACTCTTCCGCTTCAGTCGAGTGGTACCCCAGCCTTTGGAGGACCAATTTTTGGCGACTCCGAAGACGAGGAAGATGAGGAGCACAGGTATGTGTGTTTTTGAGTATGATATGAAAATGTTTGTGCTGTCATATTTTTGTGCTGACCATCCTTTGTTTTGTTGTGTTGCTCACAGTGCTGAAAACAACCAGCCTGGGACTCCTCCAGTCGAGAATGTTCCAGCCGTGGAGCACTCGAAGTCTGCACCGACTGGAAACGAGGCTGCCCAGCCCATGGCCACTGACGCTGTCGTTGAAACAGCCAAGGCGGCAACTCCAGATGTCGGGACATCGGTCGCGGCTCCTGAGCCGTGGATGAACCACGTGAGTAACTTTTTGCTTGACCCGTTTAGTTGTAGGTCTGTGAGAATTTTTAGATTTTTGCTGAATCCGTGTGCTCGCAGCCCTTCTACCACACCTTGGCAGATTCTGCCAAGGCTTATGTCCAGGTGGAGCAGGAGAGGGACACCATGCGCGCCGAGCTCGAGCGGCTCAGTCGTGAGTTCTCCTTTTTGCTTTTGTTTTGCCCAACTTCTTTTCGCAATGCCTGATTTTGTCGAGTATTGAATGCACGTAATTTTTGCTGGGCCAGGCGAGAAGAAGGAGCTGGAAGACGCACTCGCCGCGCAGCGCGAAGAATCGAAGAAAGAGCTGGCTGCCGCCACCAACTCAGCTGCTGCACGCGAGCGAGAATATGCTGACCAGCTCGCGGCACTCGCGCAGGCCATGGGAGGTGAGTAATCTTTTTCTCCTTTTGATATGACGATATAACTTGTCGAGTGTCGTACTTATGCCTGTTTTGAATTGTGCAGAAGCTGTTGGCGCACCGGCCTCTGCAGACGTGGCGAGTGACGATCTTTCGCTGGAACAGGCTGTGGGCGGCTTAGGCGCTCTATGCAACCAGGCGAAAGAAGCACTCGCCAAATCAACGAGCACACTTGGTGCTGTATACCAAGTGGTGTTCCCTACTGGCGTGGTGCCGTCGACGGTGGATGACTTCGCCAACGTGTTTGGCCCCGGGACGTCCACCATGGCGGGTTTTGCTCGCGCCAACACGGTACGCGGATCCGAGTCCACCATCAAGCTTCTTATGGGACATGGGATAGATTGCGACTATGAGGCAGCACTGTCTGCGTTCCCTCAGAAGCCAGACGGGAAGCCCATTTCGCTGAAGGGGGTGAGCGGAGCAGCCGCGCGACTGGCTGAAGTTTTCATGAACACCATGGAGCGCCGGGCACTCGAGACTGCCAATCGTCTGCTTAGGAAATCGAAATCTTAGGCTTAGGGTAGCTGTACCCTTTTGCTTTTTTATGCCTTGTAATGATACCTTCTGAACTGCGCGAGTCTGCGCTTTGTTTTTGCTACCTTGTTTATGCAAACTGTCTTTTGCCAATGTCTTTCATTTGGAGAGTTGTATGCTTATGACGCGAGTCTTACAAACTTTGTGTTTGTGATTATGCTCTTTGAACAGTCACGAGAACCTGCTACTGCGACTAGTTCCTCGCAGGCTCCAACCACCACCCGATCCCAGGGTCAGGTGGCAAATGATGCCAAGGTGATGGAGTATATGAAGGCTAAATATGTGAGAATGGAGCAAGATCTGAAGGACGCCCAGGCTGAGCTGAGTCGATTGAGGGCCAGACCCGCGTTGGCCACCCAACGCGAGGATTATGTTCTCGGGGAGATGGAGCTTGTGAACAGGCAACTCGAGTGTAAGTTCGAATCTTGCTTTGTTTTACAAGCTTTTTGTGTAGCTTTTGTCCTTTTGATCTAACTGGTGCGCCCGTATTTGTAGGCTTTGTCGACAACTTCCAGGCTGAACAGATTCGCGTGGAAGGACGCCTGGATAGCGTGGTTGACGACCCTACAACTGGGCGTCAACACTTTTGGCTTGATAGGTACCATGCCCGCATACTTGCCACCCTGAAGGATCGCGTCTGGCGAAGTGCTGAGCTGCTGGAGTTATGCCGGGCATCGTTTATTCGTCTGAACGAGACTCTTTTTCCTTCGGGGCCACAACCACAAGGGATTCGTGCTGTGTTGAACATCTTCCGCCAAACAAATCCCATTCGAGAGTTGCTGTCTCAAAGACTTGTAATTGGAGCCAACGCTGCAATGGCGTATATGCGTAGTCGAAAACCAAGGTTGGTGTTGCGGACACCTGCAGCCGGAGAGGTTCTCGAACAAAAAGACTTGGATGACACGATCCAAGCTGCGGAGACACTGATCGAGTGCACTCGCGAACACTTTGCGGCCCCGAGCTGCCCGTAAAAGACGAGCCTGAGGATTAGAATGGTTTGCGAGTGCAATTTTTGTATAGGGGGCAGCCCCCGAGTGTAATTTTTGACTCTTTGTATATTGTATAGTTTGTATACTTTGATTTTTTGCCGAGCCCCCGAGTCAATCGAGCGGGGTTTGTGAAATATGTGTTGGTTATGAACCGATGACTGTGCAGCCCCCGAGTATTCGAGTGCGGCTGCAAAGTTTTTATGTTCTTTGTTCGGATCCTTGTTACGCAGCCCCCGAGGGTCTCGGGTGCGGTTAAGGTATGAATTATGCAGGTGGTAGCCACAAAGGAGTCGAAGGAACATTGATTTTATTCCTCTTTTGAATGTTAGGCTGCAGGCCGCCTCATTAAAAACCTTCCAGTCCCCTTAGGTACCCTGGTAAGGAAAAGAGCGCGTCTGAAACCTGCAGCCATCCGACATATAGCCTATTACATTGTATGACTGTGAGCACTTTATGCGTAGAAACGGCGCAGATGCGCAACGTTCCACGGATTGTGAGAGGGTTCGCCTGTCTTCGCGTGCTTCAGTCGATATGCACCTCCACCAAGGACCTCCGTGATGATGAAGGGCCCTCCCATGGGGAAGCGAGCTTGTGCACCTTCTTTTGCTTCAGTCGAAGAACCAGGTCGCCAACGACGAAGGACCTGGTGCGCAGTCGACGGCTGTGGTAGTTGCGAAGGTCCTGCTGGTAAACAGCTGTGCGGGCTAAGGCCGTGTCGCGCGCCTCATCAAGCAAGTCGACTGCGTCTTCGAGTGCCTCTTCTGCGTCTTCTTCATTGTATGCTTCAACTCGTGGTGCGTTGAACCTTACGTCTGATGGCAGAATCGCCTCTGCACCGTAGACCATGAAGAATGGGGTGAACTGCGTAGAAGTGTTGGGAGTTGTGCGTAGGCTCCATAGCACAGACGGTAGTTCTTCGACCCAAGCACCTGCAGCTCTTTTGAGTGGCACCAGGAGGCGCTTCTTGATCCCACTCGTCACAAGCCCATTGGCCTTTTCGACTTGGCCATTGGATTGCGGATGCGCCACGGATGCGTAGTTGAGCGTAATGTCCTGCTCTTTGCAAAAGGTTTTGAACTCCTCAGCCGTGAAGTTTGTGCCGTTATCAGTGATGATACTGTTTGGGACACCGAAGCGATAGATGATGCTCTTTATGAAGTTGACTGCCGTAGTAGCAGTCGAATTTGTGATGGGGACCGCCTCGATCCACTTTGTGAACTTGTCGACTGCCACCAGTAGGTGAGTATGCCCGCCATGCGATGATTTTTTGAGTGGCCCAACCATATCGAGCCCCCATTGGGCGAAAGGCCAGGCCAGCGGTATAGTCTTCAACGCCGATGCGGGTGCGTGCGGCCTTGTTGCGAATTTCTGGCAGCCGACGCACCTTTTGACTATGTCCTCCGCGTCTTTGAGTGCTGTAGGCCAGTAAAACCCTGCGCGAAAGGCTTTGGCTACGAGTGATCGACTGCTGGCGTGATGCCCACAGGTACCTGCATGAATGTCTCGAAGTATGGCTTGGCCATCTTCGAGTGCGATGCATCTTTGGAACATACCTGATATGCTGCGCTTGTATAACTCGCCGTTGATAACGGTGTATGCTTTTGATCTTCGAGTCACGCGTCGGGACTCGGTTATGTCATCTGGTAGCTCGCTACGGAGTATGTAAGCCAGAAAAGGTTGAGTCCAGGTTGGCTCAATGAGAAATACCTCGACAGGGGGGTCCTCTGTGCTAGGCATTTTGCTTTTGGGTGGCGTAGTCGACGGAGGAGGCTCTCGTTTCTCCTTGATGGATCTGTGTTCAATACGCTCGAGGAAGACACCAGGTGGAATTTGTGCGCCAGTTGAGCCAAGATTGGCTAGCATGTCTGCTTCTTCGTTGCTTTCCCTTCCTATGTGCCTCAACTCGCAGCCCTCGAAGCTGCCTTCTAGTGTGTTGTACAGATCGCGATAAGCGATCATGTTGTCCGCGATTGCGTCGCAGGCCTTCATTGTTTGCTGCACCACGAGGTTGGAGTCGCCGTAGATCATCAGTCGAGTGCACCCGAGTGCCTTTGCCATCCGCATGCCATGGATCAGAGCCTCGTATTCAGCCTCGTTATTGGAGGGTAGCTTGAATCCCATCTGCAAAACATAACGTAGCTTGTCCCCTTTTGGTGATATGAGGACGACGCCTGCGCCTGCGCCTTCATGTTTCTTGGACCCATCGAAGTACATGGTCCAGGAATTGGCCACGTCTGGTGCTCCAGGTAATTGGGCTTCTATCCACTCGGTTGTGAAGTCGGGTAGGACTTGTGCTTTGATAGCCTTCGGGTGCTCGTACTTGATATCTCTTGGAGCCAGCTCGATGAGCCATTTTGCCACTCGACCCGTTGCATTGGGGTTTGTGAGTATATCACCGATTGCTGAGTTGCTTACCACGGTAATCGGATGCTCGGTGAAGTAGTGTGTCAGCTTCCTTGAGGACATGAATACAGCGTATGCCAGCTTTTGATAGTGCGGGTACCGCTGTTTTGATATGGAGAGAACCTCGCTCAGGTAGTAGACTGGACGTTGTATGCTTTGGATGTGCCCCTCCTCCACGCGTTCGACTACCAGTACGGTGCTCACCACCCTGTTTGTAGCCGAGACATACAGGTAGAGTGGTTCCCGTTCCTTAGGTGCGACGAGGATTGGAGGGCTTGTGAGGATCCGCTTGAGATCTGTGAAGGCTGCTTCAGCTTCTGGCGTCCACTCGAACTTGTCCGCCTTCTTCATCAGTCGATAGAATGGTAGAGCCTTTTCACCCAGTTTGCTGATGAATCGACTGAGCGCCGCTACTCGTCCTGCTAGTTTCTGCACATCATGAAGCTTTGAAGGCCTTTGCATGGTGAGGATGGCCTGTATTTTCTCGGGTCTGCTTCGATTCCACGAGCAGAGACTAGGTACCCTAAGAGCTGCCCGGCTGGAACGCCGAACGTACACTTCTTAGGATTGAGCTTGATATGGAAGCGTTTGAGGTTTGCGAACGTCTCCCTCAAATCGTCGAGTAGTGTGCGTTCTTCCCTTGTGGTAATGACAATGTCATCAACGTAGACCTGGACGTTGCGTCCAATTTGCTTTTTGAGGCAGTCCTGCATCATGCGCTGGTATGTTGCACCCGCGTTTTTTAGCCCGAAGGGCATAGTTGTGTAGCAGTAGACCCCGAGTGGGGTTATGAACGCCGTTTTTTCTTCGTCTTCTTGCTTCATCCTTATCTGGTGATAACCTGAGTAAGCATCCAGAAAGGAGAGTCGTGCGCATCCGGCGGTGGAGTCAACGATCTGATCGATCCGGGGTAGCGGGAAGTGATCCTTCGGACAGCACTTGTTCAGCGCTGTGAAATCCACGCACATCCGAAGGATGTCTGTATGCTTCTTTTCTACGAGTACAGGGTTGGCCACCCATTGTGATTTCTTGATTTCCCTAATGAATCCTGCTGCGAGTAACCGGTCGACTTCGGATTCGACTGCGGTTCGCTTTGGACCGGAGATTCGACGCATCGTTTGCTTGACTGGCTTTGCATCTGGAAACAATTGGAGAGAGTGCTCGGCGAATTCCCTGGGAATACCTGGCATGTCGGCTGGACACCACGCAAATATTTCCCAGTTCTCACGGAGGAATTCGACGAGCGCGCCTTCCTATGCGATAGGCAGGCTCGAAGATATGTTGACTGTCTTGGTCGGATCGGTCGGGTGCACCTGATGCGACCTTGTGTCATTTGTAGCATTGAAGGATCTGTCGACTGCCAACTTCTTATGCTCTGGAAGGAGTGTGCGGTCGTTGGTAATCGCTAAGTCAGCGAGTGATTCCTCCACCCCGAACATCTCGGAGATTTTGCTGAACTCGCGGTCGCAAGCATCGGACCTTTGAAAGTTTCCACGGACAGTGATGACTCCCTTTGGTCCTGGCATCTTCAGCGTGAGGTACGCATAGTGTGGCACCGCCATGAATCGAGCAAACGTCGGGCGACCAAGAATAGCATGGTATTGTGATTTCCAGTCGACGACCTCGAACTCAATCGACTCTGTCCTGAAGTGGCTTACGTCCCCGAACGTAACGTCGAGTTGTACGGTGCCTTCTGGGCTAATTGCTTTGCCAGGAACGATACCGTGGAAGGTATTTGAAGATTTTGGGAGGTTTTCGACTGACCTGTTCATTTTGCGGAGTGTGTCCGCGAAGATGATGTTTATGCCGCTGCCTCCATCCATGAAGACCTTGGTCATGGCGTAGCCTCCTATTTGCGCGTCGAGTACCAGAGCCGCATGCCCTGGTCGAGCTACAGCTGGGGGATGATCCTCTCGACTAAAGCTTATGTGGTTTCCGATCCCTTCAGAAATTCAGGCACGGCTGGAGGTGCCATGACAGCCAAGTTCACCTGTCGAGTGATTAGTTTTTGCTGCCTGTTAGAGGGGCGACCCTTTTGTATCATGTACATCTGCCCGTGGGGCTGTGGATATTGATCATCTTCCGCCCGTAGCACAGGTTGTATGGCACCTGCGAGATTTGCGCCTGGAGCAGGCTGTGGTGCGGGTTGCGGTGGCGGCTGTGGCGCCATGAGAGCGGGCATAGCGTTGGCTGTGGTACGGGTGCAGGCATGGGCTGAGCAGGTGCTGGGCCATTCCTCTTGAGTCGTATCACATAGTCAGTCGCCATTTGGTCGAATTCCCTGCAGTTCCTTAGGGTGTGATTGGAGCGTAGTTTTCCGTCGTCCCCCTTGAAGAGGTGGAATCTGCACCAGTCGTCCATCTTTTCCTCGAACGACCGCTCGGGTTTTGCGTCGCTACGTTTGCGCCATTCTTGCCTTTTGTAGCTATCGCTCCGCTGCTCGCGATCTCGACTGTCACGTCGATCATCCGAGCGTCGATTGCTTCTATCATGGTCCTCCTTTGGCTGTGTGTATCCAGCCGCCATGAACTCGGGTCTGTTATCGTCGTAAGGACGTCTGGACCGTTTACGCCTGCGATCTTCTCTGTATGAATCTCTGCGGCTTCGACTGCCGCTTTCGTAGTTGTCTCGTGTTGGGGAAGCACGGGATCTGCGTACAGAATCCTCTCCATCTGCCCACTCAGTCGCAACTTTGATGAGGTCAGCCAGGGAGGTTGGCTTTTCACGACCAAGTGCCTCTTTGAAGTCCTTCCTGGCGAGACCTTGTATGAAGGCATCCATGGCCCTGTCTTCTGACACTTTGCCAACCGAATTGCGTATTTCGGTCCACCGCCGTATGTATGATCTCAGCGACTCGTCTGATCGTTGAGTACATGTCCTTAATTCCTCGAATGTCTTCGGGCGCTCACACAGAGGCTCGAAGTTTTTGATGAAGTCTCTGCGGAAATCATCCCACGAGTCATATGATGATGGAGGGAGTGATTTGAGCCAGTCGCGGGCAGTTCCTTCGAGCATAAGTCGTATGTACTGCATCGCCGTGGTGTTCGTGCCCCGCTGGCATGCCACGGCGAGTCTGTAATCTTCTAGCCACCCAGAAGGTTCTTGGCGACCGTTGTACTTGGGTTGCTCGCCTGTCAACTTGAACCGTTTGGGCATCCGCGTCTCACGGATGCGTCGAGTGAAGCACAATGCTCCGCATGGCTCTGGTTCGCGATCAGAGTATGAATCGCTGCTATAGGATCTTCGAGACCTGCTCCTGCTGGACCTGTGCCGGCGCGTGCTTCTCCTTCCTTCATCCGAGTGGTGGCTGCGACCACTGCGATGATGTGCTGCGTGTCGTGAGTCGACTATGTCGCGATCGCGATCCCTTGCTGGAGTTTTGTCTTCTGGCTGCATAGCCTGTGCCGCTAGAGCTAGCGATTTGAGTTGTTGGCGATGCAGGGCTGCGTTAGGGTCATTCGCCGGAGGTTGTATTGCCTTGAGGTAAGCACCTACGGAGAATAATGCACCCGCAGCAGTTTTGGGTACTGGGATTCCGTTAGCGTCCTCTGTCATGAACGACAGGTTACGGGTGATTGCTACCCTTTCATGTTCTGGAAGGCTTGCCAACCGCGACCTAGGTCGAGGGGTTGGTTGCTGTGTGGACCCGAGGGATTGCTCCCTTCGTCGGGCACTCGAGAGGCTGGCTTGCCTTTTGCGCTCCTCGAGCGTCGCTCGGTAGTTTTGCAGTCGAATTGACTCCTGCCAGTTGAAGTACTGGAAGGTCAACATCTCCTCTGGAGTGGAGTTTGGCGGCATCATAGTGCACTCCTTTATGACTTTATCTGCTTTTGCTGCCATCTCCTCCGTGATTGTCAAGGTTGTGACCCCATCTGGCATGGTTACCGTGCATGGGAATTGTGCAGGCCTGCGAGCGGCAGCGTCTGCGGATGATTCTGCGGTGAAGGCCACGTAGACCTGATGGGGCGTGACCCGAGGACAGGTGTATGTGCTGTCGATTCCAGTCATGGACTCGACATCGCCATCGAGGCTCATGTCAGAGCCAGTGTGTTCATCGAGTAGATCTTCGAGGCGAATCTCGTTGTCGATGTGCTCATCACCTATGCTCATCTCGGTGTTGGCGAAGCCATTACGGATTTCTGAGTCGAGGTTGGTGTTGGTGAAGATCTCCGAGTCGACGTTGTTGTCGTTATGAATCGCGGGCTCGTAGAAGTCATCGAGGGAGATCCCGCAGTCGAAACTCTCGTCGAGTGGTAGGTTGAAGTCGATGTTGCTTGTGTTGTATGCTGATTCTGCTTCCTCGCCTTGGAGTTCCGTCATCATGAACCTATCGAGCTCGCCGGTCGACATGGTTGTTGCGGGCGAGCAGGCTTCAGGAATCGACGATGGGGCGAGCGCAGTCGACGGAGCCTCGAGTGTACCCAGCGCCAGTTGTTGCGGATCTGCTGAGTCCTGCGTGCCAAGATTGTTTACGAAAAAATTGAATGCTCCAACAGTTAAGTTCAAACCTGATTCAAGGCCAGAAAACGCCTCCTGAAGCTCCGGCGAGTGCGGATTGAAATTCATTGGAAGAGCAGATGCGCTTTTTGCGGGTGAAGCGGGCAGGCTGCCGCTTTTCGAGTAGATCGGCGAGTCGCCGTGTGTCGCCTGGATCGGCGAGTTGCTGTTTGCTGACATGGCCGGCGAGTTGCCGTTTGCAGATGAGATCGGCGAGTTGCCGTTTGCTGGTGAGATCGGCGATTTGCCGTTTGCTGTTGGGACCGGCGAAACTTCGAGTCCAGCGCTATTCTTTCCCACAGACGGCGCCACTTGACGAGGGGTAGACTCATCAAGACCCATGGTTAAGGTCCCTAGGTTATGAATATGGGGGAGAGAACGTGGTAGAGCTGGAAGTATCGTCGGCTGACAAGCAGGGCAAAGATTTTACCCAGGTTCAGGGCCCTCGTGTGGAGGTAACACCCCTACGTCCTGCCTGTCTGTTATTGATTTGTGAATATGATGGTTACAAGGATCCCGGCGAGATGTCGATCTCGCTAGGGTTTGTGGCTCTGGTGGTTCGTTGTCTGGTTCGATGGCCCTCCCAGTCCTTAAATAATAGGCTGGGTCCCGGGTGTTCGTAACCGACTCGATTTACAAGTAAGGAAACTCTAAACCGACTATTGCTTCGCCAAACTTGGTGGATACTTCATCTTCGTGGGCCACCCTTCATGGGCTTCATGTAGGCTCTGATAGTTGGGCCTAGTCGATACGCGCACCAGGTACCCTCATGGTAGGGTACCCGATAGGCATACCCATGTCAGCCTCCCTTTGAACCCCCTGTTTTTGCTAAACGTAGCTCATTTCCCCTTTCGTCTTATTATCTCTTCATTAGGCTGCTAATCTTAAATACTAAACTAACAAAAATCGAAAATGACAAGTTTGCCCTCGTCTATTTCTTTGAGTCACGAGCCTGGAGACGGAACTTCCTCGTGCTCGTCTATTCCAGTCCGCTCCCATCTCCCGTGACCTAGCCGCCGGCCGCCTCGCCTCCGCCGCATCTCTCCCGTCCGCCGCATCTCCCTCCCCGCCCGCCGCACTCCAGGCTGCCCCAAGGTTAGGCAAGCTTCTCCCCTTCCTTTTCTCCATGGATTTTGCTTGCTTGCTCTCGGATAGCTATCTGATTCGTGAAACCTCTAGATTTCGTGGGAGCTTGGTATGGGGATTTGAGATAGTTTCGGTAGACAAAGGGTTGTGATGGATCCGTCAAGGTAACATCATATTTCCCTGTTTTGTTTGATTTGTGCATCAGTTTTGGTGTGCTAAATTTCTGATTTGTTCCATATGTATTGACTAGGATTGATGCAACGTCTATGCATGATTCTAATCAATCCAGTGTGACAAATTTAACCACTGAAGTAGAAAAGGCCAGCAACACTGTTCCAGAGGAGCCATTTCTTGTGTGGGATGAACGCACCCAAAGATGGATATTGGGACTCCATATCCTGATATGGTTGCATTTAGAAAGGCTATAAAACAATTTGCCATCAATGGGGAGTTCGAATTTGGCACTAAAAAGAATGAACCGGAGAGGTTTCGGGCTTTTTGTAAAGGTCAATCCCAACTAGGTGTACCTTGCCAATGGTCACTAACTGCTAGTTGGAAGAGAGATTTCCATTCGAATTTGTACCAGTTTTATATGCATTGTCATGGTAATAACTTTCAATCAGTACCTTTTTTTGTTGTAGGTTGTGAAGCATCAAATGGACCATATTTGCAGCTCAACAAGTGGGAAAGTGACTAGTATGACAAGTCAATCTTGGGTGGCTGATAAGGCAGTGGCTATGCTTAAGAAAGATCCATGCATGGGTGCTGTCAAGATACTGAAAGAATTGGAAGAGGAGCATCATGTCAAGCTTGATTACCGCACGGTGTGGAAGGGCAAACAAAAGGCAGCAACCAGCTTATATGGGAGTTGGGAAGAGAGTTTCAGGACATTGTAGGAACCGCACCAGCAAAAAGAATACATCGCCATGGTTTGATGTTTCAGTTAGCAATGCCATCCATCTACTCCAACAAAGAGCAAAACTGCTGCCACAACTAGCAGTCCTGGACCTGTTACAAGGAGCCAAGCTACAGCCCAAGCTGCTGCCACAACTAGCAGTCCTGGAGCTGTTACAAGGAGCCAAGCTACAGCCCAAGGTGCTGCTGCTACACCAACAAAGTCTCCAGCGAAAGGAAAGAAGAAGAGGATGACTCCTAAGAAGAAGAAATTAAGTGACCTGTGAACTGTTTGTGGCTGTGTGTGAGAGACAAAAACTCACTTTTATTTGTTGTGTGTGAGAGACAAAAACTCACTTTCATTTGATGTGTACGTGAGGTGCAAACTCACTGTTATTTTGGGTACTGAATTTGTTGACTATGCTATCAGTTTGTGGAATTTATCCTTGTGAGTTTGTTGATTTGCTGTTAGATTTGTGAATTTATCCATGTATTTGCTGTCAGTTATGTGAGTTTCTATGAATGTTAACATTGCAGGGAAATTATAGCATTTTTTTGGTTCGTAACAAGCACGTACCATCACAATATAGTTGGAAGAGAGATCAGGGGTAGTTTTGTCTATTCATGTGTCCATTTGTTATTTATACATTGACAAACCTGTTAAACATTGCAAAGGGGGGCATCAGCTACGTTTAGCAAAAACAGGGGTTCAAAGGGAGGCAGACGAACTGGGGGGTTTAAGTTGCCGTGGCACACCAACAGAGGGGGTTATTATCAATTCTCCCCTCCAGTTCTCCAGCCGCCCCGGCCGCCGGTCCTCCTCTGCCCGCCGCGCGTCCCGTTTGCTCGCCTCCTCCACCGCCGCTTGTCTTGGCAGCTGCAACGGCGACGCCCAGCCACGAGCAGCCGGATCTGGCAAGGGTTCCTCTCAGGTGAGCTTTGAAGTTTTTTATATAGATCAAAATATCAAATCACTCCACGAACACCCGATTTCCAAAATGTTTTTTTTATTCTCCAGGCTGGTTGGATGGGGTCCATCATATCCCGCAGCAGCGAGGAGGGCGAGATGAGCAGCAGCTGCTCGCCGGCGGCGGTGCTGGACGACGACGACCTGCTCGCCGAGATCCTCCTCCGCCTCCCCCCGCTGCCGTCGGCCCTCCCCCGCGCCTCCGCCGTCAGCAAACGCTGGCGCAGCCCCGCCTCCGACCCAGCCTTCGCCCGCAGATTCCGCCGCCACCACCGCCGCAACACTCCCTTCTCGGTTGCTTCGTGGAAGACGGTAACGGATTCCGCTTCGAGCCTACTCTGGATCCCCCAAATCGTGTGCCGCGGGCCCGCTTCTCATTTCCAATCGACGGAGACACGTTGTTCCTCGGATGCCGCCATGGCTTCCTACTCATGCTCCTCTTCTCTCAGGGCCCCCTCAGAATTCTGGTGTGGGACCCTATCAACGGCCACGAGCACTCCATAGCCATTCCCCCGGGGTTCAGTGAGAACTTCGCGATCAATGGAGGGGTGCTTCGCGCTGCCCTCGGAGACATACAGAACTTCCAGGTGGTCTTGGTAAGCACCGACGTCCAATGGCGAGGGATCGCGTGTGTTTACTCGTCGGAGACCGGCGTATGGGGTAATCTCATCACAACACCGTTTCCACCCAACGTTTCTAATATTTATCCCACGGAGATTGATCAGAGCATTGATGCTGTGCTTGTTGGGGATGCCCTTTACATGTTACTTTTTGGGAAGTCGTCAAGCATCATTGAGTTCAATGTTGATACGCAGAGCCTAGCTGTGATACCTCTGCCTGTGGGATTGGATATCAAGTTATGTGGCTGCTACTCGGTTATGCGGGCAGAGGGTGGTGGGACTGGTCTCCTCTTTGTGTCTCCGTCTCCGTCAGACCACAGCGCCCAATTATGGAAAATGAAGACCGATTGTGATGGCGTTGCTTCGTGGGTGCCGGGAAGAACTATTGAACTAGGCAACCTACTCTCTCTGGGTTCACAGAACCATTGGGGCATACAGATTCGAGGGTTTGCGGAGGAGAATAATATGGTCATCTTGTGGGCGTTTGACACATTAGTCATGGTTCAGCTTGACTCACTGCAGTTCAAGAAATGCAAATCTTCCAGAGAAATGTACTCACCTCGGCATCCATTCGAATGTGTCTATGCTGCAGGTAATGTCATGCCTTTATTTACAATGCTCGTATGCCATGCCTTTATTTACAATGCTCGTATGACAAAACCAAGCTATTTTCCAAACATTGGTTGATGGAACGTTGTTCACATCATTTAGCGCCAAACTAGCAATTTTATGTACTGTAGCACATTTGTTTGTTACTGTACTTTACTTTGCTGCTTCGTAAACCCCTACATAAATCTGTTAATGGCTAACTGCCGATTAGACAATAACATATAGCATTTAGCTATGCTTTGTGTGCATTATAATTTCTTCAGTTTTGGCCACCGTGGATGTTTAATACTGTATGTTAACACATGATGAAAATGACATAAGTAGATCCATCATAAAAACTTGTTTCTTCACCAGTAACAGTTCGTATACTTACTGGCCTATTAGCATTTAAGTAGAGTGAAAGTATTGAGCGCAGTCATTGTGGACGAATGATAGCATCAATTAATAAAACGATGCATTCCCCATGACCACTTGCTGTAGGATTTTACTGATTTGTTAGTGACTAGTTAGCTCATACATTTCTCAAAGGGTTCCCTACTCCCATGAGCCCCTGATGTGCCCACTGTTCTTATAGCCTTTATCCAGACCAGATGTACCAAAACTGCTAATGTTAGAAGTTGAAGGTGTGCTACTACACAAATGTTATTCGCTGTTTCAAATGTTGATATTGTTTATAATGCTGAGATGGTTCAACTTTGGATCTTATGGCACAACACTGGTAAACCTAATGTTTAATGCTTGAGTCATAAACAAACCGTGGGAATTCCCAGAGGGTTTTCCTGAATGAATACTACACATTTGTTTGACTGATGGTATTGCTTGCTCCGCAGGTATCTAGAGTGACATCCATGGTTGTGATGCAGAAATAAACTGTGAGGCGGATTTGTGAACCCCCATCTATCATCCCATCTATGTATAGACATTCCTTAACTGGGCTAGAAGGTTGAAGGCATATTTACTTGCTTGCATTTTAGTATGTGGGTGCGTGTTTGATTAGTCACAGTGTTGTACCAGGCGAGGAGATTTTGACGTTGATTCCATCTTATGTTCTGTGATGTCCCACTTTGTGTGTGTGTGTGTGTGTTTGTTGAATTTCTATCTGGTTCCAAACGCTGTATGTATTCAGAAGCTCAAGTGGTAGTGTCCTGTAGCCAATTTTGCCATGGCATTCGTTTCCGAACATGCGACTAAAACCATTTGGGCGACTACTTTCGCCCGCTACCATTGTTTGGTTCTGGTTGTAGTGCTGGAACATGTACAAGTGGAAGTGAAGCTCATTTTGCTGGATCTGTTGCGTGAGAGGAATACTTTCGAAATAGGAAGGGTTCTCAGCGGCCATTGCTACTGGCTGCCGGAAGCTAGGTACCCAGGCTCATCTCTGCGTCTATGCTCTGGAAGGCGGGGGAAGAAGGGAATTGTAGTTTATAGAACGGTGACCAGTTCAAGCTTTGGATTATTAATTGGTATGACAATGTCACACCCCTCATCATCATATAAAGTTGGCTTCGACGCCTTTCCCTGGTTAGTATACAGATATAGTATGATGCATGCATCTTGGCAACCACCACGTTGTGTATCCCTGCATCCGAAGAGATTCAGCTATCGGAATAAAATCGCGTGTCTTGCTGAATCCGACACGATTTGCACTAAGACGACTATGTATTATGCAAAATTAACCTTAACATATTTAGTAACTTCAGCGTCACGAGGTAAAAAAAAGGTGATGTGACAAGTAATTAATAAGGAGAGAGAGAGTTCATGACAGAACACATAATTAAATTATTTGTAATATTATTGTGGCCGAAAATTTGTTGTCTGTGTTGTTCAAAATTGGTGTTATTTACATCAGAAAATAATAATTGTGACACTTTGATTAGATGCTACAAAATTTTCGGCCTGCAGAATATTATTATTAGCTTGTCCAAGCCTTAACCCGTCACTCTTTTTTCCAGAAAGTTTCTGATGAGATTGAACATATTGACACTGAGATACATTCGGAAGAAAAACTCATTAAAGCTTTTTATTTATTCCAAAAAGAAAGATCTGGAGAATCGTATTGTCAATCAGGAAGGTAACTCTTATTGCTCTTGTCTCTCTCTGAGTCGTCTCGTGTTTGTATGGGATCCGTTACATTATTCTTGTACCTTCAGTTGCCTCCCAGCTTGCCGCTTATATAATTTTCTGTTCATACATCCAGATGAGATTAGACACACAGCTGTATCTGCCATTGGTGCAAAAGAGTTAACTCGTCATAAAATTAAAGAGAACCTTGTACTGCTGCTGCTTTTTTTTTTTTTTTTTTTTTTTGTTGAGATTTTGTACTGCTGCTGCTGTTCTATGTAATCTCTCCTCCAGTGCAGAAGTTTTTATCGTGGGCTTTCTCTACGGAAAACGTTTTGGGCTTCATTCACATCGTGGCTGCTGGTTCGAGTCCCCAAACCCTAAACCGCATGAGCTGTGAGGAAGGCGAGATGGGCAGCCGCCGCTGGACGACGACGACCTTCTCGCCGAGATCCTCCTCCGCCTCCCCCCGCAGCCCTCCTCCCTCCCCCGCGCGTCCGCCGTCTCCAAGCGGTGGCGCAGCCTCGCCTCCGACCCAGCCTTCGCCCGCCGCTTCCGCCGCCACCACCGCCGCAGCCCTCCCCTCCTCGGTTGCTTCATCAGACATCTCTATGAAATCCGCTTCCATCCCACTGTGGATCCCCCGAATCGTCTCCCGGAACACCGCTTCCCCTTTCCGATCGATTACTGGGACCGTGACTACATGATGCTCGGATGCCGCCATGGCTTCGTCCTCATGATCCGCTTGAATCAGGACCAGTGGACCATCGAACTCCTGGTGTGGGATCCTGTCAATGGCCACGAGCAACCCCTAGCCATTCCCCCGGGGTTCGGTGTGGAGGCCGAGATCAGTGAAGCGGTGCTTCGTCCTGGCCTCGGAGACATGAACCACTTTCAGGTTGTCTTGGTGAGCACCGACGTCGAACAAGGAGTGATCGCGTGTGTTTACTCGTCGGAGACCGGTGTATGGGGTAATCTCATCTCAACACCGCTTCCATCCCCGGGCGTGATTGAGATGTTCAAGCCTGCTGTACTTGTTGGGGATTGCCTTTACATGTTGCTTCTTGAAAAGCCGTCAAGAATCATTGAGTTCAATGTTGATAGGCAGAGCCTAGCATTGATACCTGTCCCCATGCCATTGGATTCCGGCTTCAGTCGCTACTGCTCGGTTATGCGGGCAGAAGGTGGTGGGCTAGGTATCATCTCAACGGCAGATGGCAGCACCCAATTATGGAAGTGGAAGACTGATTGTGATGGTGTTGCTTCCTGGGTGCTGGAAAGAACTATTGAACTACACAACCTACTCTCCCTACCGAATAAGGAGGGCATAGAGATTCAAGGGTTTGCGGAGGAAAATAATGTGGTTTTCTTGTGGACGTGTGGCGGTATCTTCAAGGTTCAGCTTGACTCATTGCAGTTTAAGAAACTTCCCGAAATCAACTACCCTTATCAGCATACATTCGAATGTGTCTATGCTGCAGGTAATATCATGCCTTCATTTTCAATGTCGTAGGAAAAACCAATATTTTTTCCGATGATTAGTTGATGGAACGCCGTTCACATAATTTTTGTTAAGCTAACAATTTTGAGTATCGTTTGCTGCTTGGTGACCCCTTCAGCATACATCTGTAACTTTCCATTAGCGAGTAACTATATGTAGCTACGACTTGTATGCATTCTAATTCTTCGATTGTGGCCACCATGGATGTATAATACTTCAAGTCCAACACATGATCAGAATGACATTACTAGATCTGTAATAAAAACTTGTTTCTTTACTTATAAGTTATAACAATTCTTATGCTTACCAGCCTGTTATCACTTTAAGCAGAGTGGACCAATGGAAGTATCAATTAATAAGATGTTGTGTGGCCCATGACCCCTCACTTTAGTATTTTACTGCATGAATTCCCTACTCCGTGAGCCCCTGATGTGCCCACTGTTCTTATAGCTTCTATTCGGTATTCACTATTCAGACCAGATGTAGTCAAAACTGCTAATAATAGAAGTTGAAGGTGTGCCGCTACACTAATGTTATTGTTATTTCACATGTTGGTTTTGTTTACAACACTGAGATGATTTAACTTTTAATCTTTTGGCATAATTTCCACTGGTGAACCTAATGTTTACTGGGAGGCATAAATAAATTGTGAGAATACTCCCAAAGTGTTTTCCTGAATGGATAGTACACGCTTGTTTGACTGATGGTATTGCTTGCTCCGCAGGTATCTAGAGTGACATCCCTGTGGGTTGTGGTTGTGATGCAGAAATGAACTGTGAAGTGGATTTGTGAACCACCATCTATCATCCCATCTATAGAAATTCCTTAACTGGGCTAGAAGGTTGAAGGCATATTATTTGCTTGCATTTTAGTATGTCTTTGTGTTTGATTAGTCTCAGTGTTGTACCAGGCGAGGAGATTTCGATGTTGGATTTCGTCTTATGTTCTGCGTATGAGTGTTTATGTTTGTTGAATTTATATCTGGTTCTGAACTCAGTATGTACTATTTAGAAGCTTAATTGTGAACGTTGAATGAACCGCACCTGCCTAAGTGGTGCCATTTGCTACCGGTTTCAGTGCTGTTTTGCCTTCTTTGAGATGTTGCGTGTGTGAAGGCTTGGATGAGTTTCCTAAAGTTTGTGTTGTGTGATGAGTTGGCCAATATTTCGAATGTTTATTTGGTTAGCTTATGAACAAAATAACATTTGAAATACATATTCATGGCAAGAAAGAAAGATGCATCCTTCTGTTGTTGTGATCAGGACGGGAGATAGGTAAATCACAGCCAAATTGACATGAATATGGATATGCCTTATTTTTTTTGTGTCAAAAGAAAAGATACTGAATCACGGGAATGCTTCATTGTTCATATGTGAATACTGAATTCAGGACCAGTGTTACTTACCGACAGGTGCAGCCGAGAGGCGTCCAGGCCGCATGCCGTCCTGCACGAGATGGCGGCAGCCTGGTTGGGGCTGCGATTACTGGCGGCAGCTTGTGCCTGCACCTGGGGTAGCACTGCTTGTAGCACCTGCTGCTGCTGCCCGTACAGCAACAGAATGGGCCAGCAATGGTGTCCGTCGTCTTCTTCACCTCCATCTCATTCCTCCTGCCAGTGGTGCCTTCTAGTTTTCCAAAATTAGGGAGAAGAGGACTGGTGTGGTGACTCTGTTAGTCATCAGTGTGTAGGTTCTTATATGCCACTGGAGTTCCGAGGTCAATATTGACATTTGAGCTGTAGAATCAGTAATGTAGCCAACATAGTTATTCAACTATTTTCACAGCAAATTAAATTACTTTGATCTAAAAGCGCCACGGCCGATTTTGCAGCGTATTTCAGAAAATGAATGATGCTCTGGTGGAGGGTTGTCCTAGAGCCAATTTTGCCATGGTGATATCATTTTCTAAACAAGATATCAGTCGCTAATCTTTACGATCATAACCATGGGTCTTAAACTGATTAGACAAACGCATGCTGCTCATCTCTATTATCCTAGACAAGCCCTTACGAAGCTGCCTGTGTTGATGAAGAAAGGAAACTGAATGCAGTTTTGATACAAAGCTATTTTTATGCGATGGCATGCCACTATGCCAGAGAAGGTTAGCTACAGAGCTGCCGGGAGAAAATTTAATGGGGAGAAAATACTTCCAAGCAACTTACAAGCTACTGAATGCAATTCTAATGAAACCATTCATGCCAGAACAGATTACAAAAATCTACAGATTTCTTCTAGTTACAGGGGTGCAGATCAACGAAAAGATCAGACCCGTTGTCACTCATCATCATATCTCTTCATTCTGTTACACAAACAAACACCATTCGAAAACCAAGTTACATACTCTTACTGACCACCCTTCTGGCAAATCATCTATTAAAGTCTCAATTCTACACAGAACGAGCTTCCTTCAAAACTACATGCACACCAATGGAACTGACTTACGGGCATTCCTCTTTGATGTACCATGAGTTCTGCCTGTTTCACCATCATCTAGGGTGTCTAACGTGAATTCTGCAGAGCTGTTAAGTGCTATCTTTCGTTGATCGTGCAGAGGTAACCACCCCCGGCGTTCCGTTCCAGGGGATACCTAGTGGCACCGTTCATGTACGCAAGGTGACTCATGGCAGCATCTCGGAGACCGGACCTGTTTGGCGCCTTTCCTTTCTTCCGCTTCTTTATCATAGTGCAACTGCTCATAGCACCATCGCTTCCAGCCCCAGGCCTCCTACAACATAATTTGCCACGATGAAGTTTCAATTTATACAAGTTAAACCATAATGATAGTTTGTGTCTGCTTAGTAAGGTCAGTAAAAGTTCAAATTACAGCACCAAAACCTAGCAGATGGAATACGACGGCAACACCCTAAGTAAGACTAGTGTGGCTTATTTTAACGAACGAAAGACACCAAACTGATAGAGAAAGGAATGCCCGAGAGCTTACCTCAACAACTTTTCTGAAGCAACTCTAGCAGCTTCAATGATGTCCTTGGTAGGTAGCCACTTTATAACCCTTCCAGGATCACCTCGCATCGGTGAGTGGATTTTTACAAGCTGCACATGATTTTCTGTATAAGTAAATGACCCCTTCGGTAACAACGAACCATAGTTGAAGTTCTCAATGGATGTAAATATGGTTTAATTAGGTTAGAGGAAGAGATACTAACACCAAGACATTCCATCATTTGATAATATGCTCTGCCATGTAGCGGAGTGTGTCCCTTTCTGGACTCTGAAAAGTATCTTGTCCTAAAAAATTGTAACATGAACTGTAAGTAAAAGTACATGCTTAAAATGACAGTTGACATGTAAATCACATACCATTCCTTGTAGCCTGGGTCTACTGTAAATCCATACATGTCGACACTGTCACAGATGGAGAGAGCAAATTCAAGAGCTTTAAGCCCAGTTCCTTTAGCAGAGGAGCCAAATGATGTGCCTAGCATGAGATATACCTGATTGGTTATTGGAAGTTCCTACATAACAATAATTCCGTCAGGAAGGTAACGAAATATGTACCCAAACCACCCTAATTTCAAAATACGATATAGCTAAATTACCCGAATCATCTGGTTCATGGCATCATGTATTGTTGTCTTAACGATCAGTGCTTCCTTTTTTGTTTCTGCAACCATGAGAATTAGCGTTGCTTTTCATCTCGTATCCCACAAAAAGAGAAATATGTGGCGGGGACTTACCATCTAATTCAACAACTTTATCCAGTGCCTTTGCAGATCCTCGATTAAGAAGGCGAAATGTACTCTTTGTACCAACGTACTTCGTGTAGTTCTGCAAGGCAGAAAGAAAAAGTCAGGCAAGTGAAGGTGAAGAAATCAGAGCAGGAAAGATAAGTATCTTAGGACAACCTTAACTGGTGCACCATTTTCTCTAATGACGACATCATAAGAATCAATCTCATCCCCAAAACTAGTGTTAAGAAGATCCCTGGAGTTTCCGACAACAGCACATCTACCAAATTGCTGAGGTACATATGGAGATGTCTCAGGGAGAACCAATGAAAGCTTCTCCATGCAAAGAGTTCTGTTCCTGCAATTATTCCTGTGAAGCCAAACTTAAACATAATCAGCAATCTCTTTAATTTAACCACAAGGTAAGTCTTATGTGAAACTGCAAAACTTGTGTCTACCCACAGAAATTTTCCTTTGTTGATCCTGCGCCATGCATACTCCTCCCAGCCATTTGGTAATGCATCAATGTACTCCTTTGTGAGTATTGTGGTACTGTTGCGAACCTAGGAGAAAAGAAATAGAACTTAGTGAGTGCATAAGCTACTAGTGCAATCCTGACAAAGTAACTGACAACACTCACCACTTATGATGTTTTGCAAATTTTCACTATATCCACTGTATTAATCACAAAGATATAATAGTAGAGTAGAAATATGCACACCTGCTCCCATGCAGCCACGGCTTCACAAAGATTGAACTCAAAAGCCAGCCCTTCAGGCTCTCCAGTTATTGGATCTCTCTGCATAACATCGGTCATAAGAGCTAAGAAAACGATCACAAAATTAAGGCAAGCTGGTCTAACTATGAGGGGAACAACAGACTCATGGTCCACACTTTAATAAAATTCTAGGTACAAATCAAATTAAACAACTGAAAGGAGAAATGCTCAGGTAAGAAATGACAGAGCACAGTGCGCTTACCCACATAGAATCTGTGTCACTCGGATACTGTATTACAACACGACAGTAATCCTCGCCAGCAATTGCTTGTAGTCCTAGACCATTAGCATCCTGCAAAAAAAGAAATCATGAGTACAACTTAAACGAACCAGCGCGCTAATCGTCTTACAAAGGAGATCATCAAGTAGCCAGCATCGCAATTACTGGCAACGAAAATTCAAAAAACAAATACTGGCAACAATTGTTTTTTGTACATAAACCTGGATAGTTGCCAAACATCAAATCCATCCCAACCCTAGACAATTAGCACTCTCTTACCACCAACCCTTCACATTTACTGAACAGCAAGCATCACATTACACCAATTCTAACTACAAATCCAGAAAACTATCGAACATTCACGCTGCCAATCCGCCAGAGCTCCTGCATTTCAGAGGCTCATGCCCAGGTTATAATCCCACAATGTAGCATCGAATTTGCACAAGACTATGCAGCCGGAGTCCCAGTTGGTTCTGCTAAAGCGGCAGAAAATCGACAGAATACAGGGGAGTAAATAGATCGGCAACAAGGTAGTGGCTCACCACGCACTTGCTGAACCCTCCCTGCAGCGCGGCGAGCGCCTCCAAGTCCGCCTCCGAAAGCCCCGCGCCGCCATCTGCAACCACCGCCCACCCCGACTCAGGGATCTCTCTCCAAAAGGAAAAAAAAAAAGCAGAGAGAGGCGCGTGGGGGAGGGTACGTTACATGAGGAGAGGCCGGAGAGGTAGATGAGGATCGCGCAGACGCTGGAGACTATGGCGGCGGCGAGGGCCAGCTGGAGCACCCGCATGGCCGGAGGCGGCGAGCCCTAGCGGCCGCGCTCTCGCCGGAGTTGCTTCGCGGTGGGGAGTGGGAGTGAGTGGTGGGCCGAGGAATGGCTTCCGCGTGTGTTCAAGCCCGCTTGCTGGAGCTCCTATCTGACGCCTCTCAGCGTCAGCTAGCGAGAGTACGCGTACCCCGTGAGCTTTGTGGGCTCGGGCCTAGGCTTTGTGGACTCGACCCATTTATGATCGCTAGAGTATCCGGACCTTTCACGATTTCTCTTTTCTCTCGTTCTAATGCTGTTTTGGACGTGTCTATACTCTATACCTCTTCATGATAAAAAATTCTATTTTCAAAGGTACCAATGAGTCTTTCGATTTAATTTGTTTAATTACCGAAATTATTCTCAACTTGTTGATTTATTCTACAAAGCAAAAAATAATGATCAAACTTGACTTTTTGTGACACAAAGTTGCTTTCTTTCTAATCAAAGATTGTCTTTCGATCAGTTTTACAAAAGCAATAATTCTCAACTATTAAAATTTAATTCTTACTAAAGTAATGCTCAACTTGCACATACAAAAGAAATTTGTAAATCAAAGATTGGCTTTTCATGACATGAATCTGCTTTCCAACAAGTTTCTCTTTCCGAACATGCTAGTCCATGCCCTCTAAATCGGGAGAAAATTTTAAATTACTATTTAAATATTATGAAAAATAATTATATATTACTAACTTTCTTTCTAATCAAACAATTCATGAACATATCAATTTGTGCTAGAAAAGCAAGTTTTTACCACACACTTTTTTAATGGTGACAAAAAGGTTGTTTATATTGTGGTCATTTATCTTGGCTACACTTTGAAACACAACATTAAATAACTAGAAAACAAATCCATAAACATGGACGGATTTTAGGATTGATCTTATAAGTGCGTTCCACCCTCTAAACTTATAAATTTAATATGCATTGTGAGCGCCATCATTGATAATTAAGACATATGAATATGACGTAGAGCAAAACTTATTTTTTGTCTCTACAGGCACGATCCGCCAGTTCCATCGTGGGTACACGAAGGAACATGTGAAAAAGACAGAAAAGAGTTGCACATGCACATTACACGGAATCAAATATGCTTGCCTTGTCATACATAGGTATTAATTATTAAGTACTAGAGTACTAACTAACTGAGCCTCAGTATATAGGGGCTCACATGGAAGACGCATCTGTTCGTCGAGCTCGAGCTATTTCGATAACCTAACGGCTACAATAGCATCTTAAGAGTTGCGCTTCCATGGATATATCAGCGCTAAGCTTGTCGTGGCGATCGACCACGCCGCGAGATGTAGTAGACCTAGTTGGGCCCGCAAATTTTGCCGCGCCAAGCGCCTGCACCGAAAACATACAAGACAGACGAATCATTATTGTCTCTTGAAAACCTTGCAGATTATGTAGAACGAATTGTAATTACGAGATTCAAGAGAGAGTAGGTCGTGTTGGGTTTAGGGCAACATACTGTGTGCGCTCTTGAGTCGCGGCAAGCTCTGACGTGAACGATCGGACCCTGGTGATCGAAGGCTGGCCGCCGGTAGCGATTCGCCGCCTGATTGTCTGCATCACCAGCTGACGCAACGCCGCCGCCGCCGCCATGTGTGTCGCTACTCGCTAGCTCGTTCGAAGACGACGATCTTCCCGTACGTAGGTGGACGACCGAAGCGGGTAGCACTATGATGGATCTCGATCGGCTGGTCCGCAGCTTAATAAACGTGGCCTTGGGTATTGACTCGGAGTCGGACTCCACTCCAACCCGGCTACGAATCCAACACGAATCGGGCCCCGTCAAAAAAAAAAAAAAACACGAATCGAGGGGCGCACCTTGCGAGCCCGTTTGGTTAAGCGAAGAGCAATTTGTGCCGTGTTGGAAAATCTCAAAAAAAAAAAAAAAATGTGTGCCGTGTTGGATTTTTAGGCTGGAGAGGCGTGTGGGTCTTTAACAAAACTCACTAACCTCGCAACGTTATCACAAAACAAAAAAACTAACCTCGCAACGAAAAACCTCTCAAAACAAAAACCTCGCCGCCCCAGCCTCTCCCGCCTCCGCCCCCCATCGCCGCTGCTGCCGCGGCGGCGGCGGGCTCCTTAGCCACCACAAAGGTGCAAGAGGGGATGCTCACCGTGAAGGCGTTCGGCGCGCAAGCGCTACTCCGTCGCCATGGCCGTGGTGCTCCGGTCGATGACGTGCGGCGTTCGACGGTCCCTCTCGGTGTCGGAGGTGCCGGGAGGCGGCTGCCCGCCGGTGCGGAGGCTGGCCGGCCGGCCAGATCTGGGTCAGGCAGGCCCGGAAGCGGGCGACGACCGCTCAGGCCTCACCGGCGTTCGTGGACGTCACAGCGGTAGGTCTGCTCCTGCTAGCGGTGGTGTAGGTGAGTCAGAAGAGCCATCGGCTCGGTGGCGGAGGTGACGGCCGCGCGAGCCTGATCTGGGCCTCGCAGGCCCGATCTGGGTCACGCGGGCCCGATCTGGGCTGCGCGGGCGCGAGCCCGTCCAGTGCGCTTCGGCAAATCCCGCTTGTGCGGAGGCAAGCCATGGCCAGGACAGTGTCCTGCGGCGTGCTACCAGCGCGAGTGCCGACGAGATCTGGGCCATTTGGGCCCAGTGTTTCGGGCAACGGCCTAGGCTGCAGCTGCTTTTGCGGCGGCGGCTCTCCCTCCGACCTCCGTGGTCGCGCTCGAACAGGTATTGACGCGGTTGTTTAGATGCGGCCGTCGTGGTGTCGCCGGGCTATCGTCACTGGTGACGTCTAGATCCGGGTTTGGCCGAGCCTTGCCAACTAGCTCTGGCGTTCAGCCTGCGGGGGATTCTAGTTGCGGCTAGAGCCTAGTGCTTCCTAGGTTGGGGTGCGGCAGTGATCGCCGTCGTTCCAGAGTCGGTGACGGCGTCACCTCCGGGTGTCGTTCCCTTGTTGAAGGTGTCTGATACGTCTCCAACGATACGTCTCCAACGTATCTATAATTTCTTATGTTCCAAGCTAGTTTTATACCAATAGCTACATGTTTTATTCACACTTCATAGCATTTTTATGCATTTTCTGGTACTAACCTATTAACAAGATGCCACAGTGCCAGTTCCTGTTTTCTGCTGTTTTTTGTTTCTAGAAAAGCTGTTCTGGAAATATCCTCGGAATCGGACGAAACAAAATCCCAGATGCCTATTTACCCGACACGTTCACGAAGTCCGAAGGAGAGACGAAGGGGGGCAGCAGGGCGCCGTCCCCACACCGTGGCGCGGGTGGGCCCCCTGTCGCGCCACCCTATGGGGAGCGGGCCCTGCGCCTCCACCGACGTTGCCTCTTCGCCTATTTATTCCCACAGACGCGAAAACCCTAAAACACCGAGACATTATTCCAGAAAACATCCTCTGCCGCCGCCGCCATCAACCCTAACTCGGGGGGTTCTGAAGTTCTCCTACGGCACCCTGCCGGAGAGGGGAATCATCACCGGAGGGCTCTACATCGCCATGCCTGCCTCCGGAGTGATGCGTGAGTAGTTCATCTCTGGACTACGGGTCCATACAGTAGCTAGATGGTTGTCTTCTCCTTTTGTGCCATCATGTTTAGATCTTGTGAGCTGCCTATCATGATCAAGATCATATTATTGTAATGCTACATGTTGTGTTTGTTGGGATCCGATGAATATTGAATACTATGTCAAGTTGATTATTGATCTATCATATATGTGTTGTTTATGATCTTGCATGCTGTCCGTTATTAGTGTAGGCTCTGGCCAAGTTTATACTTGTAACACTAAGAGGGAGTATTTATGCTAGATAGTAGGTTCATGCCTCCATTTAATCTGGCACAGTGACAGAAAGTTCTAAGGTTGTGGATGTGTTGTTGCTACTAGGGGTAAAACAGCAATGCTTTGTCTAAGGATATTAGTATTGTTTACATTATGCACCATATTTAATGCAATTGTCTGTTGCTTGCAACTTAATACTGGAAGGGGTGCGGATGCTAACCTGAAGGTGGACTATTTAGGCACAGATGCATGCTGGATGTCGGTCTGTGTACTTTGTCGTAATGCCCAAGTGAATCTCATAGTGATCATCATGACATGTCTATGCATTGTTATGCACCTCTCTATTTGTCAATTGCCCAGCTGTAATTTGTTTACCCAGCATGTTAGTATTTTATTATGGAGAGCCACCACTAGTGAACCGTGGATCCCGGTCCATTCTTTTACATCTGAAATACAACATACTGCAATCATTGTTCTTTTACATTCTCTGCAAGCAAACATCATCTTCCACACTATACGCCTAATCCTTTGTTTTCAGCAAGCCGGTGAGATTGACAACCTCACTGTTTCATTGGGACAAAGTAGTTTGATTGTGTTGTGCAGGTTCCACGTTGGCACCGGAATCCCTGGTGTTGCGCCACACTACACTCCTTCACCAACACCTTCGAAGCAACGTCGTCCTCCTCCTGGATTGATAACCTTGGTTTCATACTGAGGGAAAAATTGCTGCTGCACTCATCATACCTTCCTCTTGGGGTTCCCAACGGACGTGTGACATTACACGCATCAGCGTCCCGACGGCGATTCTCTGGTCTGAATTGATGGACTCCGTCCCTTCGCCTCAAACTGCTCCTCCTGGTGGCCACGTGTAGTGCTCGCTTCTCCGGTAGTTTGTGGATCACCCTTCGTGCTCTCGCCTGAGCCATAGGGTTGGGTGGTTTGGGGTCTAGGCGAAAGCTTTGTAGGACCACGGTCTCTGCCGACGACGTTGACGCGGTCTTGGGCCATGCACCTTCTTGGAGGCGTCGCCGCAAGACCCCCCTCCTTTGGTTCCTCATGTTCTACCAGGTTGCCGGACCGGCGATGGGTGCCCCCATTGGGCTGTAATGAAGATGCGGTGGAGGTTTGTTGGCGTGGACATGATCGTGATCACTCCAGTGCAACAGAAGACAAGGCTCAGTCAACCTCTTTCAAGCTGGTGCTCCAACTTGATTTTTCTTTTGTGTTGTCTCCTGTTGTTTGTTTCGGTGGGCGTTTTTGCGCTCTTGTGTGTGTTGTAACTCTTGATGTAACCTTAGCCGGTTGTTGGCTTTGTTAATTCAAAGCCGGCTCATTTCGATTCTTCTGTTTAGAGAGAGAGAGAGAGAGAGAGAGTTGTGGTTCTTAGTTGCGGGAGTGACAAATTGTAAGAATGTTGATTATTTCTCAATATATATGCTTCCAAAAAAAGTAGGGTGAATAATGGTAGGTTTGTATTAGTTGACGACAATTGACATGTCAGGAGCGATAGATTGCAATAATACTGGTTAATTCTTAATATAATTGATTGAAAACAGTGAATTAGGATGAACAATTGTAGTTTATGTGTTGGTTGATGATAATTGACAAGTTAGGTAGATATAAATACTACGTGTGGTCTTGATGTGTCATATATCAGATACATCTGTTGATTACTGGAGTCACACTAAATATGAAATATGACCTCCATGCAAAATAAAGGTTGTAATGGTCAATTTCTCTGCAATACCATGAGACTTTGGAGTGTTATGCAATCATTAAAGGCGAAACTGGAACCGAGAGGCCCTGGTGGGGCGACATCGATGAAAGCGGGGATAATACGGCTACATTGTTTGATCATGCCATATGTGTCAGATATTGGTACATAATAATAATATTTTTTGGTAAAAAATAGATAAAAACTGCGCGTCCCCCTCCCTCTCCCTTGATCTTAGAAGAATAACATAATCTGTCTACTTACAATAATAGAGCATCTTAAAAATAAATATGTGTGGTCTTGATGTGTCGTATAAGATCGGATACACCTATCTGCCGATGACCCGACCCACACACACATTAATTTGAAGTCACACGAACAACAAAATATGATCACAATACAAAATAAAGGTCGTATTGATCGGTTGGTCTGCAATTCATGATCTAGGGTGCGACACAATCAATAAAGGCAAACCTGGGACCGAGTGGCCTCGGTGGTCGCGACACTGATGAAAGCAGAGACGATACAGGTACACCGCTTGATCATGTCACATGTGTTGGGTACATATGACATAATAATAATACTAGAGCAACACCCTGCGCATTGCAGCAGGCATCTCTTGAGAAATTTAATAAACCACATGAAACCTGAATTTGACTACAGAAATATGCAACATTTAGTTAATCATGGCAGCCAAGAGGCTAAAACTTCTAGACATCGAATGAATTGTGTGTATGATTTAGGGGTGTATCTGATTGATATAGATAAGATTATGTCAACGGTTTGAGAAAAACGGATGTTGTGGATGGCTTGCATGAAGATGACATGTACTTTGCGGCATAAAATTTCTAGAGACTTTCTGAGGGAAAAAATATAAAAGAGACCCTAATTTTGAATAATAGATATATGATTTTTATCATTGATTTTTGTTGGCAAAACGTTCACAAGCAAAACTAATTCCTGTGTTCTACTTGCACATGATCTAATTGTGTAACTACATAGCCTCATGGTGTGATCTTATCATTCGAACATAAGAAAATGATGTGGACTATTTGATGGGCTAAAAAAGGATGATGTGGATGTTTGCATATAGAGAAAGAAAATAATTAATAAATATTAGTGGGATGACATGGACAATTGATTGCTAAAAGAGCAAGTGATGTGGATAACTTGCACGTGGAGATAGAAAAATATTAATTACACTTAGTGGGGTTTTGCTTTATAAGAAGTATAGATTTGTTGTTAAAAATAGATAAAAAACTTGCGGGTTCCCCCTCCATATACAAAAATGACATAATCAATCCGCTTATGATTTTTATATCACCTTAATATTTTATTACTAAAGATGCATTCTTTTAGAAGGAAGAAATCTCAAACCACGTGTCCCTAGACGCAACAAACCACACTGTCAATGATTTCCTGATACGCGTAAAGCACACGTTCGTTGGGAGACCCCAAGAGGAAGGTATGATGTAATGTAGCAGCAAGTCTTCCCTCGGTATGAAACCGAGGTTATCGAACCAGTAGGAATAGAAGCACTTCTGAAGGTTGTCAACGCGCTAGAAAACAGCTGTTGCAGGGAGATAGCAGAGCACTCCCTGGCAACAACGCCAGAAAACAGGCGTCGAAGGGGAGGTCTGACTGTTGACTTAGAACCTGCACACAACACAATCAAAATACTTTGCCCCAACGATACAGTGAGGTTGTCAATCTCACCAGTCTTGCTGAAAACAAAGGGTTAACCGTATGGTGTGGAAAATGATGATGAATGATTGCACAGAATGTAAAGGAGCAATGATAGCAGTAGGTTGTGTTTATCAGATGTAAAAGAATGGACCGGGGTCCACAGTTCACTAGTGGTGTCTCTCCATAAAAGATAACTAACATGTTGGGTAAACAAATTACAGCTGAGCAATTGACAAAATAATGCATGCAAACCAATGCAATAATATGTCATGATGATTACTATGATATTCATGCGGGCATTACGACAAGATACGTAGACCGTTATCCAACAACATCTATGACTAATAATCCACCTCCAAGTAGTCGTCCGAGTTCCCCGATGGTATTAAGTTGCAAGCAACAGATTATCACAATAAGTAAAGTGCATAATGTAAACAAATGCATTAGACCTAACAGCATACCATTAAGCTAAGCATCGGTTAGGTTGTTAGGTTATCCCTAGTGGCAACAACACATCCACAACCTTAGAGGTTGCTGTCACTCTCCCAGATTAAACGGAGACTGAACCCACTATCTAGCATAAATACTCCCTCTTGGAGTCACAAGCATCTACTTGGCCAAAGCATCTACTATCAACGGAGAGCATGCAAGATCATAAATAACATATAACATAGATGTAATAATCAACTTGACATAATATTCAATATCCATCGGATCCCAGCAAACACAACATGTAGCATTACAATAATATGATCTTGATCATGATATGCAGCTCACAAGATCTAAACATGATAGCACAAAGTGGAGAGACTACCAACTAGCTACTGTTATGGACCCGTAGTTCAAGGATGAACTACTCACGCATCACTCCGGAGGCATGGATGATGATGTAGAGCCCTCCGGTGATAATTCCCCTCTCCGGCAGGGTGCCGGGAAGAGCTTCTGAACCCCCCCCCCCCCCGAGCTAGGGTTGACGATGGCGGCATCTCTGAAACTTTTCGTGGATAATGGCTCGGTCGTCTAGGGTTTTCCCGAATAGATGAATATATAGGCGAAAGGGCGGCGGCTGGAGAGGCTCGTGGGCCCCACGCCACCCCACGGCGCGGCAGGTAGGTGGGCTGCGTCGTGCCCTGGCGTGGCCGGCCCACGGCTCTCCTTCTTCTCCCCTCTGGACTCCGTGTACGTGGTGGAAAAATAGGGACTTCTGCCTTTGTTTCGTCCAATTCCGTGAACTGGCACTCTGGCATCTTGTTAATAGGTTAGTCCCAGAAAATGCATAAAAATGATATGAAGTGTATATAAAACATGTAGAAATTGATATAATATCAACACGGAACATCAGAAATTATAGATACGTTTGAGACGTATCACTTCCCTAACTCACAAATTGTTTAACATGTATAAAAGTGGGCATGAGAGGTCGTGGGAACATGGGATGCTGATACCAGAAGCTTATTAGCGCTCTCAAGCTGCGTGTCCATTACTTTTATGCTATTTAACTTGTGGATTATATTGTAGTTATTTATCTCGTCTACACTTTGAAACACAAAATTGAATGACTAGAAAATAAATCCGTAGACATGCATTGATTTTAGGATTAATATGCATTGTGAGTACCATCATTGATATGGCAGATGAATAGGACGTAGAGCAAAACTTATTTTTGTCTCTGCAAGCACGATCTGCTAGTCCGATCGAGAGTTGCGTTACACGAAGAAACATGATAAAAATACGGAACAGAGTTATACAAGCACATTACAGTAGAGTAAAATATGATTGGCTTGTCATACATAGATATTTAGTATTAAAAACCCGACTAATTGAGCCTATATATACATGAGCTCACATATAGCTCTCATCTGTTCGTCGAGCTATTTCGATAACCTACAGCTACAATAGCATCTTAAGAGTTGCGCTTCCGTGGGAAAAACGGCCCGTAGTAAAACATCGCGAAGTTTGTCACGCAGATCGACCCACCCGCGAGATGTAGACCTAGTTCGGCCCGCGCATTTTGCCATATCAAGCGCCTGCACCAAAGTATACAAGATATATTATTTTTAGATAAGACTAATCATTATTGTTGGAGCCCTCGTGCAGTTTGCCGTATCGAAACGATTTTGTACTTTCGAGATTCAAGAGGGAATGATAATTAGCACAGTGGTAGTTTGTGTTGGGCTGTTGGGTTTTAGGAGAACATACGCTGTGCGTTCTTGATGCGCGGCAACCTCTGACGTGTACGGTCGGACCGCCAGATGACCCTGCGCCAAAGTTCTTGATCAGAAAAAAACATAGCCATGCAACATATGAATCGCAATGCAAGAATTGCAATATTCTCAGACTTGATCTCTCTGGATTAATCGACGGATGGATGGATGGATGCGAACCTGTGCCATGGTGGTGCCGCCAGTGATCGAAGGCTGGCCGCCGGTAGCGATTCGCCGCCTGATCGTCTGCATCACCAGCCGACGCAACGCCGCCGCCGCCGCCGCCATGTGTGTCTGTCGCTAGCTCGTTTGAAGACGGCGATCTTCCCGTACGTGGACGACCGGAGCGGGTAGCAGTACGATCGATGGGTCTGAGTCGATCGGCTGGTTTAATAAATGTGGCCTGGGGTATATATCGATCGAGTCGGAGTCGGACTCCACTCCACTCCACGAAGATTATAATTAGATCCGCTTTTAAAAAAAACTTACTAAGGTTTATTCTTTTAATAGAATGGAAGAAAATATCAAACCGCATCCTCCGCTAGACGCAGCAAACCATACTGCCAAGGACATTTCTGACTCACAATTTCCACAACACAAGTATGGTGGAAAATTAGTGGATTAGAGCGACGTGTCCTCTAAAACTCTGCTTGTTTATTTGTTGGTTGTGAGTGTTCAACAAGCATGCCCCTCGTTTTCTAAAACTCTATATGACCGCGCAACAACACGATTCGAGCATATGAACGTCATGCTCATGATCTTCAGGTGGCCGCACATCATCTTCCGACACCGTCTAGCAGTTGAGTCTCACTTCCGTGCAATGGTATCGCTACTTTTTTTTTCCGTTTCTTGTTGGGCATGTTAATTTGCGTTGTTATCCCACCAGACCTTTCTCTTTGTTTATAAAGCGGGGTGAAATACTGCTTTCCAGAAATAACATGATTAGAATCAAATAGAAAGTGTTTGGCATACAACAACAAGAAACCGTGTGTGTATGTTTTGAGTAGGAAAGTATTTTATCTTATGTCGACATACAAAATACTTAACATTCAAAACTTCTAAAGTGTACTAAAAAAATGTTTGTAACCAAGGAAGGCTTTCAAATCTTCTCATGGTTCTATGCTGACCTCTTTTTATAAGAGGGACGCGAAAGGAAATCTAACACACGATTTTCATAAGTCACTTGATTAGAGCGACATGTCCTGTCAATTCATCGCAAAGATACATAATTAGCAAACAATGTTTGACCTCACGAAGAAAAACACAGGGAAACGTATCAGAGAGCTTCGAGTAGGCAGATATTTCCTTAAATTTATACCGTACGACATAAATAAAACGCAATCCTCTAAAGTTCACTGAAATTTATCTGGAACCAAAGGAAGCCCTAGGAACCACGCGACGTGATTGGCTGCGAGGACGTGGATAGCCAACCGAGGATGCGGCTCCTCACGTGACATCGTCTCTCCCAACCCCACCCTTCTCTCACCTCATCTCTCCTATCCTCCTCTCCCTCTCCCTCTCCCCTCCGCCGCACCGCAGGCAGTGGCGGCGCCGCCCCGGAACCCGCCCAGCGATCCCGCTATCTCAACTCCCTCTCCACCGCACCGGCACACCCGTCCCCGTCCTCCTGCCGAGGAGGAAGAGGAGGCGGTCCGGTTCGACCGGCCGGCGACCACGTCATCGGCGGATCCCCTCTTCCGTACCCTACCCTATCCCGAGGTACGGATGATCGACATACCCTAGCTAGACTGTTTCTGCATCTGCTGAACCCTACCACGATACGATACTTTTCGCTCGCTAATAGGAGTAACCAACGTTTTCTTCTCTAGCGTGGTTAGGTTGATCAAGGCATTATGTGTACAAAACGAAACCTAACCCCTGCCCCAATCAGTCGTCTCGAATGGAACTGCATAGTGCGCGCATCTGTTGGCAGTCATTGTAAGGCTCGTTGCAACCGTTTGTCTGGTTCACGTTCGATGGAAGGCTCCGCGTAACACGTGCTTTTGTATGGATTTCTAGTGTGTAGAAAAGAGACTGGAAGAGAAATAGAAGACGGACAGTTAGAATTAAGTTTGCAAGCGTGCAGCTCATGACGAGATGTGTTACTCCCTCCGATCCATATAAAGTGTCGGGGGAAATCAACATAGCACTAGCGACACTTTTTGGGGATCGGAGGGAGTAGTATCTTGTGTTTCATGTTTCCATAGAACAATCATGCTTAGTCTGTCATCGAGCATAGGTTTTGTGTACTTGATGGTTCTATGCTAGCATCGGTCTTGTGTAATTGATCGCATCATGTGCTTCATTACTTACGCTTTAAGCTTCATCAACCGACTATTTATTTTCTTCTGGAACGAGATCAACTGACAACTCTCATTCTTAGGTATAGATATATCCTGGAGCTTTGAAAAGAGTCTGCACAATGGAGTTGTCAAGCAAGGCCAGGAACCCATGGGATCTCAACCACTTCCCTCTTCAAATATCCAATCTACTCAGGCTGGGTATCCCACTATATTCTATCCTTCCCCTGCTGCTGACTGGAGTGCGCAGCCAATGTTCCCGATGGAGCTTCGGTACCAGTCAGTTCGTATTATATTGTCCCTATGAGTCAACAAGCTGCCCAAGGTGGTGCTTCCAGGCTGGAGACTCCACATCCGCTGGGAGTGCAATCTATGAGCAGAGTATCATTGAGGCCACCTCAGCAGGTGCTGAATGTTCAAACATCTTTGCCAGGGATGATCGGATCACAGCTGTCACCATCTACTCCAGGAAAGAAACTGCAACAGACCGTTGCCTCTCCAAAGGTTCAAATGCTGAAATCTACATTGTCTACCAAACGTCCTGCACAGAAGGATCTACCGTCAAAGGTTCAGCCTCAGCAGTTTGAGTCTGTTAGATCGAAGTTCAGGGAGTCACTTTCTGCTGCATTGATGGTGGATTCTGACCAGCAGGATAAGAAACAATCTGCTGAAACCGTGCAGTCTGATGGATCAGCAGACCAAAAGAATAAGGTGGAGGGAGGTGACCTAATGTCAACCACACCCAAAGATGCGAGCACTACAAATTCAGAGGAAGACAATGCTGATGGTGTGAAAGATGAGGTTGAGAAGTTAGGCGGTGGCTTAGTATCAGGTGTGATCACAATCACAGATGATGATATGCAGCAACAACTAAAGCATATTTCTTCAGAAGATGAAGTGTTAGGTCAAAGTATGGTTGTCACAGATGAACTGTTGCAAGGTCATGGCCTTTGTTGGGTTTCTGATTTTGATGTTGGGATTTCTGAACCTATGACAAACCTAACTTAAAAAGGGACAGGACTTGTGATATTGGGCAGGGGGTTACAGAGTTTTTGACAGAGTCTGAATCAAAAAGAATGAAGTCTGTAGATGAGGCAGCAGCAGATAAGGATATCATTATTCAGATGGCTGAAAGATTGGCATTTAGAATTGAAGAGGAGCTCTTCAAACTGTTTGGTGGAGTGAACAAGAAGTACAAGGAGAGAGGTAGATCTCTTCTGTTTAATCTAAAGGATAAAGGCAACCCTGAGTTAAGGTTGAGGGTCATATCTGGAGATATTCCACCTGAACGCCTTTGTTCAATGACTGTGGAGGAACTTGCTTCCAAAGAGCTGTCAGACTGGCGACTGGCTAAAGCTGAAGAACATGAAAAAATGGTTGTCCTTCCTGACACTGAAGTTGATGTTAGACGTTTAGTGAGGAAAACACATAAAGGAGAGTTCCAAGTTGAAATAGAACAAACTGATGATATTTCAGTGGAGGTTGAGCTTGGTGGTAATGTTCTATCTCATGTTCCATCAAAAGCTGTCGAAGATGAGACAAAAACTAATAATCAAACGAGTATGGATGATAAAGCTGGTGTAGAAGTTAAGGACAAGGGTTCTGATGGCACGTCACATGATGAGGATGGTGGGACAGGTGACAATGATTCATCGGGCGATGTGGACTATATTGAAAATGAGAAAGCAGATCTTATTGATGAACTTATGGTGGATGACTTAAAAGACACAGAGAATCTTCCACCGATTCCTTCGTTAGATGAATTCATGTTGGGCTTAGATTCCGAGCCACCTTTTGAAAAATTATCAGTTGGGACACCGCAAAAAGAACTCAGCATGGATCTCAGTGATTCTGATGAACCTACCTCCACTTTGGAATCTGAGAAACTTCCTGAGACAGAAGATAAGCTCCCTGCACAAAAGAAGACTGGATTGAATCTGATGTGCCATCTTTACAGGGTAAATCCGAGTCCAAATCAGAATCACCCAAACATGAGGTTGGTTCAAAGTTGGTTCCTGATATGCCACATGATGGACAGCTAATCAAATCCTCTCCTGAGAGAGTCGAATCCAAAGAACCTGATGCTGCTAATATCTCCAATCCTGTTTCGTCTATGAACCAAATGGCAACTATTGTTCCTATGATTCGTGAGAGCATATGGGAGGGTGCGATCCAATTGACTCTATCGTCACTCACGAATGTTGTTGCCATTTTCAAAAGGTTTGTTTTGTCTGCTTTCTTTCTTTGAAGAATTATTCTGCTGTTACCAACTTAGCATGTCCTGTTGATCTAAGCACATTCCATTTTCATCTTCTTAAAAGTACCTAGTTTTCATTTATATGTTGCATTTGTGACCGATTTCATTGTGTTGCTATGCACCGTCAGTTTTCTAGTGACACGGTTGAAAACTCGCAAAGGTAATATTATGTAATATGTTATTGATATAGGATAATTTCTACACCAGTACCTTGCTTCGTGACAAGCTCATGTGCAGCCTGCTAGTACAATTAAGGGGGACACCAACAACATTTGAAATTGTTCTGTTGTTACCAACAAATGAATATGGACTGCTGTTTGGCTATGTGTGACCTGAGTCTGTACTTCGTATCTGTATTGGTTCTGACATTTCTCTAAATTTCTCTTGTATAGTGGTGAAAAGCCATCTGGGAAAGAATGGCGTAGCTTAATTGAGATCAAAGGGAGAGTTAAACTTAGTGCTTTTCAGGAATTTCTGGAACAACTTCCCAAATCTAGGAGCCGTGCTATAATGGTAATTCTATTTTGAATGCATAATATGTTTTTTTCTACATGATGTTCTTACTAGAATGCTTATGATTGAACCATACACATTAGGCTCAGCTTTATATGCTTGGCACCATAATGTCTGGTTTCTATTATATTGTGGATGGTTGCCGATTCACCATGTTGTAATTGCGCTCATGAGTTTGCTGAATAGATATATTATATATATATCCCCTTGATATTTTGAATGCATACAGTTCCTTAAGTTTCTACCTTCAAATACATCCTAAATTTGTAATGTTTCAAAAAAGTAAATACTAGTACTTGCATTCCCCCCTGATTGCCTGTTTTCGCCGAATAGATATATACCACCTGAACTTCGTCTAGACTATGGTATCTATCATGTTTTTTGAGATTTTCAAAATGTTTCGACCCTCTCATGTTTAGAGGAAAGAGCAGAAGCATACTTGTTGGTACTTTTATTCTGGTCCCCAGGGAATTTCATAGCAGGTCCTTAAGAAACACATAGTTTAATCACTTTTATGTACTTGATATACTTCTCAAGCTATCTGGTTTATATGTTGAATTGTGCTTAGGGTCTAGAAGTAACGGTGGTATATCATTATCATCGTCGTCATCCCATGGACCCAATTGAATTACTTAACTAGATGAATTACTTAACTAGATGTCGTAACTGTAAATTGCAATGTATACCTTCTTAATACTGTTTATGTTAACATGCATATAGTTAAATTATGTGTCCTGCGATCTGCATGTAATTCTCTGTTCTGTGTCTTCTTAATATCTGCTTCATCTGAGTACCTTTCGCAACTTTATAGGTAACCGAGCTGTTGTGGAAGGAGGGTTCTCTGGAGAGTGGCCGCCAACATCTTTCTCAGGTTCCTTTTCTAAGTCAGATCACCCATCAAGATCATAGCAGAACTTTGAAGAATCGTTGTTACTAAATTGGCTCGTTCTTTTGCAGACAATTGACTCGTATATTGCAGATGAGAGAGTGGGGTTAGCTGAGCCTGCAGATGGGCTAGAGCTGTACCTGTGCCCTCCCCAAGGGAAAACCGTCGAGATTCTCTCCCGGCACTTGCCAAAGGAGCACCTGGACAGTCTCGCTGTGGCAGCAACATCGATCATCGGAATCATCGTCTGGCGCAGACCCAGCGTTCCCAGGATATCCACCCATCAAAGGCATGAGGGTTCCAAGAGGCAGTCGATCCTAAGGACTCCACAAGTTGCTGGTTCTACTTCGGTCCATAGGTCTTCTGTGCCCCAGAACCCTCATGTTGCGCCACCAGGTTTTCCCAATCAGCGTCATCACCACCACCAGGAGGAAGAGGATGTAAACGATGATGTGCCCCCGGGCTTTGGGCCTGGTGTTGTTGCCAGCAGGGACGAAGACGATCTCCCTGAATTTAATTTTGTTAACTCGTCAAACCCTGCTGCTAATGTAACGGCGCGTGCCTTCAAGGGCCGGCATCATGTACCTGCTCGTCCAGTAGAGCAAATGAGGGAGTTAGTTCAGAAGTATGGTAAAAGATCGTCTGTTGAATGCGTCGCTGGGATGACGACGACGATGACGATATACCAGAATGGAATCCCATCCAGCAGAGTAGGCAGCCACCATTGACATCCACCCCGCTTCCTCCACCACCACCACTGCCACCCATTCAGCAAATCCACCACCCCTACCACCAGCAGCAGCAGCAGTACACCCACCCAAGTGCAATGCAGCCTCTAACACTGAACCATCAGCAAGCGGCCAGCAATAACCCCCTCCTTTCCCAGGCTTACCTCCAGCAACTCCAGCAGCAGCAGCTTCAGCCTTCGCAAACTTGGCAGCAGCAGCCGAATGCCTTGTGGCCGGCGCAGGCGCAGAGTGCGGCCGTTGCTGCCGGCTCTTCTGTTCCAGTACCCCAGTATGCTGTAACAATGCCTAACAGTAACAGTGCCCAGGGTTACAGCACCCAAGCTGGAAATGTTGGTGGCATGCCATGGAGACCGAGCTAGAAGGGAACCTGTAACAGTTAGTTTTCTTGATTTCTTTGTAGCTCTACCCAGGTTCCGTTGTAGGGTTTTTCTCTCCCTTTTTTAGCTCACAGATTCATGTAAGTATCAGTCAGGCGTGTACGTCCATGTGCACCAGGATGTAAATCTGGATAAGTTAGATGGCTGTGGGTTGTGTTCCGTCCAATAAACTTAGGATCTATGTTAACGAACAATTGCGATCTTTCTGTTCTTTGGCGCCGTGGAAAACTGACAATAATCCTGAGACGCAGAAAATAAACATTGTAATGTTTCTCGCAAGTGCACTGTGCCAGTCAGCGTGATGTTTAAGGCAAAGCTGTCCGGAGGCACTAGTAGTGCAAGTACAGCAAATTATGTGGCATTGTTCTATATGGAATGATGTGGCCATTCCTGAAATTTGTTTGCATTACTTATTGGCATATTCTCCTTGTACCCCAAAACGTAACTAGTCTATATGTGATGCCTGCACCTATAATAGTGAAAAGAGTATTGGAATGAAAGCATCTTACTAAATTTTTTTTTGCTACCACGCAAGGAAGTAAACTAGTGGAGACTCTTACGCTATTACGCTTTTGTTTGGCGTATGATCCCTGGAACCAAAGTTGGTGAGCCAAGTACGTCAAAATCGGTTGTGTTAGTGTGTTGCCATATTTTGCTAATCCTAGTGGAATATCTAAAAAAAAAATTAGGGGTTATTTGGTTCACAGGATTTTTGAACGAATCATGTAGGATTCAAATCAAGGAAAAAAATAGCGTGCTATCAAAAATAGCGTGACCCTGCTCCAGAAGCTATACAAGATATATCGTGTTATAGCGAAGTTACATATAAAATAGCGTGATGAAAAAGTTGTAAGAAATAGCCCAAATATTAAGGATTTCAGCACTAATTTTTTTCCAGAAACAATACATGCATAACTAGGTAACCATATTCAAATGTCAAGGCCAAATCAATGGCACAAATACAAATATGAGGCTTAAAACCATGAAAAAGTAATAAACTAAAAGATAAATATTTTAAACTTTAATCAGAATCATTGACATCATCTTCAGAATAACTAGAAGAACCACCAGATTGTCCGCCATCATCATCACCTAACGTTATTTTCAGACTTTTTGTTAGCGTAGCTATAACGTTACCACGTTTAATGCGGTTTCGAACGTATAAGACGAAAATAGCGCCGTAGCGTCAACTTTAGGCTAAATATAGCGTAGCCTCTCCAAATACGCTATATCGTGCTATTAATCGGGAAATAGCGTGCTATTTTTTTCGTTGATTCAAATACATAATGTTTTTTCAGAGTCATTTGGTTCAAACAAACTAGTCTTCCAATTTTTTGTGGATTGTTTTCCTACACCACGATTCCATCAGATTTTTAGCAAGACGTCACACCTCTAGGAATTTCTTGCATGTGTTTGGCAACTATGACATGTACATAGTCTCTAGAGAAATAGGGAATTCCGATTTAACCCCCTAATCTGAGTTTTGGACACTAACTATCTCATTTAGCCTTTGCCTCCCAGTTATACTTTTTTTGGAAACTCTTTTCGCAATTAGTATTTTGACCAATGCGTCACAACCTACAATGCCAACACCGTTGTTATTTAGGTTCATGTGGCGTGCCACATCATTTTTTAAAAGTTTAAGGTGGTCGAATAGATAAAAAATGACCCAGTTTATAAGGAAACCGGGTCCAAAAACTATACAAACTAAACTGCACACTGTACAACACCCTGTTTATTAGAAAAACAAGGTCAAAAACCGCACAAGCGAGGGGGTCATCGCCCACACGACGGCAACCCACCAAGCGCCACAAAACACACCACCATTTTCGGGGCCGCCGCTGTTTACCAAACGCCAACCCTGTTTATTCTACTGGCAACTTTTTTGCTATAACCGAGGACAATTAACCTACAATGCCAACTCGAGAGGGACCATATTCACCCCGCTGCACCGCTTGGGTTACATCCGAACGAAAACATGCTACTCCAGATCATGGGACGAGACCATCCAAATATCCAAAAAGGAGGTGATATTGAAGCTCAATATCAAAATTGGTTCCAAATACATAAACATCCAAACTGAACATTAGGGACTACAAAAGAGCATCAAACAGAGCAAGAGAAATAAAAACAGAATCAGAGGGCCAACCAACACCACCGACTAGATATATGCATGCCAAAGAAATGCAGATGCCGCCCATCGATACAATAATCCAAATCCTGGCAAAAACAAAACAATAATCCAAATGTGTGTGTGTGTGTGAGAGAGCACGCATTGGGCAACAGAGAAATATGGCAGCCCAGTGGATGAGCGTAGTATCAGTGGATTAGAGATGCATTCAGTTTTCTTTCTACATCAGCATAAACAGTTTCACAAAATCTCGTCCACGAAAACAGAGATGCGTGTCTAATCAGCCTAAGGAATTATGGTTATTTTCAGGTGCCAGTGACAGCAATACACAAGGCTCCATTTTGTTCGGCTACATGACACTCAGCCTGAAATTATGTGCTGGAAACAATATTGAAATACTATTCTCAGCTCCGTTATAAATTGTCCAGGTCAAATGACAATATGGTCCCGGAGCTCCAATGTTGATGTAGTATAATAGAGCCCAGAACACTAGCAGAGAGACCCCCACACAGCAGTCCTCTTCCATTGATTCTGAACAGGCCGAGGCCATCGCCGGAGATGGAGACGAAGAAGAGGGTGATCGCCATCACCACCGTGTGCATGCTTTTCCTCCTCACCCTGTCTCCTTTGAAGAGGTTATCAAGCTTGATCCTTGCTTCCCATAATGAGAACACAAGGAAAACTAATAATCGCCACAGCAACAGATACGTTTGCAGCCTTGTTCAAGATGTTGGCATACTTCCACTTAACCAAAACAGTGCCAAAACAAAATAGACGCTTTTTCATAGAAGAATAGTCTGGCTTAACAAGGTAATTACAAAGTAAGTGCGAACTGATGACTCACATACGGAAGGTAATATAACTCCAACCAGTTCCACAACAGAGTACAATAGATAGACTTACATACCAAGGTAACCCTGGACTAGCTCCAGGGCAATATACAGACCTTGTACTAGTTCCACAACAGTGCAAGCTTTCCTTAGATTATTGAGCTAGACTCTTGCCCTGATTATCGGAAGACTGAATGCCTCCTTTGAAGAGGTTATCAAGCTTGATCCTTGCTTCCCATAATGAAAACACAAGGAACACCAATAATCGCCACACCAAGAGATACATTTGCAGCCTTGTTCAAGATGTTGGCATACTTCATCAACTTATCCAAATCACGGCTATCGACAAAGCAAACGGGGGGAGTGATTATGATGTGCAAGTCTTGAAACTTGTAAGTAAATAAAGCGTGATTCAAATATGTACCTCGTTTTTTCCTGAAATTCAGTGAACTCTTGGCGTAACAAGAGGTGGCCATCGTAGGCTGCAGCTTGCCACTCCTTTTTTGCCTTCTGCGTACTGGCTATCATTTCTGTTTCTTTCTCCTACAAAGAGGAAACATCAAATTAGTACCAACGAATAGTATCCTCTCGCGGTGACAATTTTTTGTTGTAAAAAAGGTGAAGGTAGGGTTTAGTATTTCTTTAATATATTGAAGTATGTATAATCCGCTCCCCCCACCTAAAAAGCTAACTTCCACTTAACAACCAAAACAGTGCCAAAACATCGAATTAGTACCAAAGAACAAATTTTTGTTGTAAAAGATGTGAAGGTAGGGTTTAGGATTTCTTTAATTCATCCGGTAAAACTAATTTGAAGTATGAATAATCCTCTCTCGGCCCCACCCTAAAAAAGCTTACTTCTACTTAACAACCAAAACAGTGCCAAAACATCGAATTAGTACCAAACAACAAAAAATTGTTGTAATAAAAGAGGTGATGGTAGCGTCTAGGATTTCTTTAATCGATTCTGTAGAACTAATCTGAAATACGAATAATCCTGTCCCCTAAGAAAATTCCGTTCCACCTAACAGCCCAAAAAAACTCGATCGTGCCGTAACATAACAGATCTACAGTCCAAACAAAAGGCGATCGTAGCCCCATCGGCGACGACGTTTCGCCCACAGCAGATCTACCGTCCAGAAGACGCTAAAAGAGAAGAATACGTCTAATCCATGGCAGTAATTCGTAGGAAGCTGAAGAGGGGGGCGTGGGTGGGACGAACCTGGCACCGAGTGCTCATGAGCCGCCTGCCGCCGGAGGCCGGCGATACCTCGCGTAGGGGCCCCCGCAATGCTTGCCGGAGCAGGCTCGCCGGGAACTTCCTCGACAGAGAGCGCAGCGCCATGACGCGGCCGGCGGCACAATCTCCGACTCTTCCTGCTTCGCCTGCTTTTGATTTATTACACGAGCGGTTCGTCTCCGACTCTTCCTGGGTACGGCCCAGCGAGGCCCAGAGAAGCAATCGGTTTGCGTTTGTCTTAGTCTTCCTGCAGCGCTCCTCCCCTTTTCTTTTACCAGAAAAACTGTGGGATAAATCTGTGAGAAAAATCATTACATGATGATATTTTATGAGCTAGAAACTACATTTGTGAGAAAAATCATGAACGAATTTTACGAGTTTCGTTCACAAATTTATTTCGTTCACACAGCGTGAAAAACTTATATCATCATGTATTTTTCGCATCATTTGGATAACTATTTTATCATTAAATATATTTTCATGTTTTGATCTTAAAATTGCTATCAACTCATGAACGAGTGATCCAAATGCCACAGAATTTTCACAGAACAAAAAACGGACCATATATAATTTACTGGATTCTTTTTTTTTTGTTTTCTTTATAAAAAAATCACTTCAAATTTTGGTCGTTGCTGCCATCGTAATCACTCTCCATGTGTGTGATGTTACGGTAACTTCCTATGTGTTACTCTATTTGTCTCTCTCCACATTAATTAGCTGACACATCATTTTTTTTTTACTTAGGTGGCCTGCATGTTACTACCTTTGCTACTCCCACTATGGGTAGCCTAAACTAAAATAAGCTAATAAAAATCGTTCGACCAATAAAAACCAGGCATTGGCTCAACTATTAATTAAAACACCTGATCTAATCAACCAACGCCACTCCCTTGCTATGCATGACATAGAAATGAACATGCGCATGTCCTCTACGATCGAAACCATAATCCAAATGTGTGTGAGCATCGCACTGGGCAACAGATAAATAGGGCACCCAGACACCCAGTGGATGAACACGCACTACGTCACGTCTCAAGTTTAGAGGCACTCAAAAGTGCCTCCAATTACCCAAAAAGTGCGGGCAAATGTTTTTTAAGGCAGAAAAAAGGTGTTAGTTCTGTTGATGTTGGCAAAAGTATTTAGTGGCAGTTTCTATAAGTGCCTCAAAATTCATTTACTGGCAGTCTTAAAAGTGCCTCAAATTACACTGGCTGGCACTTTTAAAAGTGCCTCAAAATTCACTTGTTGGCACTACTCAAAGTGCCTTAAATTACACTGGCTGGCACTACTAAATGTGCCTTCAAATTCAATTACTTGCACTACTAAAAGTGCCACCAAATATATGTACCGGCAGTACTAAACATGCCTTCAAATTCAATTACTTGCACTTACAAAAGTGCCTCAAAATACATCTAGTGGCAGTACTAAACATTCCTTCAAATTCATTTACTTACACTTCAAAAAGTGCCGCCAAATACATGTTCAGGCAGTTTCCATAGAAGGCTATTACAGGTTTAACAATTGTAGCATGTAAACATATTACAGGTTCAGAACTATTACAGGTTTAACTATTACAGATATAAAATCCCCATAATTTTGATCTGTTGAACATACAAGTTTCCAGAATTTCTGTTGAACCTACGAACTGCATCTATGAGACATGAGCAAATATGAAACAGGAGCATCTATGAAACATGAGCATCTATGTTGACAGCTACTGACAACATACGATAGCTACGGTGGTCGCCTCAAGCCTGTAACTTACATTTTTCATCAAGCAACTGACAGATATCTAATTTCATGATGAGACCAATCCAGACTGAATCTCTAGGCTATGAATTCACATTCTTCCACTTTTTCTTGCGTGAACCATGTGTCGCAGCAGCAACCCTTTGCTTCATAAAGGATTCATGTGGTTTACCTGTCCAGTTTAGATCATGCGAATTTACAAGCATGTTATATCTTATTTGAGTGCTAAGAAATTATTTACACATAAGATACTGTGTGAATGAATCTTGCACATGTAACTGTGTGAAGAAAGAAAGAAAGAAAGTTTAAGAAAACTACCTTGTGTTCTGCCGTGATATGAGGACAACTGTAGAGGGGCCGTGCCATCGAGGAAGTTTGAGGTACCCGGCATTGGCTCCTCGGCGTGGAGATTGAGGTTCTCACTGTATTTTACAGAGGCGTGTAAATGACATGTTCAGTCATTAATGAATACAGAAGTTATTTACATCTACTGAACTTGGGTGACCAAAGTATCCTACATGAATGTTAGACTGTCGATAATCAAACAAGCATGCAACAAGTTAATCATATACAGAGCAACACCAATCAGTCCTATGTTTAGGATAAGTGTTCTCTGATTTTTGAATAGTTCGGTTCTGCTGAGGCCCTGATCAGAGGAAAAAGCGCCACATTTTGAAATTAATTAAATTCCAGAGAGAAAATGGTTTACACCTACTGAAATTAGTGTTTGCCGACAGACTGCTCCCTGAATGCCAAGTACGCAGAAGCTGCCAGTCCAACTAGCGAATGCATGAATTATATGTGATTAAAGATGCTTGAGCGAGCTATATCACTTAATTGACAGGTATGATTGACTTATAAGATAAAAGAAACTAAAATGATCCCCTTTGATTGACTGATTTTTCGAAATAAAGTCAGATATGCATGAATGTGGATGTATAAACAGATGCAGAAGTATGTCATTTAGCAACTACTCGCGAAACCTATTTTGCAAATGTTGAAACTTCCTCCATAGAAAAAGCACGACTCATTCACTGATACTCTCGACGCACATAATATCAATCTTTAACCTTGAACAATAAACGTACCTAAAACTAGGATATAGAGCTCTCGTTCTCAACAAAGACAATACCTGATGAATGTGTAGGTGAGAGACAGCACGATGAGGTGATGAACTTTTTAAGGCATCATACAATCTATGTATCCATGCCTGGACCTCTGCTTCCCAGCTTCCGAATCTACAAGCCAAAATAAGTGAACTGAAACAATGAGTAAAATATGACATAACAAACAGGGATCCGTTTGTAGCTTGATAAACTGAGATATCCATCGAGAAGGAGCAAATTGAACTGACGCCTCGTTTAACCACTATAATAGTACACTACATTTGCTTAAAGTGATCTTCCTCATCCGAGAGGTTAAATTACATTTTCCATGCAGAACCAATAAGCTTACATGTTTAATAGTTCCACGTATTACTCGATAATCTCATATGTTGTCAAACGGCCTAGATCCTGCGTAGAGCTCTGTGTCTCTGCTGATCACATATACGACACAAAGGACCGTTCTACACATAGATGCACCCAGGACCAACCCTGCCTCACCATTCTGTCAAAACAGACGTACACTCATTGCAAGTGCGACTAAACGTAGTTGGTACTGGTATCAAGCCAATCGCAAAGGACCCTTCTAATCTCCACATACAACAGTGATATGTACATCTACTCACCTACTGGGTACTCACAGAGCAAACGGGAAAAAGGGGCAACATCCAACAGATTGGCTACTAATTTGCTGCAAGCATCTAACAACAAAAAAGTAGAAATATGCTTTCTACCGTGACAGCATTTTGCACGACGAGGCATTTTGCACCAAGTAGTATTGCGGTGGTAGGTACATACGCGAGGTGGGGCTACAATTAACATACCAGCTCCTCGGGGAGGATGCAGCCGTTGTGCTCGACGTCGATGGCCTGGAAGATGCGGTAGAGCTCGAGCTCCTTGTCGTCCATGTAGCGCCTGAAGTCGTCGTAGACGACGCGGCCGTCGCGGTCGCGGTCGCAGGCGCGGAGCAGCTCGCGCGCGTACTTGCACCCGGCGGGGACCTGCATCACGGCGAGGCCGGCCTCGATCTGCGCGTAGTCGAGCTGCCCGCCCCCCGAGGTGTCGAAGAAGCCGAACATGTCCCGGATCCGCGCCTCCCGGCTCCCGCTCCGGCTCCGTCTCGTGGAGCGCCAGCAGCACGTGTTCCATGGTCACGGGCCCCGCCTTGCGCGCCGGCTCGCACGGCCCCGCCGCTGCCGCCGCCGGGGGTGCCGTCGCGACGGGGGGAGGGGAGTGTTCGACCGCGTGGGCCGCTGCGCCGGTCATGGCGGCGGCGGCGGGGCGGGACGGGAGGAGGCGGCGGTGGTCCGGTGGGTTGCGTTGGTTTTGGTTGGTCCGGTGAATTGCGAGCTAGGTAGAAGAGCTGAAGAGGAGGGCGGGTGGACTAATCGGCGTAAGTTAAAATATTATAAGGGGTTTTCTGCAACACGTATGCCCGTTGTGGACACCAGCGGATCTAACAAAACATTCTAACTGTCGTAGAGTAACGCGTGTTTAGCGGCACTTTTGTTAACTGCCGTAATTACAGGATGATAATTAACGGCACTTTTGTTAACTGCCGTGAATTAGAGAAGTATTAGCGGCACTTTTGCTTTGAGTGCCGTGGATTAATCTATAGTTAGAGGCAGTATAACAAACTGCCGATGATTAAGGTTTAGTTAGTGGCACTAGTTGTAAACTGCCGCCTAAATACAGCTTTTTGAGGCACAAACGAAAAATGCCGCAAGGAAAGTGCCGGCTATACGGGTCTGTGGTGTAGTGACGGTGTCAAAGCTGCATTCAGTTTTCTTTCTACATCAGCAGAGGCAGCTTCACATAATCTTGTCCACGAAAACAGAGATGCGTGCCTAATCAGTCTAGAGAATTAAGGTTATTTTCAGGTGCTAGTGACAGCAATACACAAAGCTTCAGTTTGTTCAGGAAATACCATGGCAAAATTGTCTACATGACACTCAGCCTGAAATTATGTGCTGGAAACAATAGTGACATACTATTCTCAGCTCCGTTACAAATTGTCCAGCTCAAATGACAATATGGTCCTCGGAGCTCCAATGTTGCTCTAGTATAAATAGAGCCCAGAACACTAGCAGAGAGACCCCCACACAGCAGTCCTCTTCCATTGATTCTGAAGAAGACCGAGGCCATCGCCGGAGATGGAGACGAAGAAGAGGGTGATCGCCATCACCACCATGTGCATGCTTCTCCTCCTCACCCTGTCCGGGCAGCAGCAGCAGGTGGCCGCCATGTCCTTCTGCGACTGCTACCAGCAGTGTCACCCCTGGTGCAGGCGCTCTGCAACGTCGGCTGTGCCCGCCAATGTGGCGGCGGCGACAAGGGCGACACCCTCGCCGCCTGCACCATGGTCTGCAGCACGGACATCGTCTGCGGAGAGGAGGCGTCGGCATTGGCAGGTAAGAGTAAGACTACGTGCGCTGCATAATTTTGCTCTATTTTTTTTAGATAATTAGCTCTGTTTAACGAAGACAAATCATTTGCAGATGGTGTTGAGGCTTGTGTAGGAGAGTGCAACAAGAGGTGGGGCCATAATTAACACCAAGTGACACTGAAAATGAAAGAGTCGATCATGGGATCCATCATATGACGTTCAACTGCTGTGAAGGCTGCAAAGTTTATAAAAGTGTTTCCCGGTCTGTGTTAGTTTGCCGATCGATGTTCAATTTTTTTTTTTGAGGAAGAAGTGACAGGTTTATTTTTTTCCTAAGAGAATTCAAACATTAGCAAACTCATCGGAGCCTTGCTGGAATCTTAGTGAAAACAATATAATTCAACATTCGCTCGTCAAAACCAGGTCCGAACGAGCACACGAAATGCGACATAAGAAGAAATCTCACGCCAAATTCTTCCAACCAGAAACACACGCAGAATGCAAGCAGGATCAACTGAAAGGTACTGACTAATCGAACCAGTTGGCCAATTCACTACAGAATTCAGATAACAAGGTGATATTGACAACATAATCTTGCATTGCTACAGAACTACTAGATCTGCTACTAGATGTGAACTCCTCTTTGCTACCTCGTTGGATTCCACCACGCATGATTTGTGTAAACGTGGATGCAACTATGCAACCCTTCAGGAGCTCCGCCGCCCGCTCCGCTCGCCAACGTGTATTGTGCTAGGAGTACTAGTAAGTCAATTCCAATGATCGCTTACAGAAAACACCTCCCCTCGCGTCGCCTGGGGGGGCGACGCTAGGGGCTTCTCTCCGGCGCCGCTAGCCACCCTCCGTCGGAGCCGCCCTGCCGCTGCCGTCGCCGGCCTCCGCCGCGGCGGTGGCGGCACCCTCTCGCTGCCACTTTGGTAGTGGGGGGGAGGTCCTCGTTCCCAGCTGGAGGAGATCGACCCGTGGGGGCGGCGGCGGTCGGGATGGAGGATGCCGAGCCGGCAGGCTCGGGTGAAGGTCGAGGAAGGCGCACGGGCGGCGGGCGGCGGCATGGGGAGCCGGCGGCGCCGTCGCCGGAGGTGCGGCGCGCCCGATGGGCTTGGCGGGCCCGATCTGGGCCCGTTGGGCCTGGACTGGGGCACGTACGTCGTGCTGGGCGCGGACGCGGTCGTGGGGCGCGTCGGGCAGGAGGTAGTGGCGGTGCTGCGCAGCGATGGAAGAAGGAGGCGGCGGTGCTGCGCAGGGTTGGAAGGAGAAGGGGGCCGCGGTGCTGTTCTGGCCCCTCGGGCCTGCCCTGGGCTTCGTTGCCAGTGGAGGTCGGGCGCCGACGTTGGGGGTCCCTGGGGTCGTGGTGTTGCTGCGGGTGCGGGCTGGTGTCGTATGCCCGTGGGTGGAGGACGTAGGTTGGGTGTGCTGCGGTGGCTGGACGTGGTGGAGGCTCCAGCGCTGCTGCAGAGGAAGCCGGGGCGGCGGCCCCGGACCGGTGGGGCCGGCAAGGCTGCCGCCGTGGCGTGAGGTGCCACGGTCGTGGCGCGAGGGCGGCGGGTTCGACAGCGGAGGTGTCGCTGCTGGTCGTGGCGTGTGGAAGCTGGTGGGCTAGTCGGTCTCATGGTGAGCGGGTGCAAGTCTTGGCTATGTCGAGCGAAAGCTTTGCTCCGGCTGTCGTCGGGCAGGCGGCAATGACGCCTTCGGCGCCGTCTCTCTTCTTGAAGATGTCGTTGCGACGTGGTGCTCGCCTTCCACCCGGACCACTCCAGGGGAAACCCTAGATCTTCCGGGATCGGGCGATGATGGCGCTCTGTGTCATGCTCCCCCTTGGGGGCATCGTTCTTGGAGTGGTGACCGGCTGGAGGGACTTGGGGTTGCGGGAGTTGGCGGCGTGGGTGTCGAGGCTTGTGTGGCGGCAGCAACTGCGGCTGTCTTTTAGGCCGGGGCGGCGGCCCCGGATGTTGGTACGACGTCCGTGGTCTGCGAGCAGCTCTCCTTGGGCAGCTTGGGCTGCGGGTGGCTGGTCCGTGTGGTGTCGTGGCTCGGTTGCGAGCGGTGCTATGTCGGGACGTCGGTCCCGGAAGGAGGTGCTGGCGGCGAGGCTGTCAGGGCTGCTGGGGCAGCGGCAGCAGCGGTTGACTTTTAGGCCGGGGCGGCGGCCCCGGATGCGGATACGACGGCCTTGGTCTGCGAGCGGCTTACCTAGTGCAGCTTGGGCTGTGGGTGGCCGAGTCGTGCGGCGTCGTGGCCCGGGTGTGGGCGGTGGCATGTCGGGGCGGCGGCCCCGGAAGGTGGTGCAGGTGGTTTGCGTAGGGCGTGACGGAGGGTTGGATGTCGGGGCAGCGGCTCCGAGTTTTTCTGCTTCATCGAGGGTGTTCCTCCTTGGTTCGTGTGGGCGACAAGGCTGCTCTCGGTGCTGTTCGTCGTCGGGGCTCCCCGGTGGTGGCCGCTTTCATCTACGACGGAGTGTCCCGTGCCTGCTCCTCCCATAGCAGTTGCGGATTCTCCTCTCCGGCAAGGGTGGATTGCTGGCCGTGGAGTGGGTGTTGTGTGGGCTTTGCCCCGTGGCGTTCTTTGTTGCTGCTGTTGGTGTCTGTTGTTTGGTTTTCGCCCGGTTTCTTCCACTAATAAACCGGGCACCTTCTGCTTAATTAATATAAGGGGCAAAGCTTTTGCCTCTCGTTTCAAAAAAAAAAAAATTCCAATGATCCAATCGTAGTATGTGTTGTTACTAGCTACCGAGTGTGCTACGATCTATTTTTTTTTTTTGCGAAAAGGGATGATATATTAATTCTCCGAACTTACAGAAAGGTCCAGAAACAAAGGAAAAATTACAAGGAAGCCCTCTGGATCCCGACGACGACGACGAGCCGGAGCTGACGATGGCGCGCCGCTGCTGAAGCTCCCCAAACATTGGATCGCCGGAGCCCACCACACCGCAGACGGGAAGTCACCGAGCACCGCCTCCGAAGAGACTACTGCCGGGAACGCCGGCGCCGCCGCGAAGAACCTCTGTATCATCCTCTTATTGAACTGCATCCAGATCCACCGCATACCTGGATCTGGCCGTGGTGCAGGGAAAATCGTGTGCAGGTCGGTGAAGCCCCAGGGAACGCCACCGCCGGAGAGGATCTGCGCGGACAACAGACGAACCAACAGCACCTCCGCCTCCGAAGCGCCGCCGGCCGGACACCTGCCAAGCCCTACCATGAATACACGCCGTGAGACGGGCTTCCCCCACCCTCCCGCCGCCGGAGCAGCCGACGGAGGGGAGGGAACCCACGCCTCACCGGCGGAAGAGGTGGACCGACGGTGGACTCTCAAAATCGCCTCTCAGATCTGTATCGGGGAGAGGAAAGGGAGGGCAACGTTCCCGTTTGAATCTACTCTAGAGTGTGCTACGATCTAGCCCGGCCATGCTTTTCTTTTTCTTTTATTTCTTCCAATCGTATATGTGCGCTACTAGCTATACTAGCTAGTAATAAATTCCTAAACAATGAACATTTTTCATGGTAAAATTAAAAAAAGAGTTGACACTTTTGATATCGATGCCATGTGTAGCATTTTCATATGATTAATATTTACAATTTTATGATGCATAAATTATGTCCTCGCTCACATGTACCTGAAAAAAACACAAATAACAAAGTACAGCACGAGAGTTCCATAACACAGTTGCAATCCATGGGTGTTTCACCAAATAACTCTCAAATTAAGCTCCGACGACAGCCTCAATGAAGTCGATTGCAAGTTCTGCACAAGCATAAACGGAAAAAGAACTGGGCCATGTATAGTCAGTTAGCTTTCTGAGTCGCTACTATGTACATCGGACAACCTCCTACTACTAACCCTTTCGACGCTCTCCTTGTAATCGGGGTAGAACATATAGCCCAAAGCCGTGACGCTTACCCTAATTGAAAGATCCAGGAGTAAATCGCCTCGTGCTATTTTGTACACCCTCCCTTTAACAATATAAGATGTTTTAACCATTTTCCACATGCAAATGTATACACATGTATTTAGACACATTTTATTGTATACGTGCATTCTTTTTAGTTCGAATCTAGACAATATGTGTATCGCCTATGACATCTTATATTGTGGAACTGAGGGAGTACATTAAGAGCGTGCATCCAATACGACCGACAACGGAGATAGATCCTTGTTAGTGACAACAAATGTTATTCATACTTTGTTGACTTTAAATCAACATAGATGGGGTTGTACTGCCTGCCGCGGGTATCCGCCAACAACTGGATCGCGGGCTCGCGGCGATGAGGAATTCGCCGTTGCGCAAACGGATGATGCATGTGTTGCTGTAGGCGTATGCGCAGGGCCGGCTCTAACATTTTATGGGCCCAGGCGCAAAACCCCATAAATGGCCCCAAATCAATGGGCCTCTAATTTTTATTCACTATAAAATCTATGTATTAACTCTGGCGTGCAACCATTTATATACGCCACTGGTAATTGTCGATGAAGTTTATAGAAGGTAGTACTAGCAGCGTTTATATGGAAGTACACTAGTAATATACCATACGCGCCGGAGTTATGGGCCCCAATTTTGGCTGGGCCCCGGGCCGTCGTACCTCTCGCAGTGGGCCTAAGCCGGCCCTGCGTATGCGAGCGGATCGCGAGCAGACAAAGCGTCGGCGTGGCGCCGGCGGCCTGGTAGATATAGTACTCGATGTTGCGGCGGGTGAAGGGGTCGCACGGAGGGCAGTGAGCTGGCCGCCTTTTTCTAATAAGGAACCGTTTCTTTTAGACAGTCACAAAATACATGTGATTTCTGCGTAATTGAAAATGTGTGTTGAGTTGTTAGACATTAGGACGAGCTGGATCATTGATCAAATATTGAATGACTCAAATTTAATATATCTGCAACATGTTGATCTTTTAATAATAGTATAAATAATTGAAAAAAATTGTGTGCATCATGATGCTAAAGCCGGGGATTCTACCTCCATTTCGGGGAAAAAATGCAGGATTTGCTTCGAAAGTTATTTACTCAGGGTGATATGGCATGCTAATTGTACAGCTACTGCTACTGCCGCCATTATAATGGATCTAAAGGAAAAACGTGTTTATATACAACACAATTTGGTGCTACGTACAACTGTACTGCACACCGGAAGGATTTGGATACATATACATGTTGAAGGATTCCTTGTACAACAAGTCTTCTCTTTACGTACATATATACTCCTTCCCAACTGTGTACCCGGGCAATTCAATTAGACGGAACGACCGCGAGGTAACCCTAAAACAGTAGACGCCATCAGCCATGGGGCAGGTCGTGTCCATAGTAGACGCCATCAGCGAGAGGAACATCCACATAAACCATGTGTACAACGGCGGCTGCCTGGAAGAGCTCCTCAAGGCGACGAGCGAGTGCCACCCAAGCGAGATCAAGCGGAGGCGCGACCCTGCCAAGCGCTTCGTCGACGTGGAGGCCTGCACCAAGGCCTCGTTGGCGCTACGCGAATGCTTCGCGTGCAATCCTGAGATGTTCAAGCACCAGTACCTCCGCCGCATGGACGAGGGCCTTGATGAGGACCGCAAGCCGTCACCGGACCAGATGAAGGAGACAGAGTTTTGGGGGTATAGGTGGTGGACTGGCATGAGGAGAAGCTAGTTAATTATTAAGTACTCCCTTTGTTTCAAACTATAAGTCCTTACACCAACTTTTCACACACATGTATGAACGTTACATTAAAACATGTCTAGATAAATGTGTGTGGAAAGTTGGTGGAAAGACTTATATTTTGATGTCAGTAGTAAGTAGTACGTATGTAATTGGAAAGTAACAATATGAACACAGGAAATTTGCCCCGTTTTAAAAATATTTTGTAATTGTTTAGAAATTCTATAAAAAACAGTTGCGCGCAATATGCAAGTTATATGTGTACGGAAAGTTTCATGGAGAAACGACTTTTTTATTTGCCTGTGCAAAAAAGTGAAAAATATGTATGCTGATGTTTATTTTCAGCACAAAAAGATTCTCCTTTTTAACGAGGTGAAACAAAAATATTTTTTCCACAAACTTTTGTACTGCACAAATGTTTTTGCCACATGTATGAGTGGAATATTATTTCAGATTTATTGAAATATTAAAAGGCGCTTACAAGGCATTTTGAAAACGTGGGTGCAGATACCCCGTAGGTGTTAAGATCGTCCGCTCTTCCTAGTTACTAAATGTGCATGGCCACTAACGTATAATCTTATTGCTCCGATTGTGTTTTGAGTTATTTTCTACTCCCTCTGTTTTTAGATGTAAGATGTTTTTAAATGTAAGATGTTTTAGATGTTACACATTTGTCTACATGCATATTAAAATGAGAGAATGTACGCATGAAATATGTTTAAATACACTTATGTGTACGTGAATGTGGACAAAAGCTATCGCCGGAGATGGAGACGAAGAAGAAGGTGATCGCCATCGCCACCGTGTGCATGCTTCTCCTCCTCACCCTGTCCGGGCAGCAGCAGCAGCAGGTGGCCGCCATGTCCTTCTGCGACTGCTACCAGCACTCCAGCAGTGCCACCCCTGGTGCAGGCACACCACCCCCTGGTGGCTCTGCAACGTCGGCTGTGCCGGCCAATGCGGCGGCGGCGACAGGGAGGACACCCTCGCCGCCTGCACCATGGTCTGCAGCACGGACATCGTCTGCGGAGACGCCGGAGATGTGGCGTCGGCATTGGCAGGTAAGGCGACGGACCGCCTTAATTCCGTTGCATATCCTCGTTACATGCGTTGCATATTTTTGCTCTGTTCTTTATTCCTTTTTTGAGATATATTAGCTCCGTTTAATGAAGAAGAATCATTTGCAGCTGCAGATGGTGTTGAGGCTTGTGTAGGTGAGTGCAACAAGAGGTGGGGCCATAATTAACGTCAAGTGAGACTGGAAATTAAGGAGTCGATCATGATCGATCATACTATGACGTTCAACTGCTGTGAAGGCTGCAAAGTTAATAAAAGTGTGTTCCGCTCTGTGTTAGTTTGCGAATCCATGTTCATTTTTTTGGTGAGGAATAAGTGACAAGGTATTTTTTTCTCAAGAGAATTCAAAAATTAGCAAACTCATACGAGCCTTGCTGGAATCTCAGTGAAAGCAATATAATTCAACATTCGCTCGTCAAAACTAGGTCCGAACGAACACACAAAATGCGACGTAAGAAGACATCTCACGCCAAATTCTTCCCACCAGAAACACACACAGAATGCAAGCAGGATCAACTGAAAGGTACAGACTAATCGAACCAGTTGTCCAATTCATTACAAATTAAGATAACAAGGTAGTATTGAGCAAAATATAAGCCAATAATTCCTAAAGGTTCACACCACAGCTGTCTCGGTGCATCCTACATAGAGGGTAAATTTCTGTCTGGTTTGCAGTAAACACGCCACTGCTTCTCAGCCGCTCGAACGTAACTTTAGATACCTGCAGGGAAATCATGGCATCAGTCAGATCAATTATCATTCAAGGAAAAGTCATTTAAATTACATCAGACGCTTCTGTATGACTCAAACAGTGAACATTTAGCTTCCCCACTGTGGAGATCTCTGTAAGCTAAATCATCTCAGAATTCCTAGACAGAACTAACATTAGGAACAGAGAACAATAGCTAGTTAATCTGTAGCGTAGTGACAGTCAACTTCTATTATTAGCAGTTTTTGGTAATATCTATCGGGTCCTAATAGTGGATAAAGATTAATGGGCATATGTGCATGGAGCAGGAAATCAGAAAAATGTGGTTTCTAGCTCACATGCATTCATTTTGGAAATGCAGAAGCAGCTACACCTAGTTACCGATATATGAATTTAATCAAATTCATGCAGTAGAAGCCTGAAGAAAGGAGGCATGGATCATCTTATTAACGGATATGCTTCCTTCCGTCCATAATAGATGCCATTGTTTTTTACTCTGCAACATCAATTACAGTACATTGACCACTACTTTTAACGATAATATGGTAGTAAGAAGTACAGTTCATGATGGTAACAGTATTTAATTCGAATCTAGTCATGCCATTAGGATAATGTATTCAAAATGAAGTGTTAAAACATTTATGCACTCAGTCACATAGCATTGTCACATATAGTTGCTAGCTTAATAACACAATTTAGTAAAGTTGCCAGTCAACAGGTGGGCAATATCTAAGCAAAGTTCCAGAAAAAATCTTAGAGGCCTCTCTCGCAGTTTAGTACAAAGAACGGTTCAGATACCTCAACGGATAGTCATAAGATGAGCTTGCCTGCTGAACCATTGCATTATACTAGCATATGCTGATCAGCTCCATCATGTCCACCACCAATGCTTGTTTCTGCAATCATAAGAAGCCAAACCACCAATAGTATTAGAATGGAATGCTAAATACACGTCAACAAGATATTTCGATACTTCGGAAAAAAATAACTCATTTTTCATACAATATTGGGAATTGATAAACCAAACCCTAAAACCTATAAATTTAAAAGTAGCCCCAAAACAGTATAGACTGATCAATATCATAAAAATGAAGACATGCACAGTTGCAAACTCGGACTATTAGCTGCAGAGTAGACAAGTTATCTAGAATTAACAAGCTTGTTCCACAGCCATATCGAAAACAATAAAATGTACTCATAATAACAAGTCCTAAAAAACCAACGTGGTCCTGACTACAAGAAATTAGATTATTTATAAATACATTTAGCTCGAGAGATGAAAGGAACACGATATATTAGTTTTCCCTCGTACAAATGGACTTACCACTTGCAGTAGGACTCTCCTATTACTGGTAAAATGAACAACTATTCATAAATTCCAAACAAATTTATCATTACGGATTTGAGATTATTAGCACGATAGCTCGATAGCAATAGCAAATAAGGAAACATAACTAGATTAAAGTGTTCAAGTATACCTATTATAGCTACCTAATTGTCATTTCAGTTGGTTTAAGATGAGAATAAACTGCACTGCAGCTATGCACTAACAGTACAAGACTACTAGTAGTACAATTTTTGTATATGTCAACAGGTAGGCAACAAGTGAAATTTAGTTCAATTATTCATGGTCTTCATGATTTTATTGATTATATATTCATAGAATAAACTGATAAAGACAGCTTGTTAGCTCTGGCTTTTGAAGCACATGGTTCAAAGATAGTATTAATAATATGTGATAATGTATAAAAAATGCTGCATTTGTTGAAACAACAGATACATTACAATGATGAACTGGTGACATAAAAAACATAAAGGACACTAGCAAACTAGCTACCAGTATCAGATCTGTTTTTTTTTTTTGAAGGAGGCAAAAGCTTTGCCTGTTATATTGATAGAGAAGATAGTTTTACATCGAAAACAGAACGGTCAAGACCGTCTGCCCAGGGACTAGCCCTGCCAGAATTACATAACAGAAGGGATCAAACTCGTCAAATGTGAAGCACCCGCGGCGCCCCAAGCTCGGGCCTCGCCTCTAATGCGCTCAACAAGAACTGGAGGTGGCACCGCCTTGTTTTGGAAGATACGCAAATTTCTCTCTTTCCAGATTTCCCACATGACGAGAGTGATGAGGGACCGCAGCCCTTTCCCCTTGCAGCTGCTTGCCGATGTCAACAAAGCCCAGCAGTCAGCGACCGATATCGAGCCCAATGGGTCAGGTGGGAGGGGAAGGATTAGTCCCGTCCAAAACTGAACATCATTCCAAATACGCTTGGAGTAGCGGCACTGGAAGAACAAATGAGCCGCCGTCTCGGGAACCCTCTTGCAAAGAGCACATGAACCATTATGCGGCCAACCCCTGTTGGCGAGCCTGTCCGCCGTCCAAAGTCTGTTTTGCAAAGCAAGCCAAGTGAAGAATTTGCACTTCGGAGGTGACCAAATAGACCAGACGTTGCCCACCATGTTAGTTTCCATGGATCCAAGGAATTGGAGCTGATACGCCGAGCTTGAGGAGTAATCCCCATCACTGTTGAACCGCCAAATGATGGAGTCAGGATGATCGACGAGAGTGATGGCATGCAGCCGTTCCCAAAGTGAGACGTACTCCGCAATGTGATCCGCAGAGTTTAAGCCTTGGAGGTTGATATCCTGGATCCATGCATGTGCTGTCAGAGCGTTGCAAGCAGTTCGGTTTTTTCTCTTGGAGCAGGAGTAGGTCAAAGGCGCTATGTCGCGCAGACACCGGCCGTCAAACCAGGAAGATTGCCAAAATTTAGCAGTTTTGCCATCCCCTAGAGAAACCGTGGTAGCAGCAGCAAAAAGCCGACGATCGATGTCATCGCAAGGAAGCTCGGTGCTCACCCAGGGCTTGTTGGGTGCGGTCCATTCTTGCCAGAGCCATCGAAGGCGCAGAGCCCTGGCAAACTTCTCAAGGTTCAAGATTCCTAGCCCCCCCCCCCCAACGGTTTGGGGCGGCAGGTACGAATCCAGTTTATCTTGCATTGGCCTCCAGTAGCAGTATCCTTTGCCGACCAAAGATAGGCCCGACAATATTTTTCAAAGCTCTTGAGCATTCCTTTGTTCGGCTTTAGCGCAGTCATGAAGAAGATAGGCAGCGAGGAGAGCACAGACTTGACCAGAGTGAGGCGGGCAGCGGAGTTCAGCAGCTTGCCAAACCAGAATCCCATGCGCTTAAGTGCCTTATCCAGCAAAGGTTGAAAATCCACACGACGAAGCCTTGATAGCGACAGCGGAAGTACGAGGTACTTAAGCGGAAGCCTGCCCTCGTAGCTGGAAAGTTCTCCAAGATGTCCCCTAGGTCCAGATTCTGACACTGAATAGGGGCCACCGAACTCTTGGTGACATTAGTGACAAGGCCCGACACCGTCCCCGAAAGAGTGAAGAAGGGCCGCCAACGCCTCAATGTCATTCTTGGTAGGCTTTAGGAAGATGGCGGCATCATCCGCATAGAGGGAAATCCAAAGGAGAGCAGCGCGGCCAGGCAGCGGGGAAAGAATTCCAATGGCTGAGGCATGCGCGAGAAGGCGTTGCAGAGGGTCAATGGCAATTGCGAAGAGCAGCGGGGAGAGGGGGTCCCCCTGTCGAAGCCCCCTGCCATGAGCAATCGGGGGGTCCCGGGATGCCATTCAAAAGAACTCTGGAGGTGGCATGGGAGAATAAAGCAGAAAGCCAACTGCGCCAGCGCGGGGGGAAGCCAAGCCTCTGAAGCAGATCCAACAGAAAGTCCCAACGTACAGAATCAAAAGCTTTTGCAATGTCGAGCTTGATAAGGAGGGCGGGAGTTTTGGACCTATGCAGTCTTCGAGCCGTGTTTCGGACCGCCATAAAATTATCATGAATGCTTCTCTTTTTTATGAAGGCAGATCTGAAGCAAGATAAATAATGATCAAATAAAATGCTACCACACAACCATCAGAACTGAAAATCAACATAACTGATTTGGTATGTGTAACAGAGTTCATCAAGGAACAAAAGAAACAAGTGATACGCGGCTACTCATTGTTAGCTTAATATCACAAAATGACGAGAACATCATTCCATCAACCAGTTATCAAAAATCAATGTGGTTTTGTTATAACCAAAGTTTGAAGACAATCTATTACCTGCAGCATAGACACTTTCTAATGGATGAAAGATAACACCATTGTTGTTCTCGGCAAGTTTACTGAACTGCGAGGAGTGAAGCTGGACCATGAAGATACCATGAAATGTCCGGAAGAAAGCCACATTGTTTTCCTCAGCATATCCTAGCATCGATACGTAGCTCTGTTTCTGTGAATCGAGAGAAAGTAGCCTGCCCAGCTCAATAGTTCTTCCCGGCACCCACGAAGCAACACAACCACAATCTTCAATCCTCTTCCACATTTGGACGGTGTAACCTGACAGGAGAGCAAACCCAGCCGGCCGCCTTCTGCACGCAATCACGCATAACCATCAAGTCCTGACCCTTGGCAAACATATCTTTTGGCACTGAAGTCACGGCTAGGCTCTGTCTAGCCAAATCAGCCTCGAGAATCAGACGTGACTTCCCATCCCCAGAGAGCAGCCAGTAGAGGGAACCCCCGGCCAGCACGGCGGGCATGCCCTGATGATCCATGGCGCAGCGCGGGACCGGTGTCGAGATGATGTTGCTCCACACGCCGGTCTCCGACGAGTAGAAGCAGACGTCCACCCGAGGATTCTTCTTTTCTTGTTGGTAGCCAACCAAGACCACCTGGAAGTGGTCTCCGGCGGCACGGAGCACCGCCCCGTCGAACGGAGTCTGACGCACGTCAAACCCTAGGGAAGTAGCAATGCGGCGTTGGTCACCAGTGACGGGGTCCCACACCAGGAGCTGGCCCCTCGAGGAGTGGAAGATGAGTACAAGGCGGTGGCGGCATCCAAGGAGTGTGCCGTCGAAGCCGGCGCCGATCGGAGAGGTGAAGCGGCCGTGCGGCACGCGACTGGGGCCGGGCTCCATGGTAGGTTGGAAGTGGATGCCGTCAATAGCTTCACGGAAGTAACCGAGGACAGGAGGGCTGCGGCATTGTTTCGGCGCCATCATCTCGCCGGTGTGAGCGCTCATTGGAGAGGCGCTGGAGTCTAGACAAGTATATACTGATTAATATCGTGAAAATGAGGGACATGCACAGTTGCAAAATCGGACTATTAACTCATAAGAATAGACAATTTATCCAGAATTAATAAGCTTGTTTCATACCGAAAACAATAAATATCATCATACCAACAAGTCGTTGCAAGAAAAGTGATCCTGAATATAAAATTAGGCTGTCTTTAAATACATTTAGCATGAGAGATGAACTGAATACAACTTATCCGTTTCCGATGGTACATATGGATTAGCCACTCACAGAAGGACCCTTCTACATCTATAAGTGGTAAAATGAACAATTACATAGATTCCAAAAAAGGTGTAAGCCTTATTGATTTACTATTATTGGCACAATAGCATCCATAATTTTTTTTGTCAGAGTATACATAGATTGTTAGCTTAACATTAAAGTGTGAGAACGGCAATTTATAAATTCACCGAGCAGCAAAAGAAACAAGTGATACGAGAATACTCAATATTGCTAGCTTAATAACACAAACTGGACACCATTCAATTCAATCAACTAGTTATCGAAAATCAACACAGTTTTGTTATAACCACAGCCTGAAGACAATCTATTACCTGGAGCATAGACACTTTCTAATGGATGAAAGATAACACCGTTGTTGTTCTCGGCAAGTTTACTAAACTGCGACGAGTGAAGCTGGACCGTGAAGATACCATCAATTGTCCGGAAGAAAGCCACATTGTTTTCCTCAGCATATCCTAGCACCGATATGTAGCTGTGTTCCTGTGAATCCAGAGAAAGAAGACTGCCCAGCTCAATAGTTCTTCCCGACACCCACGAAGCAACACGGCCACAATCTGCAATAATCCTCTTCCACAGCTGGACGGTGTAACCTGACAAGGAGAGCAAACCCAGCCGGCCGCCCTCTGCATGCATAACCATCAAGTCCTGACCCTTGGCGAACAAATCCTTTGGCACCGGCGTCACTGCTAGGCTCTGTCCAGCCAAATCAGCCTCGAGAATCAGACGGGACTTCCCGTCCCCAGAGAGCAGCCAGTACAGGGAACCGCCGACCAGCACGGCGGGCATGCCCTGATGATCCATGGCGCCGCGCGGAACCGGTGTCGAGATGATGCTGCTCCACGCGCCGGTCTCCGACGAGTAGAAGCAGACGTCCGCCCGTGGATTCTTCTTCTCTTGTCTGTAGCCAACCAGCACCACCTGGAAGTGGTCTCCGGCGGCACGAAGCACCGCCCCGTCAAACGGGGTTTCGTGGACGTCGAACCCCGGGGGAGCGGCGAGGCGGCGCTGGTCGCCGGTGACGGGGTCCCACACCAGGAGCTGGTCCTTCGGCGAGTGGAAGGTGAGCACGAGGCCGTGGCGGCACCCGAGGAGCGTGCCGTCGGTCGGGGAGGCGAAGCGGCCGTCCGGGACGCGGTTGGGGCCGGGCTCCGCGGTGGGCTGGAAGTGGATGCCGCGGATGGTCTCGCGGAAGTAGCCGAGGACGGGAGGGGTGCGGCGGGACTCCGGCGCCGTCATCTCGCCGGCCTGAGCGCTCATGGTGGGGAGGCGGCGGCGGGGAAAAATCGCAGCTTTGGGTATGAGTCAGACTGAACTCTGAACTCTGAAGCCCCAAACTCCTCTTGTTTTTTAAAGGGTCCGAAGACCTTTTGCCATCGGAATAGTATTTCTAGCCAAGGAATTAGTGATTCTCGATGGAAATGTAGGTCTGTAGTTTACATCTAGAAGGATTAGTTACCATCTTTTTGTTTATTGTTGGTCAGACCTGCATAGTTGAGGATTTGGAAGTGTCATGAAGCTTGAATGGACTGTAGATCGTAGAACTGGAAGAAGTCTGCAGTGCTCTATTTGGATATATCCTTCCTTTGAAGTTCCTTTCTTGACTACGGACTGTTCAGTTTAAATTCAGCACATTGATTGGTTCATTTGCAAGATAAATGATTGCAGGGTACTTGTGGATGTCAATGTGATATGCATTGTGGATTGAACGGTAGGCCCGATAGTTGGTATCAGCAAGAAACAAAGGATAAAAGTTGTGACGGGAGCCCTCCTCCTCGAAACCAAGCAGTAGCCCCCACAATCTCTACAACATAGATCGGCTCCTCCTCCGGCCGAGCCGACCTATGTCGGGAAGGGTAGCGAACACGATTTATGGTTGGAGTTGCTAGTAAAAGTAGTGTTTTCGGTAGATTAAATTAGGGTTTTGATAGTCGTCTTTTTTATCAATGGAGTTGGCATCATCTACAATAAGTGTTCTTCAACGACGAGATCTTCTTCCCAAAGTTAATGGTGGTGTTGTAAGATTAATTCTCTACGTATGATCCTTCAGATCTTGTTTCGCCGGATCGATTTTGAAGTTTTTCTTATGCTTGCCGTGAGGATTGTCCTTATAATATTTGTCTCGGCTGCTATGTCCTCGACAATGTGATTCGTACTCTCGACTCCCGGTGACACAGCTCCAGACAACACCCACCCACCCAGCCCATTCAGCTCACGCTATGATGCCAACTAGGCGGAAAAAATAAACATGAAATTGACGTCATAATAAAAAAGGAGTTACTCTAGAATGGTACTCTACAACCTAGTTCATGCCTCACCGGCTCTTCTTGTAAAGAAGAAAAAAGGTTCGTGGCTCCTATGGATTATAGGCAACTCAATGCGCAAATCGTAAAAAGAAATACCCGATCCCGGCCATTGATGATCTTCTGGATTTTTCATCTGTCTTTAAACTTACTACTTCAAGTGCAATTATCAACTCCTTGCATAATTGAATGGTTTTCATATTCTTCTTGTAATGGACTTTTTTTTGTCACTGACAAAAAAAAAACATGTTATAGGCGATGGTAATATCTTGTAAGTGCCTAACAAATTCATGCCCAGTACCTTTTCTACTTGGCAACCTTAGCAATTTATGTAAAGCCTCCTGATCCGGATAAACATGTTCGATACGTTCTAGTGACCTACGTAGAGAAGATAGAACGGTGGAACTGATGGAATCATTTGTATAAGAAGTATGCAAGTATGGCTAGAAAATGGCATCTTGTGTACTACAAAAAACGTATTTTCATTGCATAAATGATGCATCTTGAAAAATAAAATAGTAATCAATTTTATGAAATTATTTGATATAAACTAAATTATATTTTACCCCAAATAATAAATTTACGAGAAAACATGGCTCCGTTTGAAATATTTAGTGGAAACATGTACATCATAAGAGCTCTCCTAATGCTACAAGGTGGCTCCATTTGAAATATTTAACATATTTAAGTCACGCAAAGTTAATAACGAGTATAGATGATGAAACCGTCTCTAATGCTAAATACCATCTCTTCAGAGAAGGCACTACACATAGCAATTCGGTTAGTATTCATCATCCGGCCAGCAGCAGCAGGTTCATGCTTTTGATCAGGTGAGTAGGCGTGGAGACGTGGGAGCGATGAGTGATGAGGCACGAGTCACGACGACGAGGCAAGGCGAACCGAAGTGAACGTTCTGCCCGCCATAAACCTGTTGGTATTAGCCGGAGTCAAAGGGCACGTATTGGTTGCTACCAAAATCCCTTTTTGCAAAATAAAAAATCTCCTTTTGCTATTAATAATGGTGCGATTGGTAGTATAATAGAGGATATTTCTTCTAGCTATTTGGCAAGGTACTTTTACACCATTACGGACGAGATCGGTAGACTGCGCATGAGAGAGCCGAATGTATTTACACGCGCTCGTCTCGAACGTAACATCTCATGACTGATACGAGCCGAATGTATTTACACGCGCTCGTCTTGAACATAACATCTCATGACTGAGAAAAAAAAGAAACATATATCATTTTGATCACATAAATTAAACAAGTTGGTGCGAAATAGTCTTTCCCTGCATTTTCTGTTCAGTGTGCAATGTATTTCGGTACAAGATTCCACCAACACACGGCAAAGGCGGACACGACATGTGATGCTCGTCTAATGATCAGATAAGTTGTTGTTTTCTCACTCGAAGCATCTAAAAGGACCCACTAATGTTTTTTGGTTTTAGAAAGTGCGGGAATCTCACAGCCAGATCCATCGCCTATTTTTTTGTTTGTTGAAGTTTATAATATGGAACCTAAATAAATTATTCCTAAGGTCGACGGTGCCTACTCGCAACTGCGGCCTCTTCACTATTTGTGTTGTTCTTCATGTCGTGACTCTCATAGACTGAGTTCAAATCAAAAATATTTTTTTTGCTTCTCTATAACTTATTTTATGAGATGATAGTCTTAATTATTTACGTAGGCAACAAGCTAAACATATAACAAATTATTACTATATATTAATATTTTCTTCTTTGCTATACAATAATAATATATATCATTGAAAAAGAAAACTTGCGCCATGGTATTTAAATTGTATTTTGATGGACATCTACATTCATTTCCTCCTTTTCCATAGATTACCCTAAGTGTGAAGATGTTGAAGCAAATCTTTTTAAACACAAATAAGCAAAAAAAAATGCTAAAGTCGAACACCTCATTGACTTTATTTTCAACTTCATTAATTTTAGTATGTGCATGTATATTCATTTTTATGTGTCGATATTTGTTTATATTTGAATATCCTTAAATATCTAGGTAGAGATCTTTGTAATGTGTTTTTATGGTATGGTTAGATACAAATTAATAGAAAGTTCTAGAGTCGTACAAACTATGCCATAGTTCATAGACATGTATTTACCTTTTTCACGGCTGAATGTATATTTTCTGTTATAATGGTTTGGATAATAAGTTGATAACGTGTGTGCATGCTCTAAAGATATATAAATACCATATTTTGTAGTAATGACTGAAACGTGAAATTTTTGTCCTTTCTACTACTTAGTTAATGCTAATATGGGCATGTGTCCCAGATTAGTTTTCGGTGGGCACATATAGGATATGGTAAGTGAGCCATGCATGCGTACATGCAAACACATAGATTCCTTTTGGTTTTCAAACTTTAAAATATTTTATCTCTTAACTAATACTTACGGATGTCAACGAGCCGAGCTTGAGCGAGTCCAGCAGAAGCTTAATCCTATGGTTGCATCTAGCTGACTTGTCAACGATCCAAGTTTGAGTGAGGGCCCAAACTTAAGTTTGCAATCTTCCTTAGCTCAAACAAATTCCAAAAGGTCAAAAGAAAATGAAAATACAATGTTAATATGCACAAAATAAAGAAATGCTCAAGCATATTTGAACCAACCGGTTTGTCAGTCAAGAAAAACAACAAACACTCGCCCATGTACTTGAAGAGACCATACATTAGATGATAGACCAGAGATGTTTGGATTGTCGCCTAAAGAAACATTTTACATGGATGTATGCACATCACATAGTGGGATATTAAGCTACACGAGCTCTGCTAGGCCGTCCAGGTCTACTTTATTTTGGTAACCTAGTCATCATCTTCCGGAAAGTCGTGTTCATATTGGACGGGGGACCAATAGTACGGGATCGCGAGGCTCGCCCGTAGATCGACCACAAAGTTAGATGTAGGGCTAGTTGGATCCCAATTTGTTGCTTCAGTGTCAATTTCCTGCACCGAAACGCACGAGTGAGGCTGATTCTTATTAGTGGCCAATGTTCACAAAGTATACTAAAGAGAACCGTGTGAAGGGCAGAGTAGCAGTTCGGGTTGGTTGATAGGCCGGTGGGCTGGGTTGCGTCGTGCTCTTTCCGGTGTTCTGTTTAGTACACCGTGTTCCCGAGGTTCGTAGGCCGGTGGCCGCGTCCTTTGATGTCTTCTTCGCGTCCTCTCGGCGGCGGCCGCCGTCTGGGTATGGAGGGTCTCGGTGAAAACCGTTGGCGATGACAACACCTTCGGTGTCGTTCCCCTTGTTGAAGGCATCGCTATGAAGACTCCTCCTCTCTCTAGACGGCCGGACTCCGCCTCTCCGATCCACTTTGCTCCCCCGGCGTGTCCGTTCGTTGAAGACTTCCCTTGGTTTCATGGGGCTTGGGCGAAAGCTCTGCAAGACTTGTTTCTGCCGGCAACGACGACGTTTTGAGCGTCGTCCACCTTCTTGGAGGCGTTGCTGCAAGCCCCCACCTTTGGTTTACCCTTCCCCAATGGCAGCAAAAATGGCGATGGTCCTGGATGCTTTTGCATCCTATGTGCAAAATATGCTGACGGAGATGGTGAACGAGGAGGTGCACATGCTGCTTGGAGTCGAAGACGAGATCAACACCATGGACATCAAGCTTAGGGACCTGAAGAACTTCCTAGCCGACGCTGATAGGAGAAACATCACAGACAAGAGCGTGCAAGAGTGGGTGGGACAGCTTAAGCGTGCCATGTACGAAGCTGCCGACATCCTTAACCTGTGCCAGCTCAAGGCCATGGAATGTGGTCCGTCTACCCTCGACTTGGGGCGCTTCAACCCCTTGCTCTTCTTCATGCGAAATCCCGCCCATGCCCATGACATCGGCACCCGCATCAAGGCGCTCAACAAGAGGCTTGACACCATCAAGGAGCGAAGCGCTACTTTCAGCTTCATCAATCTTTGTTCATATGAAGACCGTAGCACTAGGGTGGATGCCTGTCGTTTTGACAATCCAAGAAGGGAGACATCAGGGGTAATCGACCGATTGGGTGTAGTCGGAGAGAAGATTAAAGAAGACACAAGAAGACTTGTTGAGATCATGCTGAGTGAAAAAGAGGGCAACCCCAACATCATGGTGGTTGCCATTGTTGGTGTCGGTGGGATCGGTAAGACCACTCTTGCGCAGAAGGTCTTCAATGATGAAACCCTGAGTGCCGAGTTTGACAAGAAGGTCTGGTTGAGCATCAACAAGAACTTTGATAATGTTGAGCTGATCAAGACAATCATCACCCTTGTCGGAGGAGAACATGGTGGTGGAACGGTGTTGGCTGTGCTTCACCCAATCCTTATTGCTGCCTTGACAGGGAAGAAGCTATTGCTGGTTCTAGATGATGTATGGAGCCAAAAGGCATGGGGTGATGTGCTTGAAACACCCTTGGGTAATGTCGTGGCTCGAGGTACCCGAGTCCTCATCACTACTAGAGATGAAAGAGTTGTCAGAGGGACGAAAGCTATGATTCCCTACCACCACGTCAACAAATTAGAAGAGGAGGATGCCTGGTCATTGCTCAAGAAACAGGTACATACCCTAACTCCATGCATCTTTAATAACTGGTAAATCCCTGCTTTTTCAGTCGATGAAATAATAAATTTGCTGTCTTTTATTCATTTTTTATACTACAAGATTGAACTGTAGAACACGTGGACACTATACACTTGATACCACACATGGGCCACACATGGGTACAATGTTTAAACCTAGGCATTGGGTCGACGTGCTCATATTAATTCATACTGTTTTTAGTGCTAGATTTGATATAGTCGAAAATTGTGCATATTAGTTTTTTCCTGAATCAAACTTTTGATTTACACCAGTGCATCAACCTTTGATAAAGAAGCAACCACAGGTGTAGAACAACCTGCGGATGCTTCTCGGTTGATGCTCTGGTGCCGCTCTGGTGCCGTTTCTAACACTATGTTTATTACCGTAAAAAGAGTTTCCATGTTTTTCCAAGAGGATGAATATATCCATATTAACTGTGCCGAAATGATGGATTATGTTTATTAGAGTGAAAAGAGCTTCCAAATTTGTTCTTAGAGGTTGTAAATTTCACATAAATTCAAGAAAAAAAGATGAAAGATTTTCGACCTAGAAATCAGCCTAACTAACTTGTTTGGGAGAATGTAAGTACAATCCCTAAACATAAGTTCAAGTGCCTTTGCACATAAATTTGAGTTCCTATTTTTGCTATAAATATCTTCTGCTTGGAAGTATAGGTTATAATACGCATACATAAAGATAATTCAAACATAAAAGAAACTACTACTGACTCTGTTTGCAGCACTGATATATGCGCTGTAGTATCTATCTGACAGTTAAGTTTGTAATGTTTTAGCACTAGATCAATGATAGATTAAACTAAACTGAAAGCAAGGTACTTAGCATCTCACTCATTGCAATATATATCTTATATTCTCATTAGACAACAACGTCCCTGATTACCAATTCATCCGTTTTACAGGTATTGTTTTATGATTCTTTAGTTATATTTTTTCACGGGATTATTATTAACTAATGTTGAATTGACACTATACGTTCACAAACCACATTCTAGAAAGGAGAAATGTTCCTTATGTATTAAAATAATCCTTTTGCAGATAGTCTCAACTGAAACAGATGGATGTGAAATTGATATGCTCAAGGATATTGGGTTGCAAATTGTAGCAAAATGTGATGGTTTGCCCCTTGCTATCAAAGTAATGGGAGGAATCTTGTGCCAGAGAGACAGAAAACGCAATGACTGGGAGATTATTCTGAATGATTCGAGCGCAACAACCAACTTATAATGTTCGAGCGAGTTAGGGATTATAAATCGAGGTAGGATAAAGCTGAAGAGAGGTGAGACTGGGATGAGCAGGAGAGAGGGGGACGAAGGAGGAGACAACTTAATTTCTATCTCTATTCGATTATCCACTCTCGTCCACACAAACGAGTATTTACCAGCTATATGGGCCATCCTCCCTTACCAGCTCAACATGGCCAGTTCGCTCGCTGATTTTGTCGAGGTTCAGTGCCAAGCCAGGCAGCCGTCAGGCTAGCACTTGACGCGGCGGTGGACAAGGAGTCCTGACGAGATGGAGGCGGAAGGGGGGGGGGGGGGGGGCGTGAAGTGGGCGAGCACATGAGGTGGGAGAGGGAGCATCGGGTGTAGGAGTGAGGCGACAGGATTGGAAGAGAAGAGAGACACGAGGGGATTAGGGCAAGAGCGATGCGGGGGTTGGCGGCCAGTTTTTGACCGTACAGACGCAACTTATATAAAGCACGGGTTGTAAGAAATCAAAGGCCATAATCGCATGGAGAGGCTTATCGACAATCAAAATTGCCAAATTGCTGAGGAGCCTCATGGCTCAATGTAATATTTAAAAGTGTTGTGAAATCTCTTGTTGACTCGTTGCGCAGTGAATTTCATATGGCGAAAAATCTGTTATTCTTAGTTGGACTCTTTACACACTTTGGTTGTCTGACCGAACTACCATCAATTTCGAGAAAGTTTTATTTTCTATTGATTTAAGTGTAAACTAGTGGTGTCTCTCCATAATAAATAACTAACATGCTGGGTAAACAAATTACAGCTGGGCAATTGACAATATTGATAAGTGCATAACATGCATGTGCAAGTTGTGGTGTCTACTATGAGATTCATTTGGGCATTACGACAAGGTACACAAACCGCTATCCAGCATGCATCTGTGTCTAAATAGTCCACCTTCAGGCTAGCGTCTGCACCCCTTCCAGTATTAAGTTGCAAGCAACAGACAATTGCATTAAGTAAAGTGCATAATGTAAACAACACATTCATCCTTAGACAAAGCATCATTAGGTTACCCCTAATGGCAACATCACATCCACAATCTTAGGGTTGTTGTCACTCCCCCAGATTAAATGGAGACTGAACCCACTATCTAGCATAAATACTCCCTCTTGGAGTCACAAGCATCCACTTGGCCAGAGTATCAACAAGCAACGGAGAGCATGCAAGATCATAAAAGATATAGACATAATATTCAGTATTCAACTTGACATGGTATCAATATTCATTGGATCCCAGCAAACACAACATGTAGCATTACAATAAGATGATCTTGATCATGATAGGCAGCTCACAAGATCTAAACATGATGGCACAAGAGGAGAAGACAACCATCTAGCTACTACTATGGACCCATAGTCCAAAGATGAACTACTCACACATCACTCCGGAGGCAGGCATGGCGATGTAGAGCCCTCCAGTGACGATTCCCCTCTCCGGCAGGGTGCTGGGAAGAGCTTCAGAACCCTCCCGAGTTAGGGTTGACGGCGGCGGCGGCTCTGAAACTTTTCGTGGAAATTGACTCGGGTACTTAGGGTTTTCCCGAGGAAGGCAATTTATAGGCGAAGGGGCGGCGTCGGTGGAGGTCCGTGGCCCCCTCACCACGTCACGGCGCGGCAGGAGGTGGGACCGTGCCGCCACGTGGTGAGGACGGCCCACGGCCCCCCTTCGTCTCTCCTTCGGACTCCGTGTACGTGTCAGGAAAATAGGGTCTTTGGCTTTTGTTTCGTCTAATTCCGAGAATATTTCCAGAACAACTTTTCTGAAACCAAAAACAGCAGAAAACAGGAACTGGCACTGTGGCATCTTGTTAATAGGTTAGTCCCAGAAAATGCATAAAAATGATATAAAGTGTATATAAAACATGTAGCAATTGGCATAATATAAGCATGGAACATCAGAAATTATAGATACGTTTGAGACGTATCACGGAGTATGTTGCCTGCTTCGGCCTCGTCGGTGGCCACTTTGGTGTCGGAGGCGACAATGGAGGATGGGGAAGAAAGGTCACACCAACGCCGTCGAGGCCTGGGACAACAGCGTGGAGGACCTGTCCGAGATGGATGGTGGTGTAGCTGCAAACTCACGAAGGTCGGAGAGGCGGGCAAGGTGGAGTGGGACCGATGACGTCCTTCTTACCCACACAAGATCAACATGAAGACCCATCAAACCAGATAAATTGTGCTATTACCGACTCACTTACATGTGGGGCCACACATGTTCACACCTAGGAGCAACCACATCCATCTATTTAAAAGAGTTAAGTACTTTAAAGAAAAAAAGGCACACTCACTTATAGGCGGGGCCACCCAAATTTACACCTAAGAGCAACCACAACCCTCATCTTTTTTAATGCTTAGTCACTTACAGGTGGGGAAGGATATCATACCGGTCATATGTATTAGCATGAATGCAACAAATATGCCACTCAACGTTTCCGGTATAAATTTTTTAATCAATCATAAGTCAATTTTGCTGTAAGTGCCAAATTTAACAAAATTACATTTGAATATTGAATTTATTTAATAAAGTAAAATCAAATGTCATCCAAAAGCATTATTCGACTACTATAACGCCTAAGATTATTATTCACGTTGGGGAGCAACAATATTACTAACTCGGATGTGTAATCTAACATCAATCTTCTCAATATACAAATCTTAGGAATTAATCTACTCAATCAAAAGAAATTCAAGACCTTCAACACAAAATCCAAATCTAAGGGCTTCCTCCATTTAACAAAGAATTCGACAAGTCAGTGGCGTGGCCGCCGCCGGTAGCCTCGACCTCGAATGGCGGCGCCCGGCGTCGCTGCCGGCAGGCTCCTCTCGCCTCCGTTGTCCGGCTCGGTCTGCTCGAGACCTTCCGGGGCCTCCTTCATCAAGGGCAAGGAGGAGGAGGCGGACATTGCAGAGGCGGTGGGCATTCATCCGTCCCCTTGCGGCCGGCCGTCGCCACCGCCGCAGGCCAGCACCTCCCCGACGCGCCGCCTCCTCATTAGTCATTACTGCCCTACATAATCGATCTGCTTGCTCTCGGACTCTTTGGCAACTGAAATCGCCCCCTACGAATAAGCAGGTAAAATCTGCCCCTTTTTTTTTAGATAAAAGGCCTTTTACTGCCCAGCTTTGACTTAACAAAGCCCAGGCTCGATAACAAGATTACACGCGCTGCGGCATACAGCTTAGCCAAAGTAAGATTCACTACTTCTGCCCCTTTTAGAAATTCCTCTATTATCCTCGGTTAAATTCCATCTCCTTTGATGTTTGATGTTTCACTTCAGTGGTCAAAGGTAGTAAAGTACAGTGGCTTGCAAAACTACAGACAAACGAGGCAAGGAATCTGAAGACAATATGTATTCATGGTTCTCAGTTTTGCTGTATATCCACTACTCAATCGTGGACGTATCGAGATACTCTCTACCAATTGTCCAAGTTTTCTTTTGTTTTTTTTTTCCGACATGGAGGCACATAATACACCTTTTGCTCTGTTCCTCGATTGTTTGGTTCCTCATTCCTGGAACTTTCCATGTCATGGATTCATTGTTTTTTCAAACGAAGCTGTCATTTCATTATGAGATATATCTTGGTTCTTACGAAAAGTGCTCACATGAATTTCTGCTCATTTTTTATTCCTGCCGTCAAAGCAATTCTGCTCTTATTGTCTTAGAAACTTTGTTAGATGATTACTGTCCTGGTCTAAACTTTTGGTTGCAATGTTACTTGGATAGAATATGAAATCGAAGAAAGAATATTTTAATCATAAAAGGGCTGGCTACATATAAACAATTAATTACAAAGGTCTGGAAAAATATTGGATCATAAGGGGATTACACAAAAAAACTTCAGATATGTGTATGTAACCAAACTTTGTAGCTGTCAATAACTCTCATAAACATAGCAGTTTGATTACAGTGAACCTTTTGGTTACTGATGTGTTAAAAAACAGACATACAAGTCTATGCTTGACTGGAGTACGTGTTAAAGAGAATATCTAGCTAGTTGCAGCTAAGAGTAGTAATAAACTCCACCTACAGTTTTTCTGGTGAATGCTTCAGCAATCAGCATCTCTATGTCACGGTATTAGATTATCCTCTCTGCAAGAGGTGGCACCAGCTGTTCCATTGACTATCTAAGAGATCAATCTGATGAACTGTTCACGCCTACATGGTGTATGCCTATGTACTTAATTAAAGCTAGTGCAGCTCGTCTTCCGGTGTCAGACTGTCAGTCACATGCAGCACATATCACGAGCACATCTGACTTTCTTGCAGTTCTGACACTGCTAACCAGTTTAGATTAGATCTGGCGTCATTTGTGGAAACAGCACGTGGATGGATCAACCCAACATATAGTGTGTGGTAGGATCAAGTTCACGATGCCGGAGTTAGTATAATTACAGAGAGGAGCATAGAGTTACAGAACTTATTCCCTTTGGCTTACAGATGTACAGGACCTGTACATGTTTGCCCTTTAGCAGTACAAGTGCTCCAGAGCAGGACCCATCATCCATCTATCTTGAAGGTAATTTTAGATCCCTCTGTTTTAGCTGGCTTTGCTTGCATCTATCGATCTAGGTGGCTTAGACTTGCTATTTTGCTCCTCGTGTAATCATGTTACCATTTCAGTGCTGCCCTTTCCTTTCCTGTTTTATGGTAATCTTTAATTAGCTGCAACGAGTGGTGGGTATGATATCTTCTTTTATCTTTGTTACAGAAGCCCGCAGCAAAAATGGCGATGGTCCTGGATGCTTTTGCATCCTATGTGCAAAATATGCTGACGGAGATGGTGAACGAGGAGGTGCACATGCTGCTTGGAGTCGAAGACGAGATCGACACCATGGACATCAAGCTTAGGGACCTGAAGAACTTCCTAGCTGACGCTGATAGGAGAAACATCACAGACAAGAGCGTGCAAGAGTGGGTGGGACAGCTCAAGCGTGCCATGTACGAAGCTTCCGACATCCTCGACCTGTGCCAGCTCAAGGCCATGGAATGTGGTCCGTCTACTCTCGACTTGGGGCGCTTCAACCCCTTGCTCTTCTTCATGCGGAATCCCGCCCATGCCCATGACATTGGCACCCGCATCAAGGCGCTCAACAAGAGGCTTGACACCATCAAGGAGCGAAGCGCTGATTTCAACTTCATTAATCTTTGTTCATATGAGGACCGTAGCACTAGGGTGGATGCCTGTCATACTGGCAATCAAAGAAGCGAGACATCAGGGTCATTTGACCGGTTGGGTGTAGTCGGAGAGAAGATTAAAGAAGACACAAGAAGACTCATTGAGATCATGCTGAGTGAAAAAGAGGGCAACCCCAACATGATGGTGGTTGCCATTGTTGGTGTCGGTGGGATCGGTAAGACCACTCTTGCGCAGAAGGTCTTCAATGATGAAACCCTGAAGGCCGAGTTCGATAAGACGGCATGGTTGAGCATCAACAAGACCTTTGACAAGGTTGAGCTGATCAAGACAATCATCACCCTTGTCGGAGGAGAACATGGTGGTGGAACGGTGCTCGCTGTGCTTCACCCAATCCTTACCACTGCCTTGAGAGGGAAGAAGCTATTGCTGGTTCTAGATGATGTATGGAGCCAAAAGGCATGGGGTGATGTGCTTGAAACACCCTTGGCTAATGTGGTGGCTCGAGGTAGCCGAGTCCTCATCACTACTAGAGATGAAAGAGTTGCCCGAGGGACAAAAGCTGTGATTCCCTACCACCACATCGACAAATTAGAAGAGGAGGATGCCTGGTCATTGCTCAAGAAACAGGTACATACCTTAACTCCATGCATCTTTAATAACTGGTAAATCCTTGCTTTTTCAGTAAATGAAATAATAAATTTTCATTTTTTATACTACAATATTGAACGGTAGAACACGCGGACACTATACACTTGACTCCACACATGGGTACAATGTTTTAAACCTAGGCATTGGGTCGACGTGCTCATTTTTTTAAATGCTCATATATTAATTCATGTATTTTTTTAGTGCTAGATTTAATCTAGTGATTTCTTGTTTCTTGCTCCCTGCATGTCGAAAATAGTGCATATTAGTGTTTTCCTAAATCAAACTTTGTAAACTTTGATCAAATTATCGAAAACATCGACATATTCCATTAGATCCATCAAGAAATATATTTTTATATTAGTATTTATTTGGTATTGCAGATGTTGATACTTTCTCGCATAAACTTGGTCAATCCATGGTGGTAGTTCATATATTTGGACAAGACTCTTCCTACAAAATACTTTGTATCTTAAAAGTTAAATTTTGAAATTAATGTAGTAGCCACCTAAAAGTCAAGTCAAGACGAAATTGATTAGGCATATAGTATAAATGCAAGAAATTAGCAATTTTGTGTTGCTCCTTCATCATGCATTTATGTTCACAATTACACTCTCAATCCATTCTTTAGTTATATTTTTTCACGGGCTTATTAATAAACTAATGTTGAATTGACACTACGTTCACAAACCACATTTTTAAAAGGAGAATCAGTCCTTATGAAATCTATTAAAATAATCCTCTTGCAGATAGTCTCAACTGAGGCAGATGGACGTGAAATTGATATGCTCAAGGATGTTGGGTTGCAAATTGTAGCAAAATGTGATGGTTTGCCCCTCGCTATCAAAGTAATGGGAGGAATCTTGTGCCAGAGAGACAGAAAACGCTCTGACTGGGAGATTATTCTGAATGATTCTATATGGTCAGTGTCTGAAATGTCCAAAGAGCTAAATCATGTAGTACAGTTGAGCTATGAAGATTTGCATTCTTCCATCAAACAATGCTTTTTGTACTACTCTCTTCTACCTAAAACTAGAACGTTTTACAGAAGCAACATCATTGGCATGTGGATTAGTGAAGGATTTATTCACGGAGACTCAGAAAATTTAGAAGAATTAGGAACCAAGTACTATAAGGAGCTGATAGCTAGGAACCTTATAGAGCCAGATATAGGATACGTTGATCAATGTGTTTGCAACATGCATGATGTTGTTCGCTCATTTGGACAATTTGTCGCTAGAGATGAGGCACTAGCAGCTCACAGTGGAGAAACTAATATAGTTAGTAAACTTAATACACAGAAGTTTCTTCGGTTATCCCTAGAAAGCAGCTCATCAGAGTCAAATGGGTTAGAGTGGAGTTCTTTACAAGCACAAACGACATTGAGAACACTAATATCAGTTGGCCATATAAATATGAAACCTGGAGATTCAGTGGTCCATTTTTCATGTTTAAGAACTCTAGATACAGATTCTGTAGGTGTTGTGGCGTTGGCTGAATCTTTGCATGAATTCAAGCACCTGAGGTACTTGTCCTTACAGAATTCTGACATATCTACGCTACCAGATAACATTGGAAAGATGAAATTCTTGCAGTACATTAGCCTCAGTGGAAGCCAACAATTTATGAAACTTCCTGATAGCATTGTAAAGTTAAGGCAGCTAAGGTATCTTAACTTCAATAAAACAAGTATATATGGCATACCTAGGGGGTTCCGTGTTCTTACAAATTTGAGGATAGTACGTGGATTTCCAGCCCTGGAGGATGGTGATTGGTGCAGTTTGGAAGAGTTGGGCCCTCTTTCTCAGCTGATTGAACTTGGACTAGAGAGATTAGAGAATGTAACTGCACCCTCGTCTACGGCAAAGGCAAAGCTTGGTGAGAAGGTGCATCTTTATGCCCTAGAATTAACCTGCGGTAGTAGACTGGGGGATAATGGGTTGATTGAAGAGAAAGATATCATCTCCGAAGAAGAGAAACAACGAATCGAGGAGGTGTTTGATGAGCTCTGCCCTCCGCAAAGATTAGATAATCTTAGTATCAAGGGGTATTTTGGCAGACAGCTCCCGCGGTGGATGATGTCATCATCAGTTGTGCCTCTCAAGAACTTGAGGATTCTGATGGCTGAAGACCTGGCTTGTTGCACACAACTTCCTAATGGCTTATGTCAGCTCCCCTATCTGGAGCTCATTCAGATCAACCGTGCTCCAGCCATCAAGCATGTTGGATCTGAATTCCTGGAGTCCTACCATCCACAGAGTCATCATTCTTCCCAGGCAGTGACTGCTTTTCCAAGATTGCGCCAGATGATTTTGTTGGAAATGTTGGAGTGGGAGGAGTGGGAATGGGAGGAGCAAGTGCCAGCTTTTCCAGTCTTGCAGAAGATGATTCTAAAGCTCTGCAAATTGAGACGTCTCCCTCCTGGCCTCGCCTCCCAGGCAAGGTCTCTGAAGGAACTAGCCATTAAATATGTCCAGGGTCTCATATCTGTGGAGAATTTTGCTTCTCTGGTAGAGTTGGAAGTGTTCGAACTCCTTGATCTAGAGAGGATCACAAATCTCCCCAGACTGCAGAAGCTTACCATCACCAACTGCCCAAAGTTGAAGGTCTTGGAGGGTGTTGCTGCACTACAGAGGCTCATACTAGATGATAATGACATGGAGACACTCCCAGAATACATGGAAAGTATAAACCCAAGGCATTTGGTGCTATACTGCAGAGTAGCGTTGCTCGCTTCCATTGCTGGGGGACAATCTAGCCTTGAATGGGGCAAGTTCAGCCACGTCAAGCATGTCAAAGCATATGCAAATGAAGGAAACATTCCAAGGAAATGGTATGTATTGTACACAGCTTACCCCTGCAAGTTGGAGACAAATGTCAACCTCTCTTTTATGTCCAGAGGTAAATTAGAATTGCTCGTTCGTCTTCATTTATTTGTTTGTTCTGTTAATTACATTTGTTCTTTTGTTTTCTACCTTTCATCTGTACGATTGATTATATTTCCTGTATTCCTTTAAATGAACTGCAAGTCCTCTCCAACTCTTAATGTCACAGGATGTTATAGAAGATGGACTATTTACATTGAGCCTGTTATTCTCGTAAGGGCATTTCTGTAGAAATCTAACCATCCAATTTTTCTTCAAGGCCCATTTGCTAGGGTCTTGGCACTTGGCCTGCACCACACTCAGAGCTTGAATATGCCCTTCTAGAGTAGGGCAGCAAGAACATTGTCCTCGTAATGCGCGTGTGTGTATATATGATTGGCTTGATCATGTTGGTTGCTTGGAAGATTTGGGAAGAAAAAAAATAACAGTCCTCAACAAAGAGGCCATCCCCATCAATCTATTGTCCACTGTATGTTCGAAGAAATTAACCACTAGCATAGTGCTTGCACTATGGATCTTGCCACCGCATGTAGCTAATCGATATTAGTTTGGTCGTCCTCGAGTTATTTGTGTCTTCTGCGTGATGTACTTAAATTATATTTTTTGGCTAATATAATACATGAATCCCTCTTTTATGGTTCTGAAAGAAGGTTATGACTAGATTTTCTGTAAAGAGTTAGACAAATACTTCCTCCGTTCCAAATTATAATATGTTTTGGATACATTCAATTTGGACTACAAACTAACCGAAATGAGTGAACACTAAAACGCGTCTAGATACATTTGTTTTAGAAAAAAACTAAATATCTTATAGTTTGGAATGGAGGTTGTTTTATCTATTCGTTGACCAATGCTACTTTGTGATTCAGGTGGACGCCCTCACGTTGCTAGATATCTTTTGCTCTCACTAGTCCTTTAAGTTAGCTCGAAAACCCATAAACAAGAGTACACTTTTAATTATTAAAATCTTATATATGATTTCTTGATCTCACTATTTGAGTACTGTGACGATGGAGCTCTTTCCTAGCAAGTTATGGATTGTAAAACCACCTTTCCATTTTGTTCTCATGCAGGAACCTTATCTTCTTTTGAGGATGTGCGAAGATTTGAGTCTGTCTTCAAAATGACAAGAAAAACCTTTAACTACATCTGCAGTTTGGTGATTGGGCCGGCAATGGAAGATATGAACAGCTACACCTTTATTGATGGAAGGGTAATGTGTTTTGAAGATCAAGTAGCAATTGCTCTAAGAAGGTTGTCCTCTAGTGAGCCACCGGAGACCTTAGGATCCTCTGTTGGTGTGAAAGAGTCAACCGTTTTGTTGATAACTGAGAGGTTCATTAATGCTGTGTTCAAGCGAGCAATGCACCACTTGCGTTGGCCAGACTCCAGTGAATGGATAAGATCAAATCCATATTTGAGAAGAGCCACAATATGCCTAACTGTTGTGGTGTTATATGCACAACTCACATCCCATTTGGACCAAACTATGACCATGCAAAGAATGGCAGGTTTCTTCTGCAATTCGTGGTTGATCCAAAGATGAGATTCACGAACGTTTCTCCTGGAATGGCTAGCATGAACGAGTCAAGCATTTTGCAGGACTCTCTACTCTTCAGGCAGTGCGAGAAGGGTGCTTGGCTGAATGGCAGCAAGTTGAAAGTAGCATTAGATGGATCAGAAGTCGGGGAATACATAATTGGTGATGCAGAATATCCTCTTCTCCCCTGGCTACTTACACCGTTCCAGGAACAAGACCTCTCAGACTGCAAGGCGGAGTTCAATCAGAGACACTCCGATACCAAACCTGCGGGCTGGAGGCGCTTGAAAGGTTCAAAGACACATGGAAGTACCTGCAGGTAGAGGCATGGTGGCCGGTCAATTGGTCCATTTCATTTGAGGTAACTATTGTATGCTGCATGTTGCATAACATAGTCATAGATATGGAGGATAATACAGCCAAACCGAGGGCTCATGCCAATGATTGGGATCACTATCAGCAAGTGCGTCAGTTAGCAAATGAAGATGCTGTCAGGGGGAGGGATATTCTGTCGCAACACTTCTTGACCAGCATGTCGTGCTTATCTGGAGGTGATTTAATACGACTGCTCCTACATATTAATTTGTTCGTTTGGTTGTTCTTTACACTACTTTGTTATATTTATTTTCTCATGTTGTGTCCATCCTTAATCAGCTGCATCAGGCTCAGGGATACAGAGGAGGCCCATGAAGCGGTCCAGGCACTAGAAGCAGAAATAAGTAACGCTATTCAGGAGATCATTGTCTAATAGGTATTATCTCCTCTATTCAACAATGTCAAAGTTTGTTTTCTGCTTGGGTTGTTCTTTTTATATGCCAGTCACTGATACAGATGTTAGCAATGTGCTACGCGAAACGTTAGTACTATTATGTATTTCTCTCTCCCTGTGTTTGGCAATTCTTTAACTGATGGTTCTATAATTGTAATTTCTTTAGCTGATTGCTCATTTAATATCACGCTAATTTTGATAGTAAAGTTGTGGGCTATACCATGCATCGAAATGGAAATTCTTGATATGTTAAACCCTGGTTCACGGCTCTTCTTTATCTGATACGACTATGACCTTGATTTTATTAGGTGGAGGGAGGCCTCATCTTGCTGATTATGATTGGAGCTTCTAAATGCATGAATGTAGAGCAGCCATGGCAACGAGACCAGACTGATTTGATGCTGTAACATGAACTGAAGTTCGACCTTTTTTCTGAAATTTTGATCATCTATTTGGCAAAGACTTATGCAATCAGTACTTTATGTATGGAAGATAAGCTTGTATTTGTTGAGTAAAAAAGCTTGTATGTAGCTTATATGCAATCAGTACTTTATGTATGGGAGATAAGCTTTTGTCTTGTCGATATATGTACACTGTAATTTTCAAAAATGACAGGGAAACATGTATATTTAGCACAGGTATAGTTGTGCCTGTAATCTTATTCAGTGCAAGCACTTATGATGAATCCCATAATGCAAAGAATTACCACTGACTACAATTAATTGATATGGGAAAAGGTTAAGAAAATTGCCTTGATCTTTAACAGAACCAAGACTGGTATCTTGAGTCTCCAAGATCAGGCATGAAACTCCAGTGGTCGCCGGCCTGTTGGTTGGTTGGAGACAGGAGGCGAATCGAGACTTGTTGCTTTGCTTTTACTTCAGAAGTTCAAAGCTGCCGGCCAACTCCTGTTAGGGTTGACAATAGGATGCCCTGTCACATCGTTCACACTGATTTCTTTGTTTTTATATCTTCAGTTCAGCAACTTGGAACAAGTCACCAAACAAGGTCAACGAAGCGAAATGCTAGCAGCAATGCCATGCCAATTCAGTCGACGTTCTAGACGAAAATGTCATCGTCAACGCACGGGGTTCTGTACCCTGATTCCATTTGGCCTATCCTCTGGACTGAATTTGAATAATACCGATCATATATATACAAGAGAAAAGGGAAAATGGCATCGCCAGATCATGATACCTACTCCCTACGTCCCATAATATAAGATGTTATTACAACCAATATATGAGTATTGATTATAATAATATCTTACATATGTGATAGAGGGAGTGTTATCCAACAGAACTTAAAACAAATCAACAAATGGCACAGGAACACCCGAGGAATTATTGCCTCTCCTATTCTAGATGTTCACACTATACAACTACAAGATATCTCTGGGTTTTTTTTCCCTTTCTGCTACATCTTACACACAAGACAACGTGGTCCGAGAAGCTCATAATCAGCATCAGACAAAAAATAATGTAATTAGGCCATGTACAAGAAAGAGTGTCATCATCAACTCGGGTCACCGCGCCTTTGTGGCATGGCCGTTAGTGGCCCTCGGACCACGGCGCCCGTCGCTGCCACCGCGCGGAGACGACCGCTGGTGCACCGCAGATCGGCCATGAGCACGGTCCCGTGACGACGGTCCGCTCCCTCCTCTCGCCTCCCTTGTCCGGCTCTTCATTGCCTCGATCTGCTCCAGCGTCTCCAGGACCTCCTTCATGGAGGGCCTGCTCCTGGGCTCACCGGCCAGGCAGTTTAGTGTCAGCTGCGCCGACTGGTGGGCTTGTTTGGAGTTGTACTGTCCCTCAAACCGGGGGTCCATGAGACGGGCCAGCTTTCTCCGGTCAGCCAAGTAGGGCTTTGCCCAGTCGACGAGGCTGAGCTGCCCATTGGGACGGTTGGGGTCCAAAGCTCGCTGACCGGACAGCATCTCCAGCATCACAACTCCGAAACCATAGACGTCGCTCTTGACATATAGATGACCTGGACATTGTTCGGAGCATGTGGTTAGAACAGCCATCAACAGATAAGAAAAAGCAACTAAAAGAGCAAACTTCTAAATTCTGCAAGGATGAATGTAGCTAGCAACAATTTGATAATTGTCAGATATACGAATCAGAAACTCATATGGATGGAAAGTAACTGGAAACAGAAAGTGCATGGGATGAATGAGTATAATTTTGCGTGCATTATGTTCGCTCTTTTTGTGGAAATTGAAGGGCTGACGGTAGAGGGATGGACATACGAAAAAGTACTGTTAGCAATAGCACATGGAGTAATCCATTATAGGAATTAATAATTATCCACTTGAGAGAATCAATTGTCATGAATGATTGAAGAACCTACTTTATGTAGAACTATAAAATTGGAAGATGAAGTGTGAGAAGCCATTGGCCATCTGGGGCAACTAACATGTGGCTTGTTTGAGTTTCAGTTTCAGTTCGAATGACGACTGGTATATTGATTGCAGGCAGCATTATCAGATCATAGGTGGGTGGCATGCATAAGGAATAGGTGGGTGGCATGCATAAGGACACATACCAGTGGCTACATATTCCGGAGCTGCATACCCATAGGTGCCCATGACCCTGGTAGTGATATGTGAGTTGCTACCAGTTGGTCCAAGCTTGGCCAGCCCAAAATCAGAGAGCTTTGCGTTATAATTCTGCCAAATAACACAGTCAGTGTTTGAGCTTGACAAATAGATAAAAGATACATTTTAGGGTAGAAAGCTTACTGCATCTAGAAGAATATTGGAGGCCTTAAAATCACGGTAGATAATTTGCTTTTCTGATGCATGCAAGAATGCAAGACCTCGAGCTGCGCCAATGGCTATCTTCAGTCTTAGTTCCCATGTGAGCGGAGCACATCCTCCTACATAAAGGCAACAGGTTCCAATATCAGTATTTTTACGTCAACTGGTTTGCTTGAGAATTTTAGTTGCTTCCAATAATTGCAGAGAAGAAGAATCAATACAGTGAGTGTGAGCAAGGTCATGAATCTATTTTGCAAGTAAAATACATAGAAGAAAGGATGATAAAATTATCGGCAGTAATAACTCACTTCTGAAAAGATGGTTTTCCAAGCTCCCTTTGGCCATGAACTCGTACACAAGCAATAGTTCCTTGTCTTCCCAGCAGTAGCCCAATAGCTTGACAAGGTTTGGGTGCGAGAGCCTTCCCAAGAAGTTTATCTCTGACTGCAAGTTGACAATTAGAAATGATCATCAGATACGGCAGTTGCAGCAACCTTTAGAAATGATGATCTGTTAGACTGCACTAGGAGCATAGAGTCACGTCTGCTAGCATAATACTAAAATCGTGTATGTGCCAGAGCTGACCAAACAAAGAGAAGCACAACTGCATTGTGATATAAACATGTGCATTATCGGATTTTTCTGGTCAGCAGTTGTGAACGGCCCAGCATAGCACTTCCCAGCAATATAGTTCTGGTCAGCATTGGACAAAAGGCACTGCCCGGATAACACAGAACCATTACTAATAAATAAAACTGACAAAAATGTCACCAGAAGTTAAACAAAGCATAGAGAACCATAACTCCATAAGCAGGTGATGACCACAAAAATCTTCAAAAAAAAATTGTTTTTAAAACCTGACCAGTGATCAAAATTATGACAGCTAATCATCAAGTTGGAATCCTAAAATGAAAAGACTGAGCAAAATTAAAAGGACCAGGCTTTACCTGCCATTCCTCATACCCCTGCAAGCTCTCCGAGTTGAGCTTCTTGACAGCAACGACCATGCCGGTGCCACTCTTGGCCGGGTTCATCGTCTTCTCGTCCACCCACCCTTTGTACACCCTTCCAAACCCTCCCTCCCCGAGGACGCTATCTGGCCTGAAGTTCTTGGTAGCCGTCCGGAGCTCGAGGAACGTGAAGGTCCGGAGGTTCGGTGCCTCCAAGATCTGACCTTGGAGGAACCCACCCTCGTCGAATCCACCGTTCGTGCCACCGCTGCCGGCAGAGGAGGACATGAAGGCGCTGCTCCCAGAGGAGAGCTTCCCTGTGTTACTATTGCTGGTCGTGATGCTGCCGCTTGTCGCGCCATTCGTTGTCCCTGTTGTACGATGAGCACACGATTAACATACTGAATTCGATTCACGGAGAATTTCACGATGAACATCGAGAGGAGAGGTCGGCTGAATTTGGAGTCTGCCATTTCTCCCCTTGGTAGGAAATAGTTAGGACTGCATGAGTAATAGTTCTTCAAAAAGTAACATATGGTTTGCTGCAGCTTGTGTGATTCATGAAATGTGGAAAAGGTACTCCCTTTCTTCCTGACAGAGTAGTAGTTCTAAGCTAAAGTTTCCTAGATGCTTTGCTACCAAATGAAGCATTAAACCTGTAAGAAATGAAAAATACAGCTGGGTGGGATGATCCTAATTCAGTTAATCCCCTTCCCTGACCTCTATCCACCGTCACCATGAAGAAGAAGAAAAATCTGAAACTAAGAAATCAGAAAACCTGGCCTGACTCCTTTGCCACCACCCCTTAACAATTCGACAGACAGACGACTGACACACACACACGCCAAATAAACAACATAATCTTCGCTCGTCAAAAAAAAAAAAAAAAACTTCGTTTGGAAGAACTAACTCAGGAGACACCAAAATCGACTAAAGTAGAGCAGATTCTTCAAGGCCAGAACAACAACCCGAGCAAGAATCATCCGCCTAGGACACCCCCCACAAACAGCTCGCAGGATCCATCCAGGGATCGGAAAGAACACACGGAAAGAAAAGCTAGGGGAGAAAGAAATGAACCAAGAATCCTTCTTCCTCACCTGGGCTGGACGGCCTGTAATCCGCCACCACGTGCGCCTTCCCCGCGCCGCCGCAGATGTTCCCCATCTCCCCCTCTCCCTCTGGACAGAGTCAAGCAGGAACCAAGAAACCAAGGATGGCTTGCGTACGGAGGAGACAAGGGGAAGAAGAGGAGGAGGAAGAGGACGAGTAGGGGCGGGGGCGAGTCAAGGGGGAGGCTCGATAAGTAAGCAGGGAAGAAGGAGAGGAGAGGAACTGCCGACTGAAGAAGAAAGTCTCCGGTTTTGGCTTCCTTCTCCATGTGCACTGCCCCGGGCTGCACTGCACTGCACTTCAACGTTTCCTTTTCCTTGAAACTCAGACTGACTGCGATACTTTTCCGTTTAGTATGTTACCGGAAAAGGAGAAAAAACTTATTGTTTACTTAAGTGGAGTACATCCTCTTGGGATGATGTGTACTGCCTCTGTTTTGAAACAGATTGTATGTCCGTGCTAAAATATGTGTTGCCATTTTTTGCCGTGCTTGGATGTGGGGTGCCATGACACCCCCTCAAAAAATATGGACTTTATTACATACTGATTTTTGGACTAATCCTAGTTAAAGCTCCAAACTACTGAACTCAACAAGCACAGCAGGAAATAACTTCACGGTTGGCACCCCAAACGATCAAATCTTCCGAGGAAACGGAAAGAAAAGAAGAGAGGCGGCGGCCTAGGGTTTCAACCCTAGCCGTCGTCGCCGGCGCCATCTGCATCTTCATAGTCGCCTTCGTCTAAGAATTGACGGGTCCTCACCTCCTCTAGGTGCCGCTCTGGCACTAGGTGGGGTGGGGACCTCGGACCTGCGCAGGGCGCCATACAAAGGTCCTTAATGTTAGAGCTTGATTTTGGTTGTTGTCTTCTTCGTCAATGGTGATGACATCGTCTGCAATAAGTTATCTTCCGTGCTTCGTTCGTCGGCGAGATCTCCTTCCCGACGTCAATGGTGGCTTTGGAAGATTAAGTTTGTCTAGGTATGGTTCTTCAGATCTTGCTTCGACAGATCAATCCTGGATTGTTTCTCATGGTTGCCGCGAGGAGGTTTGTCCTCGCATTATCTATCCCGGCTACTACGTCTTCGGCAATGGTGACTCGTTCTCTCGGTTATTTGTCCCTGAAATATCAGTGGTGGTGCTCTTGCCGATATTGCTTGATTAATTTAATGGCTGCGTGCGTGCACAAAGCCTTGGCATTGCGGCTCAAAATTAAAAGGGGAGAACCTTCGTTGATATTCATAGGTTTGTGGTTTGCTGTTTTTAGCGTTGTTCTACGGCTGCCTTCAGAAAAGTATAAGATTGTGTCATGGAAGAAGAAAGGGCTTGAAGATCTTATAGATTTGCTCGTCTCTTTTAGTATTGTTTTTATAATCGGTGTAATCGTGTACTCTTTGTTGGTTTAATATATGTGGAAAAATTCAAAAAAAATAATCTTATTTCCTTCACTGGTTGATGTGCTGCTTTTAGGGTCTTTTTCATTTGCACATTCTCAAACCACGGGAACATAATATAAAAACTAAATAAGAGCTAGTGGCATGTCCGGTCCTATTCTATAAGACCTATGTGACCATACAAATTTAGACCGAAGAGTATTCACAAAAAAGTATATAAAAGAGTGTTTGACACAATATAAGAAAGAAAAGAACGGAAATTTCAGCAAGTGTTGTGAGTGCATGAGAAGTTCCCTACAAGACAGAGTGCAAACAAATCTTTTGAATCAAAATATCCTAGATTTGTTACGGAAATGGTCCGGTGAGTTTTTATGAACAATAGTTTTAGGAATATAATATTCCGTACTATTGATCTTAAGTAGGATTTCGTTTTGGACAATTTATATGAGTATTTGTTTAGATGTGTTGGACTGTCTATTATAAAAATGATGATAAACTCAACTATGCGCTTAGCTTTAAAGCTAAACATCTGAATATAGGGCCTGATACTTGAGATAGCGAAGGCCATAAACCTAGCTTAGAGAAAGATGAAGGTTGGTAAAGTCACTTACGCATGAATTATTTCAAATAGGGAATAATGGGTATAGGAATATGAATAGCATAATATTTCATAAGGAAGAAAAAGCATCAAATTTCATGTTTAAGAAAATAATTTGTCCCAAAGCACTGTTAAACAATGTTTATTGACATGGGTTTTGTTGGTGTGGCCAGAATAGGTCCAAGAATCAACACATCTGCCGGTGCTTAATTAGTTTGTTTGACCGGGCAAAGCTACCTAGCTAAGGTTTCCTCCTAATTAATTAATTACCAAACAAGAGAGATGAATGGCTAGTTTGCCGTCCTTGCATGTCCTTTTCCACCTTGTTATTCTAAAAGCAGAAAGGGAAGTGGCACGCGGAGAATATAGGACTAGAGTCATGCATGCGATCTTGGGAGTGTTGACAATAGTAGCACAATTGTTATTGTTGATGGTGCTTGATAGAATGCGTCAAAGAATTCGTGTTTAACTATCTTGTTGGTCTCTCTCAACTCTCAAGTGTCAAACTTTGCCACTGTGCTTTTCATTTGGTCTTTGGTCGTTTAGGACCAATCTAAAACCATGTTTACATCTTAACCAGGTAACCATGACTTATTTCTCTTGGATGTGTTCACATGGATGTATGTACTAAAAGAAGTTGGATGTAGTTGTGAACTTGTGCTTACATGAGCGGTAAGTTTTGACTTGACTAATTAAGCATCCTTGTTTTGTAGATATATGAGGTAATGAGATGACATCAGCATATCTCTCACCTCAGAGTTTCATAAATAAATAAGTTCATTTTTTTTAAAAAAAAAGTTCATTCATTTATAATTTTCTTCAATAATCGGCTCAACTGAATTTGGTGATTTTAGCTATCTCATATGCCCTGTGACCTTTTAATTTTATGCATTGTCATGTGTTGAATACAAGAGTTGTAAAACAAAAACCCCAAGATGCCAAAAGACATGGTCGACTCATCGGAGACGGGGAACCCCGCCGGCAAATACTGTGGAAAAGGTTGACTTCTCTAGTGGCGGCTATGTTTTCTCTTGTTTGGTGTGTTCGATCAATTTTGCTTACATGAGCGGTAAGTTTTGACTGGACTAATTAAGAATCCTTGATTCATAGATATGAGGTAATGAGATGACAACATCATATCTCTCACCTCAAGCACTTAAATTTTATTAATAAAGTTCATTCACTTCTAATAATCGGTTCAACTGAATTTGGTGATTCGGTCAGATAGCTATCTCCTCTACCTTGTGACCTTTTATGCAATGTCATGTGTTGAATACATGAGTTGTACATCGCAAACCCCAAAACGCCAAAAGAAATGATCTAATCCACAGAGACGGGGAACCACGACGGCAAAGACCGTGGAAAAATTTGACTTCTCTAGTGGCGGCTATTTTTTTTCCCTTGTTTGGTATCTTCGATCTAGTTTAAACCAGTCTAAAACCATGTTTAAGTAACCAGAGAACCATGACTCATTTCTTCGGAACGAAGATGTAGTTGTGAACTTGTGCTTCTATGAGGGGTAAGTTTTGAATGACTAACCATGCATCTTTCTGTAATTAAAAAGGAATTTAGTGGGTGAGACACCGACATTTAAATAATGATAACCCATATTTTAGGCATGATGGGGATTGTTGTAGTTAGCCCTGGGAGCTGTCACCCTTGTTGCATCGTGGGTTTAGCAATGATGGTGTTGTAATCCTCTCGCCTCTTGGCCCACCTTCTATAAAAAAAAGGTAATACATTTTCCATGGTGTATTCTAGAAAATAAACACATATTTTTGTCCGTGGTGACTTGAACCTAAGTGTTGGGTTGTATATCCACCAGCAGTAAGTAGCCATTAGAGAATCATTTTAATTTTTAAGGTATGTAACTTAAGAGAGTTTAACAACATAGCAACAAGCATAAAAGACCTATGAGAGCGCATCACTACCATATATCTCACCGCAAACACTTGAATTAATGAATTATATACGTAGAATTCATCAAGTTATACTCTTGTCGAAAAAGAAGGACTGAATACCCCCGCGTCGTCTTCTGGTCCCTCGCGTCGTCTCCTCTGGGGCGACGGGAGGGCGAACCCTAGCAACCCGCCGCCGCCACCCTCTCCCGCCCGTCTCCCTCCCTCGCCGTCCCCGGAGGCGGCCACCGGCATGGCCGTGCGCCACCGGTGAAGGGGGCGGCGGGGATCTGCCGTTCGCGGCCCCTCCCGCCTCTCAGAGGAGTCGCTGCTCGGGCCTCGATCCCGTCCTCTGGCCCGGCCTCGCGCTGCGGCGGCGCCCCTTGCGCGCTGACGGCTCCGGTCGGGTGGCGTCGCGGCGCCCTCCCCCTGCTGCGTGCCCTGGACGGCGGCGGCCAGATCTTGGCGGCGGTCCTGGGCGGCGCGAGACGGCTTCGTCTTGACCCAAGCTGGTGGCGTGCGGGGCGCCGGTCGCCGCCACCTCGTCAGCGTTCCTCCTATGGAGGCTTGCTGCCCTGGCAGCTCGTGCTGCCGCCCGCCTCGTGTTGGGTGGTCAGTGCAGTTTCAGCAACTCGGTCTTCTTCCCGCCTCTCGACGGCGCTGCGGGTACAAGGATCTGGCCTTCGGCAGTTGCGCGCTGGTGCTCATGGAGCGTGTTGACGCGTGATGCAGGGCTGCTGCCCGGAACCGTGGTGGTTCTTGGCATCGGGCAGCGCTCCTCTCCTCCTCGCCGGCATGGTGCTCGGCGGGCACGGTGGCTTGCGCTGCGTCCGGTGGCCCTGAGGATCTGGTGCCTGTTGCTGTATTTGGCCGTTGGTGGTCTCCACGAGGTGTGGTGGGCTGCGGCGGTTGCTGGTGGTGGTCGACCACCTTTGCTTTGTGCTCTCCAGGTGAAAGCCTAGGTTCCGGCTTGCTGGACCGGATGACGGTGTTGTGCCCTCGACAACACAACCTCCTTGGAGGTGCCATCTTGGAGACACAAAGGATGGCTTTGTTGTTGCCTGCGGTTGTCGGGTGTTTGGGTGGTGTTGGTGTGGCCACCTTGGGGCCGACGGCGGTGTTTTCTCTCCTTGGCCGGCCTTCGCGGGCTTGCCCAAGACCCCTCCAATGGTTACTGTTGAGGTGTGGGAGCTTCGTGCTCGTGGTGACGTCTCGGCTCGCCTTTGCTCATTGACGACACAATGTATGTCTCCCCCACCTGCTATTCGTCTCAATCTCCGTGGCGGAGTTCCCTATCTAGGTTAGTGTCAGGTGCTAGGCTTGACACCCCCATGATGATGGTGGTGCTCCTCAGTTGTGCCTGGGGTTTGAGTCGCACGCCGGTGCGGTGCGTGAGGCTGATTGTCGAGTCTTGGCATTGAGATCCCTAGACTGCACCCCTCACTTCTTGTGTCTCTTGGTGGCTCTTGCTGTTACCTTTTCTAGTTGTTTTTTTTTCATGTATTTTTATTGTTTCTCTTCCCCTGTACCCCCTGTAATTGCTATTCTGTTGTAAGAATATAGCCCGCCATAACCGGTGGGGAGCAATCCCCCCGTCTTCCTCGAAAAAATACCCCCCCGCCTCTACTGCAATTGATTGATACACACATCATCACATCAAGTTATATTGCATTAACCATTTCAACTGAACACGCGCTATGGTCAGATAGCTAGCTCCGTCACCTTGTGACTTTCTAGGCATCGTCATCAGTTGAACGGAAGACAAATTAAGTGCGGAGTGCTAGAATATGAATGCGTGGTGCGGGCACACGCATTCAAATCTCAGACGTACCCATACATACAAAGTCAAAGCTATAGCCTCCGATGAAGACCATGTTAAATTATTGTTAATTCTTCAGCTAATTCGTTTGGTCAACAGTATAGCAGTACAGTTTTACACAAGTGGCACGTATGTCCGTTCGGATAATGTTAGCTATGAAATTAACTTGAATATTTACCGCAAAAACAAGCATTAATACTTGCTTATCGTCATGCATGTCAGCTACACAAGTGCTCCTTTAGGTAGCTAACATTATTTGTGGCGAATTTATTTGCAAATACTATGCTTTTGCGAAAATTTATTTGCTACGATCAAGTAGATCGTTTCTGTTTTGGCTCAAGTCCTTGATAATTAGTTGCAGCATGCCTACCATACGTAATATCTACAAGTGGACAGTTAATCTGCAAAGTACTCGATTCATATGAATTTGATTGATATATGACACTACCGGAATAACGTACTTTGCCGTGATGCCAAAAACCACGGCGAAAGGCCCTCCATGCCCGGCAAAGGCTCTGCCGTGCCGCGCGCACGGCAAAGAGCCACACGGCATAAAACGGCACGGCGTAGCACTTTGCCGTGCGTTGTGCCAGACGCGTCACGGCAGAGCCTTTGCCGGGTGTCACGCTTTTTTCGTATGGTCAGCGTATGGTCAACCACCAACCCGGAAGTTTGCCGTGCGTCAAGATTTTGCCGTGCGTGGTCTCTATGCCGTGAGCATTCCTCTGCGAATCACGGCATATTCTTGCCGCCTGTGCCGTGCGTCTCGTTTCCGGCCAACACGGCAGAGTTTCAAACTGTGCCGTGCGCATTTCAGAAGGAACGCACGGCACAGTGTAGCCCACGTGGTCCTGTGCTGGCTCCTTTGCCGTGGTCCTTGACATAAAAAGCACGGCAAAGCCACCATTTGGTCACAGCACTGCTCCAGGTTGCACAGGTGCGCGCCACGTAGTGGCTTTGCCGTGCACACACGCCCGCAGAGGCCTTTGCCGTGTGTCCCAGCACGGCAAAGTGACCATATGGCACGGTTTTGTGCTGTTTTTTCAAAATTCCCTGCATTTGACAGATAATTCGAACAATAATGCACAGATATCATATTCTCACACAAATATGACTAAAATCCACATAGCACATAGCACATAATCCACAATATGAACTCCAAATACATAACTCCACATATTCTCACACAACATATTCTCCACATAATCTCAACATAGCACATAATCCACAAAGTATGAACTCCACATAGCAAAGACCACATAGCACACCACATAGCTCAACTCCACATAGCACAACTCCACAAAGATGGCTCATTGTTGATCCTCCTACAAGTTCATACAAAAATAATGAGTTTGACAACTACAATAGCTCAAAGTGTCAATGTCATGTGCATAATTAAAGTAACATAGTGGAAATGGCAAGTTTGACAACTAAAATACCAAAGTGTCAATGGCATAAGCATAGTTCAACTAACTAAGTGGAAATGGCAAGTTTGTCAATGTCATGTGCATAATTAAACTAACAAAGTGGAAATGGCAAGTTTGAACTAACTAAATTTTGACAAGTAGATGGAAATGGCATGGAAATGACAACTAGTTCAAGTAACTAAATTTTGACAAGTTCAACTAATGTGGCAAAGGCATGGAAAACTAAAATGGCAATGGCATTTTGATAAGTTGTGCAAGCATACCAACGGGAGTCTCCGGCAAACGCTAGGGTTGGAGACATGGGGCTGCCCCTCCGGATTGTCCTGGGCACCAGGCGGCGGCGCCATCGAGTGAGATCCACCCGCCGATCCTGGATTCATCTACAACATGAAAAAAGGCTAGCATTAGACAAGTAATTTAGTTATAACAACAAGATGGATAGAATGACAAGGTTGACAACATACCCATGGGAATGTCGGTGGAGGGAACAGTCCCATGGCAACAGCCCCGTCCCCCGGAGCAATGCGCTGCATCGAGCTCATCACCCACTCCATCATCTGCCTGGACTGCTCCTGATGCTGTACGGCCTGCTGCTGGATCATCTCCTGCTGCTGCCGGATCTGCTCCTGCTGCTGCTGCTCATAGAGCAACTGCTTCTCCCGGAGCTGGTTGATAGCTAGATCCCCAACCCGTGGGCGGGTCTCCACAGTAGGCGCACCTGGCGCCCTCCCACGGCGGACCTGGCGTAGAGACGGGACGGTGCGAGGGTTGACGTAGCCGTCACCTATCCACAAGCGGCCATTCGCATGGCCTTGCCCCGCAAGCACGACAGCCTCGACGTCAAGTGGACTGGTGAGAGGGTCAGCATCCTCACCGTTGCGCTCCCTGAACTTCGCCGTGTACCCCTCGCTCCGGATCTTGGCGCCTGCGTTGATCCACATCGACCCTGTGTGCTCTTCCGGCTCATCCCTGGTACGGTACTTTGAAAAAACGGCGAAGGGGGAGGGCTCTACGCCGGTCTTCAATTTCTGCCAAGAGAGCACGAACATAGGTGAAAAGGAGACGATATTGCAAAAGAGAGCACGAACACAGGTGGATTAAAGAATGCATTTGCTCACCTCCTTTTGTACACATTGGTAGAGGTTGAGGCTGCCTTGGCGATGTGTTCCACCTATGTTGATCGCCCGCTTTGCATGTCCCTGCGCGTGAATCTCGAGGTACTCTGGGCTAGTCCACCACGCAACCATCGCGAGGTGGCACACTCCGTTGTTACCGACGTACGGAGGAGGCACCTACATACACAGAACAGACATATTAATGATATTACATGGCGGTCAACAAAATCGACAATATAGAAACGAAGCTACCTGCAGGTACTGCCATGGCTGCATCAAGATGTCTCGGGCACGCTTTTTGTCCAGCGCAATCATCTTTTCGGCGTACTAGTTGCGGACAGAGTTCACGCGAGCCTCGTAGTGCATGTCCGTCACTATCTTAGGGGCCATATCTAAAAGGATGTTGAGGCACGTGTCCTTGTCCTCCGGCCGGCAGGAGAAGAAGTTCTACAAGCATGCACATAGGTACAATAGGGTCAACAAAGACATTAGTGCAATCTCGGATTTATAGAATGATGAGAAGTCAGACAAACTTACCCAGAAATGGTGAAGTGCCTTATGTGCCATGTTGTTGTACTTGCCCTCGGGATCCGGCTCGTAGGTGTAATGCTTGAAAGTCCAAGCTACACTCTTCTCACCATTTGGGCAGGTGACAATCCCAGGGAAGAACTCCCTGATACAACATCCAAGGATGCTCGAGTAGGTACGCTGCGTCTTCACTTTAGGAGGCACATAGTCAAACGACCTACACAATGAAAAAACCAATATTAGTATGTTAGCGGGTCAAAACACAATGAAACGCTAAAATTGAACATAAACTATAATAAGTACCTTTTCCCGGTGGGCACGAGAATAGTGTGCGCGTAGGCATAAGGAAGATCGGGGAGTGAAGCGGCCCCCCGCTGATACGGCGGCTTGGTCTGTGGCGGAGGGATATTCTCCTCAGTCTCAACCCACTCATCTGGCGGATCCCACTGCAGCGTCGGGTCAAGCTGATACCCCTCCTCCCCAGGTCCGTCATCGTACCCCTCCTCGCCCTCCTCCGACAAGGGATCCTCAGAATCCACCGACTCGTCCTCGGAAGCTGACTCCTGCTCCTGATCATAATCCACGTCCTCCTCCTCCTCCTCAGCCGGGGGAGGACTAGGAGACCTCGCTCTCCTCCCTCTCCTACGCCGGTCCTCACAGGTGGAGGTGAGGGTGAGTCCCTCGCAGGTGGAGGTGAGGGTGAGTCCCTCGCAGGTGGAGGTAAAGGTGGTCGTCGCCGGTCCACCAGGAGTTCCTTCACGCTGGCCACCATATTTTTTATGGCCTTCTTCATGTTCCCTGCATTGACAAAAAAATGGGTTTCATCAGTATACATGATCCAAAATTAAGGTAAATAGATAAAGTAACAACGAGTAAAGCAACAATGAGTTCTCACAAAACATGGATAGTGACAATTAGAATAAAACAAAATGCATGGAGTAGCGACAATGAGTTCTCACAAAACATGGAGTAGTGACAATTACAATAAAACAAAATACATGGAGTAGCGACAATGAGTTCTCACAAAATAAGCTAGACTGACAATCACTATTACATAGAGTAGCATTGACCTATTACATATAAGCTAGACTGGCATGTGTCCTCGTCGCTATCAGTAGCCTGTGTCGAGATCATCGAGACCAACTATCGGACCACCCGTGTCGTCATCACTGTCAGGGTCGCCACACCACCAACCATCCACGGAACCTGGAGGTGGTCCCTCTGGCTCGTCGACGATTAGTCCTGCTTGGAACCGCTCTAGCAAAGTCACATCGGCTTGGTTATGAACCTCCTCGACTTCATCATGCACGGTATCCTCCTCCATTCCCGCATCTTCGCCGTATTCCATGTCATCATCGGTCGGCAAGTTGATAGTAAAATTCCCAGGGAGCCCTCCATCCTGGTAGAACTCGCCGTCAGATGTTGAGGGGTCTAGGCGGTGGTAATCTTGACTGTTAGGCATAGCCGGCCTACTGCGCGAGGGTACCGTTATCACAACATCCCACCCCTGTAGACGCTTCTGATATGCTTTTGCTGTTTTCTTGCACGGGTACGGGAGATAGAATACTTGGAAGGCCTGGGTAGCCAAAATGTAGACATCGTCTCCCAAATACTTGGAGCATCGTTCAACTTCGACCAATCCAATTTTAGGATCCCGTCTAACCCGACGCGGGTCTAACCAATTGCATTTGAATACAACGGGATTTAGCCCTTTACCAAAGCTATAATTCAACTCGTATATAGCCTCAACTCTTCCATAGTAATGGAGTTTATCTGAGCCTTCACATAACACCCCACTATTTATTGTCTTCCGGTTGCCCCGGTTTGTTGTGTGTTCATGGGTATGGAAGCGATATCCATTCACGTCATAAGCATTGAATGAGTTGACGGTATGGCTGAAGCCATGTGCAATGTTTCTAAGCTCTGGCTTCATCGCTTTGTCCTTTTTTGCCTACAAGTTTACCATGAGAAGTTTAGAACGAGGAATGATCGATGAATGTCCACGGTACTAGAAAAGTTAGATAGAACAATACCAAACCGGAACCAACTAATGAAACCACCACCCTTGCCAGAACCACCACCGTTGTCAAAAAGATCCTTCGACTCTTCGGGGTAGGGTCCCTTCTCAGCTTCCAGTTTTCACTTTTGAATCGTCTACTCCAATGAGAAAAGAGGAGTTAGCGACGAATATAAGAGTGAATGATTGTGAAATACTAAATGGTGAAAGACTTACTCGCGGTACGGCTTCACTTCCTCCATACTCATCAAGATATACAAGGAGATCATATCCCGCTCGAGCTTTTTCATGATGACCTTCTTCGAGCCACTTGATTTGCCACCAAGCCCTATGAAGATGCTAAGCTTGGGTACATCTTCAGGGTTGGCTGCATTGTAGCGAACGACTGGATTGTGATTTGTGGGAATATTGGCATCATAGAACTTTGTCGTGAAGTTTGACACCTCCTCGTTAAGGCATGCCTCGGCCATGGATGCCTCAATCTTGCATTTATTCCCGGTAGTCTGCCGTAGGTCTTTCATTTTTCTCTCAGGCCCAAACTGCCAACGGGTCGACACAGGCCCCCCCAATAAAGCCTCGTGCGCGAGATGCAAGATCATATGTTGCATCGGATTAAAAAACCCTGGCGGAAGTATCGTCTCTAGCTTGCAAAGCAACTCGGTGCTGTTCATGCAGCTTCAGAACCACTTCACGATCTAACTCCCTTGCACAAATCTGGCGGAAGAAAAAGCTCAACTCCGCCAGTATTCGCCAAGTCTCCTCATCGACATAGCCTCTAATCATCACCGGCATTATGCGCTCAAGCCACACGTGGTAGTCATGACTCTTCAGCCCTCCTACCTTCTGCGTTTCCAGGTTGACACACTTCGCCCAGTTAGCTGCATACCCATCAGGGAAGAACAAACACTCCACGAGCCACTGTAATATTTCCCTTCTTTCCGGCCTTGTAGGGCAGAACCGAGCCTTTGGCTTAGACCACCTACTGCCGTTGACTCCAGGAGGCTGCATATTAAATTTGGCCTGTCACAGAGTTGTTCTTGGTCAATTCGAGCCTTGACATTATCCTTCGTCTTCTCAGTCTCCATGATGCTGCTATAAAGAGCCTCGGCGATATTCTTTTCAGTGTGCATTACATCAATGTTGTGGGAAGCTCCACATCCTCCATGTAAGGGAGCAGCTTCCAGAAGCACGGAATGTGAGTCCACTGGTGCGTCTCCCCATAACCCACGAAACCTTTCCCATTGGGGTTAGGCTGGAGAGCTTCTAGCTCAGCCTTGATTTCTTTTCCGGTCATCAGACGTGGTTTCGGATCATGGATCTCGACTCCTTTCTTGAACCGCTTTACGTCACTCCTGTATCTGTGATCTGTGTCAAGGAACTGACGATGTTGATCAAAGCATGAATACTTGCCTCCCTTCGAAGCCAGAAGAAAGTCATAGTCTGTCTGCACTGTGGGCAAGGCCACTTCCCATGTGTACACCAGCCGCAGAACAAAGCACGCGCTGGTAAGTCATGCAGGGATGTGTGATACCAGACATACATATCAAAGTGATCATTTGTTGAGGCATCATATGTTCGGATCCCGCGACCGTTCCAGCCAACAGCCAAGTCTTCAACCAGCGGTTCCAGGTACACATTCATGTTCTTGCCCGGGTATTTTGGTCCTGGGATTATCATCGACAATAACATGTTATGTGATCTCATGGACTCGCCGGGGGGGAGGTTGAGGGGTATAACAAACACAGGCCAACAGCTGTATTGTGCCGCTGACATGCCAAACGGATTGAACCCATCGGTTGATATAGCAACAGCTACGCTCCTCGGGTCGCCCGCTTTCAATGGATACTTGCTACAAAGTTCTTCCATGCGTCACCATCCGACGGATGTATCATCTTGTCCGTGTATCTGTTCCCTAACACGCCCATCGCATCTGCTGGGCAGTGTCTTTGTTCATGTAAAGCCGCTGGATCCTCGGTATAAATGGAAGGTACCGGAGAATCTTTTGTGGAATCCCGGTCTGCCTCTTCTGTCCACCACCAAGGTCGACCTCGAAGAACCTAGAGGAATTGCAATGAATGCAATAATTTGTTTCAGCATGTTCTTTCCTAAACAGCATGCATCCCTTTGGACAGGCGTCTATCTTCTCATATGACATCTTAAGGTTACGGAGGAGTTTAGTCGCCTCGTAGAAGCTCTTCGCCAAGATATGCCCTTTCGGTAGAAGGCTGCCAACGACGGCCAGAAGATCATCGAAACCATCCCTGCATATCTTTCTCTGGCACTTCACGGCCATAAGGCGAGCGATGGCATCTAGAAGGGTAACATCTGTATGTGCATGAAGGGGTTTCTGCGAGCCAAACAAAGTCTCGTAGTACTTCTCCGTGTCTTCATCCGGCTGCTCACTTGTCTCCGCCTCCTGAGGTGTATCCGCCTCTGCACGACGGCTTTCAGGCGCATTAGCATTGACAAAGGCGTCTAAGCAGTTGTTGAACCCAGTGTCAAACTCTACCGCTGGCTGAATCTGATGTGTCTCGGTTCTAGCACGTTTTGATGTGAACCCATGCTTGATCAGGTGCATACTAACATCTACCTTCGATTGTCGCTTTCGGTTATCGCATTTTGAACAGGGGCAATACACTCTCATGGGTTTGCTTGGGATGTCAAACGCATTGTTCACAAACTCCTCGGCCTTATCTCTCCATTCATCACTAAACTCCCACTGACTCTTTCTGCCATTATACATCCACTCACGGTTCTGACTTGGATCCATCCTTTAATCGGTAACAAAAAAGACATACACAATGCTTTCAGTTCAACATGTCATTTAATTTTAACAAAACCATTTTTTACGGCATGCATCCACCTATCTCTCTAATGGGTAAAGGACCTAAACAGCCCGCGGATCCGTAGACTGAGTACGTTCTCCCCGCTCTACCCGATCCAGACAGAATTTCGACAGCACCTCCCCGCTGCTCTCCCGATACACGTCTTGGCATAAAGCCAAGAGAATGTGCATCCAGAGAACAACGGGGAGGCGCTGCCGAAATTCTGTCTCGGATCAGGTAGAGGGGGAGAACGTACCCAGTCCACGGACCCGCGGGCTGCCCCGTAAATGTCGTAAGCGTTACGGCTGAAAATATGCAAACTCTAACTCTATGTGCATATTTTCCGCGTAACGCTTACGGACGGGTATAGACGCCTAGGTGACGCGACAGACTTGGTGATCTAGACAAAAATAAAGCCTAGGTACATAGAAGAGTTCCGGCCAATTTCTTACCCTCGAAGCGTGATTGACGGCGAAGAAGATCCTCGTCCCTCCGTCGACGCCCTCCGTCGACGCTGCCGCACTCACCCTCCAACCATCCTGCATTACCAAAATCAACAATCTTTGTTAGCACATTGCAATTCAACCAAATGAAAAAAAAATCAACAAAAAATTATGCAAACTAATGCACTAATGCAAATATGCAAAATAATGCAAACTAATGCACTAATTCAAACTAATGCAAACTAATGCACTAATTCAAACATATGCAAAATGTGCAAACAAATTACAAAGAAAAATTTAGAAAATATACCTTTGGTGTCTCCCAGCGGCGGGCTTGGAGGAGGCGCACGGGGGCGTGGAGGAGGGAGGAGGCCGCGGCTCGGGGTGAGCTCCGGGGCGGCGGGATGCGGCTGGACGGAGCTAGGGCGGGGGCGGCGAGCTCGTGGAAGAGGCGGGAGGTCGGGGATGGCCGGGGAGGTCGGGGACGGCGGGGGAGGTCGGGGACGGCGGGATGCGTGGCGGGGAGGTCGGGGACGAGGCCAGGGAGGTCGGGGACGGCGGGGGAGGTCGGGATGCGGCCGGGGAGGCGTGGGCGGCCGGGGGGCGGGATGCGTGGGCGGTCGGGGGGCGGGATGCGTGGGGGCGGAGCGGCGGCGACGGGGCCTCGCCGGGGCGGCAGGGGAGGCCGGCGTGAGGGGCGGGATGCGTGGGAGCGGCGGCGACGGGGGGTGTGGTCAGGTCGGGGCGGCGGTGAGGAAAAACAAAGAAGAAAGCACGCAGCCCGTGTCCGCACCTATTGGATAAGGCCCAATCACGGCAAAGAGGCACCTTTGCCGTGTGCCTTATGATTTTTATTTTTTTCTCCTCATTTTTCTTTCTATTTGTTATTTCATTTAATATTTTTTCGTATATACTTTTTGTGGGATATTTATTGCTATTAACTAATACCATTGTCGGTAGTTTACGGGACCTTCGAGTTGCGACCCCCTTCACCGACATCTCTTACTCGATCCGTAGTAAGTTCCAACACATAGAGGTGTAACCTATAAGTCTAGAAAGTTAGTGGAGAGAGAGTGCGGCCGGTGAAGAGTGTCACACACCGGAGTAAATTCTTGCACTTACAAAACACCCAACACACTTGTACACACATCTTATGCCACAACCTAGGTTTGGGTGGGTTTCCGACGCTCCGGGGCCCCGACTCGGCGAAATCCCTACATCCGCTGGAAAAACCCTAACATTTTCGTCTACCCCCCTTCAGCGACGTCGAAAGGGGGTAGGCCAGTGGACTTTTTTGCTTGGTTGTGTTAGGTAAGGAAATAGGAACATGGAAAACCAACTATTATCACATGTTCTCACAACAATGCCCCCGGTTCCCCCGAAACGGGAGATTTGGCCTATAAGTCTAGAAAGTTAGTGGAGAGAGAGTGCGGCCGGTGAAGAGTGTCACACACCGGAGTAAGTTCTTGCACTTACAAAACACCCAACACACTTGTACACACATCTTATGCCACAACCTAGGTTTGGGTGGGTTTCCGACGCTCCGGGGCCCCGACTCGGCGAAATCCCTGCATCCGCTGGAAAAACCCTAACGTTTTCGTCTACCCCCCTTCAGCGGCGTCGAAAGGGGGTAGGCCAGTGGACTTTTTTGCTTGGTTGTGTTAGGTAAGGACATAGGAACATGGAAAACCAACTATTATCATATGTTCTCACAACAATGCCCCCGGTTCCCCCGAAACGGGAGATTTGGCCTATAAGTCTAGAAAGTTAGTGGAGAGAGAGTGCGGCCGGTGAAGAGGGTCACACACCGGAGTAAGTTCTTGCCCTTCCAAAACACCCAACACACTTGTACACACATCTTATGCCACAACCAAGGTTTGGGTGGGTTTCCGACGCTCTGGGGCCCCGACTCGGCGAAATCCCTACATCCGCTGGAAAAACCCTAACGTTTTCGTCTACCCCCCTTCAGCGGCGTCGAAAGGGGGTAGGCCAGTGGACTTTTTTGCTTGGTTGTGTTAGGTAAGGACATAGGAACATGGAAAACCAACTATTATCACATGTTCTCACAACAATGCCCCCGGTTCCCCCGAAACGGAGATTTGGCCTATAAGTCTAGAAAGTTAGTGGAGAGAGAGTGCGGCCGGTGAAGAGGGTCACACACCGGAGTAAGTTCTTGCACTTACAAAACACCCAACACACTTGTACACACATCTTATGCCACAACCTAGGTTTGGGTGGGTTTCCGAGGCTCCGGGGCCCCGACTCGGCGAAATCCCTACATCCGCTGGAAAAGCCCTAACGTTTTCGTCTACCCCCCTTCAGCGGCGTCGAAAGGGGGTAGGCCAGTGGACTTTTTTGCTTGGTTGTGTTAGGTAAGGACATAGGAACATGGAAAACCAACTATTATCACATGTTCTCACAACAATGCCCCCGGTTCCCCCGAAACGGGAGATTTGGCCTATAAGTCTAGAAAGTTAGTGGAGAGAGAGTGCGGCCGGTGAAGAGGGTCACACACCGGAGTAAGTTCTTGCACTTACAAAACACCCAACACACTTGTACAAACATCTTATGCCACAACCTAGGTTTGGGTGGGTTTCCGACGCTCCGGGGCCCCGACTCGGCGAAATCCCTACATCCGCTGGAAAAAAACCTAACGTTTTCGTCTACCCCCCTTCAGCGGCGTCGAAAGGGGGTAAGCCAGTGGACTTTTTTGCTTGGTTGTGTTAGGTAAGGACATAGGAACATGGAAAACCAACTATTATCACATGTTCTCACAACAATGCCCCCGGTTCCCCCGAAACGGGAGATTTGGCATATAAGTCTAGAAAGTTAGTGGAGAGAGAGTGCGGCCGGTGAAGAGGGTCACACACCGGAGTAAGTTCTTGCCCTTCCAAAACACCCAACACACTTGTACACACATTTTATGCCACAACCTAGGTTTGGGTAGGTTTCCGATGCTCCGGGGCACCGACTCGGCGAAATCATAGAAAACGGGGGTAGACGACGCCTCACACGTTAGGTTCACTAATTTCGGGGTTTCGATCGACACATATGCGGCCCACACCGGAGGGTTTATATAAATTTTCGAGAACCATATTAAGTGAAGTAAATTAATGTAATAGAAGACTTAACAAAGTAAATAAACAAAGCAAAGAATAAAAAATTGAAATCCCACTCTTTGCCGTGCGGCGATGAAGAAGGATCACGGCAAAGAACCAATTTGCCGTGATTCCTTTGTAATTCGGCACGGCAAAGATTTTGCCGCCAAATTATTTATTCCGCGGGAAAATTAGTCAATTCTCTGCCGTGATTTGTCCCTCAAGTGCACGGCAAAGATATTTCCCGCCAGTGCAAATTTATTTCCCGCGAAATATTGGCGAGGGCGGCAGAGTTTGGCATCCTGGTCAGCATCTCTGCCGTGCCTGTGATTCAGGGATCACGGCAAAGATATCTCTGCCGCGCAGCCCTTCTTCGCCGTGCGTCTTTGGTCTGTATGCCGTGCATGTTTTCTGTGCCGTGCGTTGTGTGTTGTAGGCCGTGTATGTGTTTGTTTGCCGTGATTCGTCGTGCACGTGCACGGCAAAGATTTCTTTGCCGGGTTCCGCTTTCCGGAGGCGCACGGCATAGCCTCCTGCTCACGACAAATTACGATTTTCCGGTAGTGTGATGCATGTGGCCACTAGCAAAACATAAAGCAAGCACGCATTATAACATACATTGAGCACATGGTAAGTGTGTGGTAGCCTAACCAATAGCATGATATGCTAGCTATTGCTATATATACATATCCATGAAGGAGCTAGTTGACTAAACCTGAAAACAACAAGCCATCAATCTCTGCTAGCAGCTTTCACCAAACTAACAATCTGCTGGCTCATAATGCATATGGATAAAATATACTTATGTTATATGCCAGTGGTAGTACCAAGAAAACGCCAACTTCTCGCTTTAATTTCCACTTTTTTCCCAACCAAGAAATACATTGAGATAATGCTTTGGGAGGTTGATATATTCTTCTAACAAAGTCAGGAAAGCGTTCTTCCTAAAGGAAAAACGATGTGCCTTTTCTAAACTTAAATCAGTTTTGGAGACTCACTCTTCCTACTTTTTGTTTCCTTGTAGGGAAAATAAAAGGAAGCTGTTGAGAAATTTGTAGGGTTAGAATTAAGTCGAATGACACACTTCATTCCATGGAGGTCATGAAACTGGAGGGCATGTCAGTACTATTTGAAAATACACACCGCTGGTCGGACTTCACCGACGTGTTTCATGGCGGACAAACTTTAGCTCATAAGTGCTCCTCTAGTTCAGGTGGCGTTTTTGCTCTCGAGAGACTATGCTAGCTCCCGGATAAACAACAAATTTGTAAAAGATATATCTTTTACAAAATCTGACATTTTTTTTCATCATATATGTCTATGTCTTTTACATGGCTACAAAGTTTCACAGACAAAAGACATATTTCGTGCACTAGGTAAAAAATAATAATAAAGTGTGGTTTAAAACAATTTTTGAAGCACCATTTCTTTACACTGGTTGCAAAAAATGTTTTTTAGCCTGAAAACTAATTTGTGAATGTATGACATGCATTAAAAATTTAGATGTTTCGTACATTTGAATTTGTGGTCTCTAACTTGATTAATTTGTGAGCGTATAAGGATCTTAATTAATTTGCTATCGTCAAGGCCAAGGTGCACCTTCAGTGTGACCATGGCCAGCTCGTATGAACAATTTCGCAAATCAAATCTGGTGATTGGCTGCACTTTCTATCTTTTCTCACCATGATATGATATGAAATGACCACTAGCGAGCATGCATTTACAATATTGAGAACATGTTAAGTGGGGAGATGTATATGCAGTGTATGAGTTGGCAATACCTGAAAATAAACAATATACACGCATCTGCTGACAGATCCAACTACAATCTGCTGATTCACGACGCATTACAGAGGTAAATTAATATGTAGTGCGGTACTAATAATTAAGAAAATGCCAACTCTCACCTTTTTCTCTAGCTTCCTTTTTCTCGACTCCTTTGGCACTTTTTTGCTATTTCTATAGTGTGCCGAGAAATGATTGTTCCTGAAGAAAGAAAGTCAGAAAAGCGACCATGCATGATAAAGGAAAATTAAGGCTGTGCCTTTTACTGAACTTGCTCAGTTGCTTCATCACCCACTGAGATCAGGGTTTACTACTCTCACTCTCTCTCTCTAGACTTTTTGTTTCCTTATGGGTAAATTAAGCTGAAGGTTCTAGGAAATTTGCAACGTTGGAAACTAAGCTAATTGAGATGCCGGCCTGTACACTGATGGATGGATCGATCGACGCCATGGAATCGGAAGGCTGCATGCGGTGACCTGCTGCATTAGTCAATAAGAGAACAAATTAACTGAGTGTAGATTAAAAAGTAGGCGGGCGGCAAACTTGCAAGACTCGCCATTCCCGGAGAATGTATACTCTCAGAGAACGGATGGCGAAATTGCAGGAAACTTGCTCGTAAAGGAGAACCGAGAGCGGCATACCAACAAACAAGTATAATTTCGGTGTGTTTTGTTAACCATGGCAGTATATTGCAGCGATTTATATTTGTATTTATTGAACCCTAAACCCTAAACATCCGGATCAATAGTATTTAGTATACAAGGGGGGTTAATCGGATTTGTTTTCCGCCTCCTTTCACACATGCGCATATACTACTCATCGATCGGCCGGCCGGCATCTGGAAAAGGCATGAGTATCTATCTCAATATATGTCATTTGATCCTTAAGATAGGCTGTGTTGATCGTAAGATAGTGACACTGCCGGAATTAAACGACTTCTTTTTTGCCGAATGTCTGGATTTTTGCTGAGGGTAATTTAGCAGACATACTAGACCTGATGCAGCTGCACAAGACAAATAACTAGGCTAGTCGATTGGACTTTGCAGTGCTGCATGCTCAAATTGATCATGTTTGTATTATGGTAGTACTTACTCAGACATACCACTAAGATAGAGAGCTACTTGATACCACTAAGTTTTAATTTAACATAACTAGCTGAATGCCCGTGCATTGCTACGGATCTTATTTTATTTCTTTCTGCAAGATATATCAATATAAGAATGTGAGCATTCAGGTATAAAAAACCCTTGGACATATAGACAAAATCATTTGATTGCCCATGTATGCACCTCCTTTGGAGGTTTCAAAATCGGTGAGTCTAGGTCCCTTCCAACAACAACACTTTGGGGAATAAGTTAGCTGGATTTTAGAACATCGACAAAATCCATATATTTACTCACATGGCCTACAAAAGTGAAACATATATATCTAAACAAGATTTAATTATGATCATACGGAACAATTTGTATGCACCTCCTTTTATTGTGTAAAATCATTGACAATATCAATTATAGTGTTAATAATTTTTTCTATAAATCTGCCGATTTTATATTAACTTTGATAAAAAATTATACTACTCTAATTCAAAATAAGTGTCGCAACTTTGAACTGGGATTAGTTCAAAACTCTGACATTTTATGAACCGGAGCTAGTAGTCGTATTCATGCTGGTATTTTTTCTACTTGTATTCTTGCTAGTAGTAATCGATAGAGCTACCATGCAAAAAAAAAAAATCGATAGAGCTATCAGGCAACTTTTTTCTTTTTTAGAAACATCAGCCAACTTTATCCATCGATTCAGTGTATGGCCCGTGGATGCACGCTTCTGACAATGAATCACTGACTTCTCCTCAGTCCTCACACTCTCCATCGCCTCTCCCATGGCCTAGCCCTGCCTCTCCCCGAGGCCTCCTCTGCACGGGGCCCGGCAGCCTCCCCTCCCACGCCCCTAGATTAATGTCGTCGCCAACAGTCGGTCCCAGATTGACGTAGCCGCCGCCGGTTGGTCCCAGATCGATGCAAGCGTTGCCGCCCGTGCAGATCAAGAGGCCGCATCCGGCTTGGATCGCTGGCAAATAGCTAGCGACCGCGGTAGACCACACGCCATAGCTTCGGTTGCAGCGGCGCTAGGGCTCGGGGGAGGCAACCATCGACAACGGACACGAGCAAGTCGTCGCGGAGGTGGTTATTCGTACATGTAAGATTCATTCCCCTCTCCCTCCTGATTCATTGATGATCTCATGTTTTTCTTTGCGGAAGATCACCGCGACGGTGCTGAAGAGAGGTAGCAGGAAAAGCACAGGGAGCAGGGAGCACAAGGCCCGCCCGCCCGGGAGCTTACCACCTCAACACGAAGGCAAACCCTTCTCCTCCATCAACAATGCCAGCTTGGGAGAGTTGTAGCAGCTTCAGGGTCGACGTCCATGCTCCACAGCTCCAGCACCAAATATCGGGAACTCCAGTGAGCTTCTATGACATATTTTTGTTGTATACAAGCCACACTGGAACGGCAACTCTTTGTACTAATAAGATATAGTCTTGTTATATGTGTAGAATATGAATTTAAGCATATAATCTGCTAGCTAGAGTTTTCGTTGTTGATATCTTTATTAATTTTGGCATGAAGGCAGGATATCATTTGCATATACAAATTGTCCGTATTCATATAACCAGGGAGAATGAGAACTATAATTGGCATGAATCCTCGGATGAAGCGACAATTTTCACAAGGTCTTAGATTCTTTGCCTTGCTAGCTCCGTACAGGCAAAAGATTATGATCCTTACTAAGATTTTCATTGAGTCGATCTCATTGGCAGTAATACAGTGCTCAAAATGATAGGATGCTAGCTTTGATATCTGGAAATGGCAACATAACATATTCTTTGGCAGTAGTAATAAGCAGTGGTCAAAGTGCTAGGATGCTAACTTTGATGTCTGGGAATGGTAACATAAAATCTTAAGTAGGATTGATAACTGTTCCTTGAATGAATTGCTCGTACGTGTTGGTCACTCGATCCATTGTGGTCATGTTCCAAATTCAGTTTCCTCACGACGTTACATATTTTGAACTTAGGTTGATAGATTATTTTATTTTTGGCACGTAGAATGGAGCCCCTCGATCTTGTTTCAAGCTTTCATGGTCAAAACATCTACTAAGCTGATTTTCTTCCCTCTTCTCATTTATTAAATAAAGACAAATGTCAACTATTCTACTCCACCTACAAATGAAAAGGGTATATATTGTTGGTTGGGTGCTCTTCACACCATGATAGGGCATGCATTGTTTTTTCACCACAAAAACAATACTCTCCTAATATACCAACAGTTAATCAGGGGAGCAAGTGTGCATTCCAGTGTTGGGAGCCATCGGCTATATTGGAGTTATGGTTATTCTCATGTTCCCTGTCATGTTCTATTTTTGTTAATTGCTTCCATGTGTGGTTATTATCTTTGCAAGTATGATCTTTTCTTTTCTTTTCCGCCACTACATTTTTACATATCTCTCTCCTTTTACACTTAGTTGTTTGGGTAGCAGACATAATCATAATGCTTGAGAAGAATGGGACTATGAAACTGCAAGTGTGGGAGATTATGGTTTAAAGTTATTCGAAAAGGTGATTATGAATAATTTTGCAAGAAAGTTCACATGTGTTTGTTACTTCATGGATGTATCAGTCCATGCTCTAGCAAACACACCTGCAATATAGTTGTTAAACTACACCAGATATTTAATTTTATATTCCATATTCACACATCAAATATAATTGTTAAATTGCACTTAGATCTTTAAAATTGTTCTCCATATAATGATGTGAAAGATTTTTTTTGAATAAATAATGATGTGAAAGATTGTACCTCCTTTGATGTGTGTCACTCTACAGATGCTAGCCGGTGATTGAGGGACTTCAGCAGCCGGACACAGATGTGGCGACACAGTTAAATGCTGAAGTAGCGAATAGTGCTGGAGCCGCTTTTTAATATTGACGAGGGAGACGAGCAGCCGATCGATGGAGAGGCAAGTCGTGTGGCAGCTTGTAGAGCCTTGGTGATGGTGACGATGAACAGCTTGTCGCCGGAGAGGTAAGTTATGATGCAAAGGGTGACGTGCGTCACGTGACCAGCCGCTGCCGGAGAGGCAAGTCGTGCTGCAGCGGCTTGATGATGGCGAGGAGCAGCCAGCCAACAGCCGTCGGAGATATTCTGTAGCTGTGATAATTTCGTTCCTTTGACTTTGCATATGTACTACTCCGTAGCTGTTAACGTGGGAGATAAAGGGAAAGAGGGAAGAGATTTGGCAAGTGAGATTTGATTGATTGTTTCGATTGTATGTTGGTAACGACTGATTGATTTGGGTATGCTGCCTTATTTGATTTGATTTGATTTCATTGATTGCGGCGACGGGGGCGTACAGGATAGTTGCAGGGAGCAGTATAGGAGCAATCATTCTGGTAGTTATTTGGCAAGTAATTGATTTGTTTATTCCTTGATTGATGCGTTGACTGAGAAAAGGAAATATTCCGCGTTGTTTTATTGGGGCCGGCCCACAGTTGGTCTGCGGAGGGCAGAATCGGGAGGCAGAAAAATTCTGCCATGGGTTACACCATCACCAACTCCCATTTAATAGTAAAGACTCAATCTAATTTGACAGGCTTCGAGAGATCTTGGCGGATACGAGTAGACCATAATTGAGGACTGGGTATGCCTGGTAAAAAAGAAAGTGGATGAAGTAGGAAGAGACCCGGTTTTCACGGAGCGGCGATCTGGAGGCGATCGACGGCAGATGCCATGGCACCGGCGCCTGACCATGGCGCCGCCGCCGTTGGGTGCTGAGGCGAGTGCGGGCTCCCGCTTTTCTTGCCTGGCCGGGCTCGCGGCCGTGCCCTCCGGCCTCGATGGCCTCGACGGAGAGCACGTCGCCGTGCAGGTGGCGCTGGAGGCCATGGATGCGGAGCCGGAGTCCGCGTTTCTTCGACGCCAGCCGCGATCGGACAAGGAGCTCGTCCAAGAGTTCTGGGAGGACGCTGGTTTCCCGTCGCCGTCGAGCAGATTCTGGGAGAAGGGGTCACCAACTAACTCAGGTGATTTTTCTTTTGTGGTGTCTCCGTGCAGGGAAGGTCCGATACGTGAGCGCATGGTGGTGGAACGGCCAGGGATGGCACGGCGCCACCGTGGGACGTCCTCCTCGCAGGTTGGGCTGCTGTTGTCTCGTCCGCCGCCTAGGATGGGCCCGTGGCGCGCCCGCTGCCGCCTCGCCGCAGCTCGTCGCCGGCCATCTTCGGCACCTTCATCGACAAGGCCTTCGAGGAGCACTCGTCCTCGTCTTTGCGGGGTTCCTCGCCCACCGGCGGCCGCCAGTACGCAGCCGGAGTCGGAAACGGCCGAGCTGTCGTCAACGGACGAAGCGCCAGTTTCGGGCGGGATTCAAATTCCTGTGATCCCGCTGCTTGGGTCCACGTCGCAGGCGACGAACCTGGGCCGTTCAAGCCCCTGGATGCATCTGCATCGTCCGCGGCGGGTCCACCCTAACTCGGACGCGGTTCGTCTCGATCAAGGCCTGCTTCTCCGCCGCCACCAGCGCCCTATTCCATCTTCGACAACCGCATCCACGCATCGCCCGTCTACGCCGCCGCCGAAGTCTGCCGCCGCCGTGCCGCCACGCCGGTGGGAGCGTTCCTTCGCTTCTGTCGCGGCGGCTCCCAAGGTTCCCATGGCAGCCCCTCGTCCGCAGCTTGGGGGGGCTCCACGGTCGGGCCCTCCGCGCCCCGCTGCTCCGGCGCCGCAACTCCAACAGCAACACGTCCAAAGGCAGGTCGCCGGCTGGTGGCTCTAGGTTAATAGTGCCAGAAACAATTGCTTGTACGTCACACGTCAGTTGGGAACCCCAAGAGGAAGGTATGATGAGTGCAGCAGTAAGTTTTCCCTCAGTATGAAACCAAGGTTTAATCGGACCAGTAGGAAAACGAGGTTTGCTTCGAAGGTGTTGGTGGAGGAGTGTAGTGCGGCGCAACACCAGGGATTCCGGTGCCAACGTGGAACCTGCACAGCACAATCAAACTATTTTGCCCCAACTTAACAGTGAGGTTGTCAATCTCACCGGCTTGCTGAAAACAAAGGGTTAAACGTATCGAATGGAAGATGATGTTTGTTTGCATAAAACAGTAGAGAACAATGATTGCAGTAGATTGTATTTCAGATGTAAAAGAATGGACCGGGGTCCACAGTTCACTAGTGGTGTCTCTCCAATAAGGTAACTAACATGCTGGGTAAACAAATTACAGCTGGGCAATTGACAATTGATAAGTGCATATAACATGCATGTGTGAGCTGTGGTGTCTACTATGAGATTCATTTGGGCATTACGACAAAGTACATAGACCGCTATCCAGCATGCATCTATGCCTAAATAGTCCACTTTCCGGTTAACATCCGTACCCCTTCCAGTATTAAGTTGCAAGCAACAGACAATTGCATTAAGTAATGTGCGTAATGTAAACAATACATTCATCCTTGAATAAAGCATTGCTGTTTTACCTTTAGTGGCAACAACACATCTACAACCTTAGAACTTGCTGTCACTATCCCAGGTTAAATAGAGGTTGAACCCAACTATCATGCATAAATACCCCCTCTTGGAGTTACAAGTATTCACGTGGCCAAAGCTTCAACAAGTAACGGAGAGCATGCAAGATCACAAATGACATAGACATGATAATATAATATTCAGCTCCACATAGGTATCAATATAAGTCAGATCCCAGCAAACACAACATGTAGCACTACAATAAGATGATCTTGATCATGATAGGCAGCTCACAAGATCTAAACATGATGGCACAAGTGGAGAAGACAACCATCTAGCTACTGCTATGGACCCATAGTCCAAGGATGAACTACTCACGCATCACTCCGGAGGCGGGCATGGCGATGTAGAGCCCTCCGGTGATGATTCCCCTCTCCGGCAGGGTGCCGGGAAGAGCTTCAGGAACCCCCCGAGTTAGGGTTGACGACGGCGGCGGCAGCGAATATGTTCTGGATGAAAGGCTCGGTGTTTTAGGGTTTTCGCGTCTCGGGGAATAAATAGGCGAAGGGGCGATGTCGGCGGACCCCCGAGGGGCCCAAACCACCTGGTGGCGCGGCTGTGGGCCCAGCCGCGCCTAGGTGTGGTTTGGCCACCTCCTGGCACTTCTTCGTCTCTCCTTCGGACTCCGTGTACGTGCTGGAAAAATAGGGACCTGGCCTTTTGTTTCGTGCAATTCCGAGAATATTTCCAGAAGTAACTTTCTGAAACCAAAAACAGCAGAAAACAGGGAACTGGCACTGTGGCATCTTGTTAATAGGTTAGTCCCAGAAAATGCATAAAAGTGATATGAAGTGTATATAAAACATGTAGCAAATGGTATAATATAAGCATGGAACAGCAGAAATTATGGATACGTTGGAGACGTATCACCGGCGCGGGGCTGCTTCAAGGCGGTCCTCCACAGCAGGCCGGCGGAGCTGCGTCGGGTGTGGCTGGGCACTAGCGACCCCAGCCTGGCCCGCTGCCGTTCATCCCGCTGCAAAACCCCTCTCGCCAGCCGGGTCCTCCTGCGTACATGCCGCCGCCGCAACCTGGGCAGTTCTTTATGCCGCCGTTTGCACCGATGCCGCAGCAAACTTACCCGCAGCTCCAGCAGCAGTTTGTCCCGCAGTTGGCGCAGCCGGCAGGGCAAAGGCCGAGGCCTAAGAGGAAGAACAAGAAGGCTGCCCAGCAGCCTCCTGTGCAACCGCAGATGCCGATGTTCCAGGCCCCGGTCTTGCCACAAGCACAACAACAGACCTTGCCGATGCAGCAGTTCATGACACCGCCATTGCAGGGCCAGCACGCCACCGTGACTCCGCCTGCCGTGGCCACTCTTGCTGTTCTTGATGGTTCTGTGGTGGATGGCGCACCGGCCGGGGTGACGGCGCCTAAACCCAAGGGGAGTGGTAAGAAGAAAATCACAAAGTGCTGGAAGTGTGCGGTTGATACGCATACAACCAAAGGGTGCCCGGTGAAGCATTTTTGTCTTGTCTGTGACAACGGGGATCATCCAACTATCCAGTGCCCAACACTTAAGTTGCCTCGACCCACAGCTTTTACTTCTGGATATGGTACCGAGGATACGATCTTTTCTCAGCTGCCTGATAGTGTGTACAAGTCGCATTTGGTGCCATCTAGTTCTCCCACGGCTCTGGTGAAGATTGCGGGGGACGCGGTGCCTGCGTCGGCTGTGCAGAGTCTGATCTCCAAGATGTGCCCGTCGAGCTCGTCATGGACTTGGGAGGCTGTAGCCCATGGTACTGATGCCTTTCTTATTGGCCTCCCTTCGGCTGAGGACCTACAGCGGCTTGATGGGATGCCGATGGGCATTCCTTCTTTTGCAGCCACAGCCACTGTGTCGATCTGGAAGCAACATGACTACTTGCCGATTAGGGCGCTTGAGCAGGTGTGGGTGCATGTCCAGGGGGTGCCATATCCTGTCAGGCACTTTCTGGGTATTTGGGCCGTTGGTTCACTCATTGGGACGACCCTAGATGTGGATCTTGTTACGCTCAGGAGTTAGGGGATAGTGCACATTCTGGTTGGAATGCCATGTTCCAAGCCTCTGGACAAACAGATTGACCCGACGAGACCTTATCTTGTTACAGCCTGTGTCGTCAAGTTGAAGGAGTTTGCGTTTATTTTCCGTCGCGAGGCTGCTGATTTTGCTCCTGATCCTGAGTTTGTTCCGTACTTCTGTCGTGGTGAGGGTGATGATGCTAACGATGAGAGTGGAGGGCTGGAGGAGGGCTCACAAGGTCCTATGGGTGCTTTTGGTATGAATGCATCTCAAACATCCAACATGGAAGTGGACAGTAACCAATCCTCCGGTGCTTTGGGTCATGGAAAACAAGTGGCACTTTCGACTCCGACGAAGTCCATGGTGTTTACTCCCAACAACTCCAACCCGCAGACTCCCCTTGGTATTGAGACTGTGACTCGAATTCGTCGGGAGTCGCCAGAGCTGCTGCAGGTACACTTTGATCAGAAGGTTCAAGTGGAGAATGTTGGTTTGCCGTGTTCTGCTGCTGAGATCGCTGCACTGGGCAACGGCCATGGGCCATCGAGTCCAGCTGGAGATGACCTCGCTGTCGGGCTGCTGCCTGGCGATGATGGATTTCTGGCCCAGGTCGAGGTGCTGGGCTGGGCTGCGTCGATCTCCAGCGAGGCCATGCCGGCCTCCGGTGTCTCGGGCGGGCTGGCTCAGGTGGCCTCTGCTGGGCTGGCCGGGACAGAGCTAGCTGGGCCCGGTGCTCTTGCCCAGGTAGCCGAGCCTGCTGCTGGGCTGGGCCTTGGGGAGGCAACTTCGTCGCCACTGCCTCTCCAGGGAAGCCTGGTCTTCGGTGCTGGTGGGATGGGCGGGGTCTCGACGTCGCCATTGACCCCCCCCCCCGTCTCGCTCTTCGACGCCGGCTGAGGAGGGAATGGATGGGTCGGCTCCTTCACCAACTCTGCCGACCCATACCATTTCACCCCGCACTCCTCCCACTGCTGCGACGGTGACCCTATCCGTCGTAGTGAGAGGTTTGGGGTGGACGCGGAATGTGCTTCCGCGACGGATGAGGACTCGCTGAAGAGGGCTTTGCGTCGCAAAGCGGCGCTCAACTTGGACTCCATCGGTACGGTCGCAAAGTCCTTTCTTTCGTTTTCTCCGCTTTCTATTCAGTCTAAACTCAATAGTGTAGGTTTTAATCTTGGTAGTAGTAAGAGTAAGGTCGAGATGTCAACTAATGTCTTGAGGCATATGGAATTTGACCGTCTAACGGTTATTCCTAAAGCTTCGACGGTGTTGACAGCCACCTATTCGGATGATGAAGAAGCGATTGCCACGTCTGATGGTAGCTTCTTTCTCATCTAATTGGTGAAGTGTCGGGGGAGGGTTTGGATGACGACGGGTTGAGCTCATTGTATGAGTTAAAAGCAACCGGTCGGAAATCTAAATCTACCTCCAACAAGCTCCGGAAACGGACCAAGTTATCCAAATCACCCATGGTTTCCAATGAATGGCATGTTTGCAAATAGCAGAGGTCTTGGTGACTTGGCTAAACATTTGCACTTTGCTGGTTGTATTAGGGAACATGATTTGGATTTCCTTGCTATTTCTGAGACGGGTAGACGCGACTTCTCACAATCCCTTTTGAACCGACTTTCGGGCGGGATAGAGTTTGAGTGGTTCTTGCGTCCCCCTCATGGCCGCTCCGGGGGCATTTTACTAGGCATCAAGACTGATTCCATGGAAGTGTTGGATGTTACGATGGCGATTTTCACATTAAATTGCACATCCGGAATAAAACCGATAACTTCACTTGGAGTCTTGTTGCTGTGTATGGGCCGGCTCAGGAGGTGGCCAAGACCTCTTTTCTCTGTGAGTTGGTTAACCTAGGAAAAGATAACCCCCATCCTATTATCATTGGCGGGGATTTCAATCTGCTACGGTTCCATTTGAGAAAAGTAAGGGTCGGTTCGACAACCGTTGGCCTCTCTTGTTCAACGCGGTCATTGACAGCTTGAACTTACGAGAGTCACTATGTTGGGGAGACAGTTTACTTGGGCTAATTCTCTCCCTGAACCACATACGAGAAACTGGACCGTGTCCTAATGGATACTGAGTGGGAATCTAGATTCCCATTGGTGTCGGTCCGGGCTCTTGAGCGTATTGAGGGATTGTCAGACCATGCTCCTATTCTTGTGACCACTGGAATGCCTAGACCGCCGTGCAAACCACGGTTCAAGTTCGAGCTTGGATGGTTGCACCGCGAGGGTTTGCATGAGATGGTTAAAAGGATCTGGGAAAGACCAGTAGCAGGTGATACGCCTATCCAACGGTGGAACAATAAGATCCGTGCTTTACGCACGCACCTCGTTGGATGGGCTCGTCAAACTGTTGGTTTACTTAAAAAAGAAAAGGCACGACTGGCCTCGATTATTGATGCTCTAGAAGCATTAGCAGAAGTTCGGTTACTGTCCACGCATGAGATTGAGCTAAAGAGCCAATCCAATGCACAGATAGCCAAAGTGCTGCGCGAGGAGGAGTTAAAATGGTACCAACGTTCTAAACCCAATTCATCCTAGAAGGGGATTCGAATACTCGTTATTTCCATAGTATTGCCAATGGCAGACACAGAAAAAAGCGTATTCATTCTCTAGTCCAGGATGAAGGGACGATTGAGGGACATGAACAACTAAAGTCGTATATTACCAAGTACTATAAAGACCTGTTCGGAGCCCAGAGGAAGGCAGCTTCACTTTGGATGAGTCCCGAACTGAGGATATTCCCCAGGTTTCAGTGGAGGAAAATAGCCTACTCACTAAGTCCTATTCAGAGGAAGAAGTGAGAAAGGCGGTTTTCCAAATGAAACATAATTCAGCTCCTGGCCTGACGGTTTCCCGGCTGAGTTCTACCAGAACTTTTGGGATGTTATCAAGGTTGATTTGCTACAACTGTTCACCTGTCTGCATGCTGGACAACTAGAGTTGTTTCGTCTCAATTTTGGAGAGATAATTTTATTACCTAAGGTTAACGAGGCAGAAAGGATCCAACAATTTAGACCTATATGCCTCCTTAACGTTAGTTTTAAAATATTCACCAAAGTGGCTACGATTCGACTGAACAGTGTAGCGATCATGTGGTTCGCCCGTTCAGACGGCTTTTATGCAAGGACGCAACATCCTTGACGGAGTTTCTATCCTACATGAAACAGTTCACGAACTGCATAGGAAAAAGTTAAATGGGGTGATCCTTAAAATTGATTTTGAGAAGGCTTATGATAAAGTAAAGTGGTCTTTCCTCCAGCAGACTCTCAGATGAAAGGTTTTCTACTGAGTGGTGCGCGTTAATTGATAGCTTTGTTTCGGGAGGAAGTGTTGCCATTAAGGTCAATGATGACACGGGCAAATACTTTCAAACGAAAAAAGGTCTCAGACAGGGTGATCCGCTTTCGCCAATACTATTTAACATAGTGGCGGATATGCTGGCTATCTTGATTGAACGTGCTAAAGCTGACGGCCAAATTGAAGGAGTGATTCCTCATCTTGTAGATGGTGGTCTATCTATTCTTCAATATGCCGATATACAATTCTTTTATGGATCATGACATCGAAAAAGCTCGTAACCTAAAGCTGATTTTGTCAGCCTTTGAGCAACTTTGGGTCTTAAGATAAATTTCCATAAAAGTGAATTGTTTTGTTTCGGTGAGGCTCAAGAACACGCTGCCTTGTATGCCGAGCTTTTTGGCTATGAACAAGGACAATTTCCTATCAACTATTTGGGTATCCCGATTCATTATCGGAGGCTCACAAATGCTGAATGGAAAAGGGTGGAGGAAAGACTTCAATTACGTTTAAATAGCTGGAAAGGCAAACTCTTATCCTGGGTGGAAGACTCGTTCTCATAAATTCGGTACTAACAAACATGGTACTGTACATGATTTCGTTCTTCCAATTGCCTAAAGGAGTCTTAAAACGATTGGATTATTTCCGATCTAGATTCTTTTGGCAAGGGGATGGGGAGAAGAAAAAATATCGACTGACTAAATGGAGTGTGGTTTGCTGCCCTAAAGACCAAGGAGGGCTCGGAGTTCATGACCTTGAGGTCAAGAACAGAGCCTTGCTAGGTAAATGGCTATTTAAACTGCTGTCTGAAGACGGTGTTTGGCAGACCCTCCTTCGGAGAAAGTATGTGGGAGATAAACTGTTTCTCAGGTTCTGTGGAAACCTGGCGATTCACACTTCTGGGCATGCCTCATGGCTACAAAGAAGTTCTTTTTCCCACAGGGATCTTTTTCAATTAGGGATGGATCGGAAATACGTTTCTGGGAAGATAATGGCTTGGTCCATCAACCCTCAAAAACAATATCCGGCTCTTTATTTTATTGTTCGAAACAAAAGCGACATGATCGCGAAAGTGCTGGGTTCCTACCCACCAGACGTTTCGTTCAGAAGAAGTTTACTTGGGACAAGACAAGCATCCTGGAATGCATTGCTCCTTCGATTGGATTCAGTCCAACTGTCGGAAGGTCCAGATAAATTTCTATGGAATCTTACGAAGAATGGTAAATTCTCGGTTGATTCCATGTATAGAGCTCTAATTCTACCCGAAGTTCCAGTCGATAGTAGAAGTAATAACAAAATTTGGAAGATGAAGATACCACTGAAAACAAAAGTATTCGCGTGGTATCCGTCGAGGTGTAATTCTTACAAAAGACAACCTTGCCAAGCGCAACTGGCACGGAAGTAAAAAGTGCGTCTTCTGTCACCATGACGAGACTATTACTCACTTATTCTTCCAATGCGAGTTAGCCCGGTCTATATGGTCAGCCATCCAGATAGGTTCTACCTTACATCCACCACAATCCGTTGCAAATATATTTGGCAGCTGACTAAATGGGGTGGATCCTAGGTTTAAACTCTTCAGTAGGGTGCGAGCGATTGCTGTTATTTGGTCGATGTGGCTATGTAGAAATGACAAGGTTTTTAACGATAAAAATGCTTCTGTTATGCAGGTTATCTATCGGTGTACAACTACGCTACGCGCTTGGACGGCCCTGCAGCGTGTGGAGCACCGGGAGTTATTTTTGGAGGTGGCATCGAGACAGGAGGCTGTGGCCAGGGAGTTGTTCTCCCGGCATGGATGTCAACATAGTCTGCGGATCGTTCTACCGGCAGCATAGGTGGATTTACAATTTCTCATTATGATATGTAATTCGCCTCTTTTATTCTTTTATCAAAGTGAGTACTCGTGAATTGGTGGCTGTGTGCATCTTAGCTATGCAGAGGCCGGGTGTAATGCTTAAAACTCTTAAGTAATAAAATCCCTTTATCTAAAAAAAAAGAAAGCTACCGCTAGAATATTGCATACATACTAAGAGGCATCATGTCAATTGTAACTCTTGGAAAAATCGTACTCATATAAAATGGAACAGCGACCGAGTTCTAACTCAAGGACATCTTCGGTTCAGTGGGGACCGTAACTCTTGGAAAAATCATACTCATCAATTGAAATAAATCGATAGCCACCGTTGTCTGTCTCGTCGTGCTCTGATGTCTCTGGAGCCCACGACACCGCATCCATGGAGCGCCCCCGCTCGCACTGAGTCTCCCACCACATCGCATCGTTCAAGCATAGAGGGTGAGTTGGTCCCATTAAAACATACTTCCTCCGTCCCAAAATGTAAGTCACACTTAAATTTTGTGGGTCAACGACGTACAAGTTTGACCACAATTTGTACCTATAACACGGCCACAAAATCAGTACAATGATCTATGAAATGAAAGAAAATTTTGAAAAATGAATCCAGTGGTACTATTTGCACATTCTCAGTTGAAAAAAAAGTGGTTAAAATCGAGTACCAAAGACCGACACAAAAATAGTGAAACGTGATAATTCGGAACAGAGGGTGTATATAATAAAGCATTCGGAACAGTGTGCAGAGATGCATGCATGACCTCACCACAAATCGATTATTGCACAATCCACTGGGGGCAAGAAGAAAAACGAGTGCGCGTGTATGTATTTGCCGCGATCGAGTGTCAAAAGCACGCGCCGGCGTGACAGCGAAAGTGATTTTAAATTGTGCAACACGCTTTGGTCTCGTCGTTGACTTGCAGCATCGGTCGTCCAGGTCCAGCCTGGTCGTGACAGCAAATCTCGTGCGCTGAACTTGTCGTACGTGTCTGAAGAAGGAAATGGATGGCCAAGCTTGATGATCCATCGATCAGTCTAAAAAATGCATGGACACATCACTCACTCGCTACGTGGCTTCTACAACGTGCTCACTCTTCCGCTCTTGGTTATACGCAACGTGGCGTGGCATGAGACAGCTATAATTCAGATATCACTCGATCGGACATAAACTAACTTATTGCTCGGCCTTGCATTTCATGTCATGGACTCATGGTCAATTGGTATGTAAAAATAAAAAACATGGCATGGCATGCCAAGTTAATTAGCTCGAGGAATGGATGGGCCGGCCAGGGAATTGTCACGCACTTCCAACTTGATGGCCGTCGAAAGAAGACCGCCCGAGAGGCCAGGGCCACATTGCCACCCTTGGCCCACTAAGCCGCAACCGCACACACTCCTCCTTGTGCAGAGTACCACAAAACCTATTTGACGACCAGGTCGTCGGTTACCAGACGCCGCACACCCCTATGAACAAATGGGCCTGGCTCAGCTCGTGCGAGCAGAGGCGCAAAAGGATACAACGGAGAACCACTCGAATGATAAAATACACCATGTCCCTATGTATTTGCTCAAGTAAATGTGTGCAAGTAGAACAACGAAATTAGTTGCGCCAGTAAACTTTTTGCCAATTATTTACAATGATGAAACCATATGGATATTATTCGACTGCTCTATTTGTATCCACTAAAATAATAATTATGCGACACAATTAACAACATCTGTTTTTTCAACCCGTTGATATAATCTTATCTAGATTAGACCACCGACTTCCTTTCCATTCCTAGTTGGCCTCATCAACCAACTTTTCAGCTCTGCAAATGTCAGCCCAATTTTTTTTGTCATATTTTGTTTCGAATTCCATTTCTCCGAGAGGGTGTGGCAGGATCGTATACAAGTAGTAGTAAAAATAACAAATCAAGTATACTTTTTTCTGGGGAAATCAAGTCCACTTTTGTTTTTTTGAGGGGAAAAAAAAATCAAAAGTCGCTACTTGATTTTCTACTAACAGGCCTGGTGAACGCACGGCCCACTTACAGAAACCACACGCCTACTGGCGGCTAATGGTTACACTCAGCGGCGAACGGATTGCTGCTGCTTCTTTGTCGAAGCTGACAAAATCCCCCAAATCCACGACACGACCAGGGGGCAGGGGCCGCCGCCTCGGCGACCTGTGAAGGGCGAGTTGCAGGTGGAGGCGGCGCTGAGAACTCACGACGGGGAAGTGCAGCGTGTTCCGACACGCTCGCCGCGACGGCGTGCCAACGAGGAAGCTGAAGCACGCGGGGAAGGGAGGGCGAGGGGCAGGACCGCCCGGCGGCGCTCAAGGTGTTCGCGGAATTGCCTCACCGGCGCGGCGACGCCGGCAGCTTCATCACGGCACGGGCGAGGAGGACGCGAGGCGAGGTGCAGAAAGAAGAGACGAGAAGGGAGTCAAGCCATGACCCTGGTGAGCCGGCAGCCGCTCCCAGCTCTGCCCGCCGGCGTTTTGCCGGCATCGATGAGGACATTTGGCGCCACGTGGTTCCGCAGCAGCAGCGAGGGTCGTGGCTCTCGTCGGTCAGGAGCTCGGGTCTCTTGCGCGGGCTCGTGGAATGGAGCTTATGCCAAGGAATCGCCGTACGGTGAGCACCTGGCGCACGAACAGGACGCCGGTGCGGATAAGGAAGAGGGCGGTCTGGAATGGAGCAAGGACGAGATTGATGCCATCTCGGCGCTGTTCGCCCGGCCGATGCACCAAACGCCGATGAAGCCGCCGAGCCCTGCGACACGGCGGGCGCTCCCACTTCCCCAGCCGCACAAGACGAGGCTGCCAGCCGCCCCGGCGCAGAAGCAGCATGTGCGGCTCCCCTCGCGCATCTCATTCAGCGACCGGGTGCGCAAGGACCCAGAGGTCCTTGTCGGGATCGCCCGGGAGATCGCCGCGCTCCCGCCGGACTCCGACGTGTCCACGGTGCTGGACCCTTGGGCTCCGTTCCTCCGGAAAGGGTCCCTGTCCATGACCATCCGGGAGCTCGGGCACATGGGGCTCCCTGAGAGGGCACTCCAGACGCTGTGCTGGGCGCAGGGGCAGAAGGCCGTGCCGCTGTTCCCCGATGACCGGATCCTCGCCTCAACCGTCGAGGTTCTGGCCCGCTTCGACGAGCTGAGGATGGAGTCCGCGCTCGAGGAGTGCGTGCCGTCAGCGAGCCGCGCCGTCCTCGAAGCCATGGCGAGTGGGTTCATCAGGGCAGGCAAAGTAGGCCTGGCGCGCAAGCTCCTCGAGCTTGCCAAGATAAACAAGAGAACATTGCTCCCGAGCATCTATGCGAAGCTGATTCTGGAAGCTGCCAAGACACCTGAAGGCTACGGGCTCGCTGCTGCGCTGCTCGACGAGCTCGGTGAGAGGCCGGACTTTGACCTGCGGCCACAGGACTGCACAGCTGTCATGAAGGTATGCATAAAGCTCAGGCGGTACGTGGCTGTGGAGAGCCTGCTCAGTTGGTTCAGGGCGTCCGGCAGGAACCCGACCGTGGTTATGTATACGACGGTGATCCACAGCCGCTCTCGTGACGGGAGGCACCGGGAGGCGTTGGCCCTGGTGTGGGAGATGGAGCAGGCAAACTGCCTTCTTGACCTGCCAGCATACCGGGTCATCGTCAAGTTGTGTGTGGCATTGGGAGATCCAGAGAGGGCTTTTCGGTACCTGTCAAGGTTGAAGGAGGCTGGGTTCATTCCAACGAGTGACATATATTGTAATTTGATTGAAGGCTATGCCATAGCAGGGAGGACGGCCAAGTGCCGGCAGTTGATCAGGGAAGCTGAGTCCATCGGCGTGATGCTGGACAAGAGACTGGTTTCAAGCTTGTCTGACATTGGAGGCAGACATCCTTGAACCACTGGCAAAGTTTTTATGATATGTAAAGAGTGGGTGGCTCAGTCCATTGGCGTTCTTATCTGTAGGTGGTAAGTTGTATCAAAAAGATTGGGTTTTCTCTTATGTATTCTTTTGGTGGGCGATTCTGTGCTAGAAGCGTGCATTTGTGATGCTTCATACTAAAATTTGGTTTGCTTAAATTGCTTTAACCTGCGTGATTGTGGATAGTTTAAATTGCTAGCTGTTCCAGTGTCCATTTCTTTAACCCGTGAGATTGTCGATAATTAATTTATTTCTTGAGCAGTTCATTAATTAACAAAATTAGGAACATTGTGTTTGTACATCCTTCTGTTGTGTTTTCAATTTTAAATCAATTTGCTGCAAGCCTAGTATGTACGGAGACTGATGGGAAGTTTTTTGCGTATGGTCAAATTATGTCTCAGTCATGTTTAATGTAGAACTCGGCACAGTTTTATGTTTTCCTTTAATGCAATTAGTTGCGTCGCAAATATGAAACAGCTGTGTGTTTAGATGGAGCATCATGATTTGGTAACACGAACATTTTGAAATTCATAACTCAGATATGTTTGGTTTCTTGAATTCTTCTGGTATGAAAATAGGAGACAGAGCATTGATATTATTTACCGGGAATTGTAAATCACTTAAAGAGTTAAGGCTCCAGTTTTGTGAGAGTTAAATAGTACTCCGTATCATGCATTATCCTGTCCTTCCTATTTATCTTGCCCATGCATATCAATGGCTTTGCTTCTACATCCCTATGAATGATATATTCACATTTAGTTTCAACTGTCTTTCTAGGGTATCTGATAGAGGGCTGGCTGCACATGCTGGAGGTTGCTCTATTCAGAAGTAAAACCTGTGCAGGTGCCAATTAATCACTAATAGTGGGCTGACTGCTATTACAAGACTGTCTCAGTGTGCCCTGATCTCTTCTTTCTGGATAAAACTGTTCTGCCGGCACTGAATTTTAGTTTTCGATGGAGAGACTGAACAAGAGTAACAACGAAGCAAAGAAAGGAAACAGCACGTCAGATTCTGCAAAGGCGGCATCAACAGGATAAAAAAGGAACAGATCAGATCAGCTTGCGTGACCTTTCGATGAGCGCCTTGCTTCTGATGGGATGAGCTTGATACCACAGCAGCGAAAGCTTGTCGACGAACCTGGCGAACACCACAGGCAGCAAGGAAGCATGTTGACGAAACACCTACTCATTTCTTTCCTTCCCGGTTGTCCACCAGACTAGCTGAACTATGGAGCTCCAAGCTCTGTGACGTTGGGTGGGAATTTCACTTGAGGATGCATAGACCAATATTCGAGCAAGGAGATGTGACCAGAAAGAGAGAGCACAAAGGAGCATTCAGCCAGGAGAGCACTGCTGTCTCCAACGAAATATGTGGAGCGGGCAAATGGAATTGCATGGCCAACCTCTCTTCTACTGTGAGGCACTTACCCAGAGCAGCTAGGCAGGAGAAGTTCTTGCACTATGCAGTTCAAGGGTTCCGCTAGAGCTGGTTTCTCGACGTTCATGTGTTCGTTGTTGTTCTTCAGAGTTCGGACTAGGCTTGGAAAAACTGCCCACAACTGGTTAGTAAGACGGTTCAACTAGATTTCAGCGAAGAGAAAATTTGCTCCTATTCATGGTCTTTCACGGCAAACTTGTTAATCGGCTGCCCAAGTATAAGATTTCAGGATAAAATATAAGCTCTAGTCTTACCCGAAGACCTCGGTATGACACTACAATGCTAAGACTAATACAAGTTAAATCATTTCCAGCCGGACTTGCCTAACTTGGTCCCTTATTTGTCCGCACACATTGCACTACTTTGCACTCAGATTGTAATCTTGTTCCAAATCATTGAAATGTGGATTACTGTAAAATAATATACATGTAAAGAGAGATAATAGGATAAATGGACTAGTAAATTGTCACACTTTTTTTCAAAACAAAATTGTTTTTGAGGATTTTTTTCTTAACAAATGGTCACATAGTTGTACACGATGGGTAATAAAGACTGTCCCAGAGGCCTGGGCAGTCTTTCGGACAATCTTTTTTTAACAAATGGTCACATAGTTGGACACGGGGTGATTTTGTTTTCTTCTTCCGTTTTCTTCAAGACAGCTACCCTGCCGCTGCAAGAACCATCAGCAGGGCCAACGATTGGTAGCAAAGACTGGTTCCATGGATTGAACAGTACGAACGAGAACGACTGGACGACGGGACAACCAAGCCAGGCTCCACCATTCGACCATGGCGTGTTGACTGAGAAACTCACCTCCTACTTGGTCTATATGCTGCGGCTGCTCTACCCCTAGCTAGCTTGCTACATTTGCAGAGTCTATCCCCCAAAATTTGCCTCCAAAAGTCGTCTTTCTTCCTCAAGATCTCCCACCTAGCCGAACGAGCTCATGTGCTCGACCATGGCGGCCGGCGACAGTGAGATGGGAGGAGTCTGGGCGCGCTAGCTTCTCTTTCGCTGGAAAGGGTCCTGTGGAGCAGAGCAATTTTATCAACGAGGAACTAGGCTCCTATGCAGGATCCCATTCGTGTCTACAGGCATCATCTTTTGGTAAGCTGGGGGAGAGCTGGGGCAGGAGTCCACCGTGTAGCGTTCGTGTCTGCAGCACCCTGACGAGGGGCTCATCAGTGTAGCTGTGTCAGGTAATATCTTCACTTCTTTTGCTCAATTTTTCTTCGCTTAAAGCTGACTGTAAGGATCAACTTCTCCTTTTCTTCCTTTTGCAGTCTTATTAGTAGTATGGTATACTTTTGGTGAATTACCCATATTTTTCTGCTCTCTGTCGTTTACATTTAATACTCCCTCCGTTCCATTTTAGTTGACTCCAAAATAGATGTATCTAGACATGTTTTAGTACTAGATACATCTATTTGAGAATCAATTAAAATGGAACGGAGGGAGTAGTAGTTAAATGTGGGGTGTGATAGAGGCTAAGCTAGGTGAATCATATGTGGTCCAAGAACTAGTATTTCAAATACCAAACAAAAGTTTTAGCATTGTCTTCATAATTTGAATGTGACTAAGAACACACCTGGAATGATGCACCAAACTCGAGTGAACATAGTTTTTTTTTTCTTTCTCTTTTGTGTTTTGTCTGCCTCCATCGATTTCTTCTTCTTCCTTTATGCTAGACCTAGGAGCAAAAGATATGCCTAGAACAGGTAGCCTTTTATACTGTACTAACCAATACAGAAATAATGGAATTGCATGGTGTCCAATGTGTTCACTCATAACCTGAACTGCCCAGTATCATAATTACCAGAAGTTTGTATGGTCATGGGTGGGTCTGGTCAATTCTTTTTCCTATGTGCTGCATCTATCGTTGCACGTCGTGAGTATTCATAGAATAGTTCATTTTGTTTCTCCAAGCTTATTCCTCCAAACCTAGTTCCGTTCGTACCTTGTTTTCCTCTTGCATGGAATAAATTTGTGCTTCTGGAAGATCATTTCCAAGTATGAATGATGGCATACAATCTTGAGGTGCTTTTCCTAGTCCTACATAAACCATTGTAAGGAGCATTTAGTCTCTTATGTATATCTTGCGAAAGGGAAGAAGGTTATAATTAACTATTTTAAATTAACGGCACACTACTTTTTATTCAGGTTCATGAGCACTGTGGATTGACAACATCGGATTTATCTCTCTATTAATTTTCCTAGTACTGCTGGTACACCTCCTAAAGCTCCGCTAGCTTCACCCAATGGCAACCATATTGTCCTCTTTTATTGGGTCATGCATAAAAAAGATTCAAGATATTGCTATAGATGAGGCAATACTGATACTAGGAGTCGAAGAAGAGCTTACAAATCTGCAACGAAGAATGAAGCAAATACAGTGTTTTATTAGTGACGCTGAGCAGAGAAGCATAACAGAGTCAGCAATTAGCAATTGGCTTGGTCGGTTGAGAGATGCCATGTATGATGCAGAAAACATTATCGATTTGGCTAGGTCTAAAGATAAAGAAGTTACTAGCAGATCGTCCCTCATCACCCTCGAGACAATCAACTGTAAGGCGTGGCTGTTCACCCTTGTCTTGCATTGCTAATATCCAAACTCGTCGTGAGATTGCTGTTCAGATTAGGAGCTATAACAAAAGACTAGGGCGGATTTACAAGGACCATATAGTTCTAACACTTAACAACACAACACCAACCAGAGAAGCTTCTGTGCCAGATTGGAGGAAAAGCTCAGCCCTCATTGAGCCCAATCTTGTGGGGAAGGCGATAAAATATTCTAGCAGGAAATTAGTGGGCTTGGTTCTTACACATAAGGGAAATAAAGCTTACAAGCTTGCCATAATGCCATTACAGGAATAGGAGGAGTTGGTAAGACAACACTAGCTCAGAAAATATACAATGATCAAAAAATAAAAGGGAACTTCAACAAACATGCATGGATTTGTGTCTCGCAAACATACGATGAAGTTGCTCTACTAAAAGAGGTTCTCCAAAATATTGGAGTGCATCAAGAGCAAGGTGAAACAGTAGCAGAGCTTAAAAGCAAGCTGGCAGAAGCAATTGAAGATAAGAGTTTCTTTCTTGTTCTAGATGATGTGTGGCAGTCCAGTGTATGGACTAATCTCCTAAAAACTGCATTACACGCAGCAAAATCAGTGGTAATGTTGATGACAACAAGAGATGATACAGTTGCAAAGGAAGTCGGTTCAGAACATACCCATCGAGTTGATGTCATGTCAGTACAAGTGGCGTGGGAGCTACTTTGGAGTAGCATGAGCATCGTTGATGAGAAAGAAGTGCAAAATCTGAAAGGCATAGGGACTGAGATTGTTCGTAAATGTGGCTTCCTCCCTCTTGCAATCAAAGTGACATCTAAGGTTTTAGCCAGCAAAGATCAAACAGAGAATGAGTGGAACAAGATTCTTAGCAAAATTAGTTGCCCACAGAGGAAACTTCCCAAGGATATAGAAGGAGCTTTATATATAAGCTATGATGAGTTACCGCATCATCTAAAGCAGTGTTTCCTTTATTGTGCTACGTATCCTGAAGATTCTTTCTTGCATCTTCACGATCTTGTCAGGTTTTGGGTTGCTGAAGGGTTTGTAGAGGAGCAACCAGACCAACTACTAGAAGAAACAGCTGAAGAGTACTACTATGATCTAATCCATCGGAATCTACTCCAACCAGTTATTGTATATTTTATACCATTATTTTGCAAAAGGCATGACCTCTTAAGACAGCTAGCTTGTTATTTATCGAAAGAAGAGTGTTTTGTTGGAGATCCTCAATCATTAGGATGTAACCGGATGTCTAGGCTGCGACGCATTTCAGCTGTCACCAAGAAGGATATTGTGGTGTTACCTACCATGGACACGGAGCATTTTAAAGTGAGAACTTTTAGGAGCTTCTCCCGAGGAATTGATGCTTCAATTTTCAAGAAGTTTGTCTATCTTCATGTTTTGGATCTGACTAATTCTTCTATAAAAACCATTCCTGGTTCCATTGGAAATTTGATCCATCTACGATTGCTTGATCTTGATGCTACAGAAATATCTTGTCTCCCAGAGTGCATCCGCTCTCTCATAAATCTTCAGACGTTGAACCTGGGACGGTGCAATTCTCTGCATAGCCTTCCTTTGGCTCTTACTCAGTTGTGCAATTTAAGGCGACTTGGTCTGAGTGGTACACCAATAAATCAGGTCCCAAAGGATATAGGCAGATTAGAATTGCTCAATGATCTGGAAGGATTTCCTGTTGGAGGTGGAGGTTATAATGGTAAAACACAAGATGGATGGAGATTAGAAGAGTTGGAACATCTCTCGCAGCTAAGACGGCTCATGATGATTAAATTAGAAAGTGCAACTGCTTACAATACAAATTCATTGCTAACAGACAAAAGGTATCTCAAAGATTTGATGCTATGGTGCACCAAACGTACAGATGAACCATATTTAGAAGAAGATGTTAGCAACATTGAGAAGATCTTTGAGCAGCTAATCCCTCCACACAACCTCGAAGATCTACAGATTAATGGGTTCTTTGGTCGTAGGTTTCCCACCTGGCTTGGTACCACCCATCTGTCTTCCATCGGAGTTTTAGAATTCGTGGAATGCAATTCCTGTGTGCATCTTCCTTCAATCGGGCAGCTTCCCAACCTGAGATATCTGAGAATCCATGGAGCAGCAGCAGTTACCAAGATTGGACCCGAATTTCTGGGCTGCAGGGGGGCTAATCCCAGATCCACAGATGTAGTTGTTGCTTGCCCAAGCTCGAATCGTTGGTCATCTTTGATATGCCCAACTGGGAGGAGTGGTCCTTTGCTGAAGATGAAGATGCAGTTGCAGCAGCAACTACAGATGGAGGAGACGATGGATCTGCTGAGATACAAAAAGAGGAAGCCCTGTCTCCCAGGATGAAGCTGCTACCACGCTTGAATAAGTTGCGAATTATTGACTGCCCCAAGCTGAGAGCTCTCCCACGACAGCTTGGACAGGAGGCTACCAGCTTGAAAGACGTCAGTATAAGAGGAGCAAGATGCTTGAAAGTTGTGGAGGACTTCCCGTTCCTCTCTGAGTTTCTTGCAATCCAGAATTGTGATGCCCTGGAGAGGGTCTCAAACCTTCCTCAAGTGCGGGATCTGCGCATAAATGATTGCCCAGGCTTGACGTGTGTTGAGGGGTTGGGTAGTTTGCAACAGCTGTGGCTTGACGAGGGTATGACAGAGTTATCTTCCTTGTGGATACCAGGGCTTCAACGACAACACCTGGAAATCTATGGCGAAGACATGGACGTCTACACGTGGTAACAGAGACACAAGGTATGGACACTGGATAGGAGTTTAATTTTCATATTTGGTCTTATTATCTAATCTAAAATTTGCGTCCTGCATTGTTCGATCGTGGATACCAGGGCTTCAACAGCAGCACCTGAAACTTTACAACAAAGACATGGACGTCTACACGTGGCCCAGAATGTGAGAAAACACCTTCTTGGAAGCTAATGGAGAGTTGGAGACACAAGGTATGGAAACCCGTTAGGAATTTAATTTTCTTATTTTGTCTTAGTTATCTGCTCTAAAGTTTGTGTCCTGCCTTGGTCTATCGTGCATCTAGTGCTCTGTGCACTATTTTCTTTCTCAAGTGTATAATGTTTACACTAAAAGCATTTCATGCCCCTCCAAAGGTAAACAGAGATTTGGTTCATATATTCTCATTAGTGCAGTTAATCAAGAATTGAACATCAATGCAGAAAACTTCTTCAACCTGCATAGCTTACATATTTTGGGTCTTATTTTATATAATATTGTATTGGCTAACAACATTTCTATGCAGTTTCTCAGCCAATACCTTATCCTTTCACACCCTTAAACCAAAATGCACAAAAAACCGTGAAACCTGGTTGTTATAGTGTGTCATAGTGGCTGTTGTAGCGTGCTTTAGCTACATATCCAAATATTCATATTGCCCATTTAAATGGTAGTGCTTGGAAGAATTGTATGACACTATAGATACTTACTAGATTCAGATTATTTCATACTTGAACTAACCAAACCCCACACCGTTGTTCATATTTTTCTAATTATCCTCTCGAGGTCATAGCATGGGCCCATACAGCTGGTCTTATTGTACATCTATACAGTTATACACACTCAAATGGGTGCTTCCGTAAACAGAAGTTACGTGGAATAATTTTTATCAAGTCCAAGACAAAGTTTGTAGTTCTATTCTCATGCATGTTGTCCACACATGTAGTGTAGCGCCCTGCTTGAGCTTTTGTATGCTGCTCAATGGTCAACCATATTGTAACTCTCAACTAACACAGTAGTGGTGGATTGATCGGGAAACATTGGCCACTGTCTACTAGATTGAAAGGCAACATACTTCTAACATTCAGAAGAATTATTTTTACATATGCATAAATCTTAGCTACAAACATGCACATTTTATCCAGTGTCGGACAGGTACCATCTCTCATTTCGGCCTTTTGCCTTTTTATGTAGTCCATAACCTGGTTCTTCTATTTGCATATATGATTTGGAATTTGTTTTGTATACGTGACCACACTTATCTTGTGTGCTTGTTCTTTTATAGGTTATCCATTCCGAGAGCTCGTGGAACTATAATTTGGTCATTAACCCATGGGTTCTTCTATGGTGCAAACCAAAAAAAAAGGAAAGAATGGAAAAAAGATATCTACAAAAAAAGTCAAAAAAGGAAAATCCAAAAGAAGAGCGAATATTTTCTTTAGTTCCTAATGCTGTTATGTTTGTAAATGGTTGTATGGACTTGTATATGTGTTTCTTCTTTTCCTCCCTCTTTGGTAGCGAGGCTAGGGTAGGTAACTCCGCCTATGTTATAATATGTGTAATACTAATACTTATGTACGTAGCCGGTCACAAGCCCGGAAAAGGGAGGAGGGTCCTATACATCAAGGTTTCACCGGTTGCAGCACGGTTGTGCGCTCTTTTGAGAAACTACACAAAGTTCCGCTGTCGTGAACTCGTGATAGCACACATCCATACTTATTTAAAGAATGAACCAAATGCTGCTCTCCTTCTGTATGTTTACTCTTATATGGTGCTTTCGCATAGGAGTAGGACACAAACTTATCAAAATCATGATGTCACCATGCATTTCCTCTCCTCCTTTGTTTCATACTGTAAGCTTCATGCGCTGACCACTATTCCAAAAGACCGATCTGATGGAAAGGGAGGGCAATCCACTTATACACTCAACACCCCTCCTCACATGTGACGGTCACAGACAGGTCAACATGTGTAAACTCAGAGGTAAGCGCATGAAGAGAAAGGGGCCTTGTACGTGGAAGGAGGGGGCATCAGCAATTTTAGGAAAATTGCGCGCCACACAGGACTCGAACTCGAGACCTTGGCTCTGATACCATATCAAGCTTCATGCGCTGACCACTATTCCAAAAGACCGATCTGATTGGAAGAGGTGATATGATATACTTAACACCCCCCCTTCACACATACCACAACAGAGCTTTCTTTTTGCTTCCTTTTTATCTATCTACGTAGCATGAGTTTTCACCATAATTATTTTGATGGCCATATGAGTGATTCAACCTTATATTTTCGTCTCTGCTAGTTTAATTACTACATCTCTCGCTTTAATTTTTTTATCTCTGCATCTATCTTTTCTTGACTTGCGATGCGGATGGCAGTTGAAGGTGACTGGCATGAGCCACCATGTTTCCCTGTTCGTAACGGTGAGACTCTGTTTGTGCATTACATGCATGGACTGTGAAAGTGCTGGAGCTTGACTCACCAGCTAACATTTTTATCACCTCACGCTGTGTTGTTGAAAAGGATCAATATTACCCACTCTTTATGTTGCTACTGGCAGTCTCACAATGCAAAGAAATCATCTGATTTCTTTTGCTTAGAAAACGATCATCAGCATCATCTGTATTTATTTATGTATGCTCATCCTGGAAGGATGTTGATGTGATCTTCTAGGAAATGCATCCGGATAGAGTAGTAAATCCATTCCTGGATCCTAGTCTGCATGTTCAGATTTCCAGCCCATTAGCATCAGGAGGTGAAGACGTAGTCGAAATTCTGGTTTATTTCCTTCTCTTCAGTTACCAGTGTAGACATTGATTGGTCCATCTTGTTTTAAATTTGACGAGCAGCATGCACTTCACCTTTTCTGCCAATTTTCCCTTGTTTCAGGCTTGCAGCCATAGTAGTGAGGATATGGATATCTGCGGTTTTTTCTTCGACCTAACAATCTTCTGCTATCAGTTACACACATTGGTTTCTCCAAAGCAGAAAGTTTTCATCTAATTGCTCCGCCAAAGTAGCATGTCCGCCAACCTGTCTTTTCACAGCTTCAAAATCATTTTCAAAAGTAGTCCAGCACATTGACACATAAGTTTTTTGGGCACGTTCAACAGGAAGATGGCCTAATATGGTTCATTTTTTCAGTTTCACGAATTTCTAGTAGTTGTGATGGAAATTTGTCCAACTAGGAGCATAATGTTTGACCTGAGCATCACCATGACATACATTCTATCTGCTTAGCAACACAAGCTCTGTTACTTGAGCTTATGTTGGTATCAAACATCAAATGAAGTATCAAGCCTTGCAATGGTTAGAAACTAAAGTCAAATATAATTCCACACGAGACAACAGAAAGTTGTAAATGTTTTCCATACCTAACCAGATGCAATGGATTCGAGAAGAAATGAATTGAACCATTTTTTTTTTGGAAAGGAGACTATGATTCAATCATTTAATACAAGTATTGCCCCCAAGCTCTTCTGAAAATCAGGTGCAACTTGCTAGTCAACAGACAACGGTGGATATTGATAATCTGCCTTGCTTCATCGTCGATTACATCAGACAAACAGAAGAATGAAAAACATGTATATTTGCTATATATTTGGTGTATTAGGAAGACCACTAAGAAGCCATTGAGAAAAGGGGATGTCAATTCTTCAGTTAAATGAAAGACACATGAGGCAGCTAGAATGCTAACTATTGACTGCTAAGAAGATCACTAGATAAAGGAAATAAAGCAAATTCCGGGGCTCTGTTTTCAGTTCAAGTAAACAGATGCATGAGTCAGATCAATTCTTCAGTTCAAATAAACAAAGGCGTGCGTCAGATCAGTTTTCTTCAGTTCAAGAAACATTTCAAACACAGCTATTGACTTTGTAATTTTAGCATGAACACGCATGACAGACGCTTCAGCTAAAAAGAATATGCAAGAAACATAAGGTAACCATGTAACAGTCGGAGCTTCTTGATCATAACTTGCTACACAGCAGCAAAGAAGCTAGTGCTGGATACAGTTGACACATCGTGCAACTCAAGAGGATACAAACTGTTAACGTTAAGAATATCACCGAACAGTTGTTCTCTATTGCAACAGAGATAGATACACAACATGTTACATGGGCTCCAGCCCAATGGGCCTAGGGCCTAATATACACTTAACACCCCTGTGGCGCCCCGACCTGACTGCTATACAGTGATACTGTGTCTCCGGTTATCCGATACCAGCAAACACACTATCAAGGCATAATCGAGAGATCAAGACTTGTGGAACAACTGGCACATCACAGACTCTACGACACAAAATCATATAGTTCAACTCTTATAATAGAGAAAGATAGCAAATGACAAACAGAGGTCACTGACCCAACATTACAACATGCGGAAGCGAAGTGTGTTGTTCTAAACAACAAGAACCAAAATATGGCCTAAGAGGCCTGCAAATAAACATCCAGCGCCAGCTGTTCCGGGATGTCCCAAGCTGCCACCTGGGAACCCCAGACTACTCGTCGACGTCCACAAAGAACCCACCTTCGAGGTCGGTGAAGTTCTCTCCTGAAAATAAGCAAACGACGTTGAGTTCGACGAACTCGCAAGATTAAGAGCTAATATATGCTCGATGATTGGCTTTCAAGGTTTTATGGCTCTTTTGCATAAAGCTGATTTTATTTCATAAAACAAGACTCCATGGCATCGTCTAATCAGAATACTTTTAAAAGAGGGGTAAGAAGTGACTCTTTTCTTGGTCACTTTCCTCAACATCAACCATCACCATCACCATTGTACCTGTTCATCAAAGGCACCTCCCCGACTCACCCTCGAGGAAGCTCACCTTGCAATCGTGAGTGGTACCTCTAGTACCCAGTTTTTAATCATTCCGTTAAAGTTACTCTATGATCTCTGAATCCGTCACCAAGTCGTCCATAACCGCGGACACGGCTTTTCGAAAAGATTTATCCCTGCAGGGGTGTACAATGTGAAAGTCGTCAGGTTCCGCGAGGGACCTCCCAGCTTCTTATCCATGCGTACCGTCCGGCTCATTGCCTACACGTAGCTCTCTTCCGGGGAAAGCCGGCTGAGTGGGAGCGGTTACCACCTTTACCTTGTTGAGGACTAACCCAGGATCATCAGTGAGGACGGGACAAGTTCAGTGCTCCCAGCACCCTGCCCCGTGGCCACTCATTTTCCTAAACGCCACAAACCTCATATCTGTCTCAGCCACCATCTCGACGCACGCGCAAATGGAAGCTCAAACTAGAGGACCCTGGCTAGTCCCGCCCAAGTTAGTCGGTCGACGAGGGCTCCATATACCCCACGCATGGTTGCACGCTCAACTTGGCTCGTAGGCGAGAACTCGCATCTAGGCGGCGAGAACGAGACAACCCACCACATCCCATGTGGCCTCTCATCCCCACCTTTAAGCATTTTATTATCCGTTACCACAATTTCTCCACCATCAATATCACTGTCACAAGTCAACACCTGTTTCCAGCATGTACCATCCCTAGTACAACTAGGCATTTAACTAAGCATGGCTAAGCATCAACTAGCATAGTTTAGTATTTCATGGCCAACAATACAAACCTATGGTATTAGGAAGGGTACAGGTAAAATGGCAACAGAGTTCTAATGCAATTAGTAGGATACTCTAATCCAAGCAAAAGACATTTAGAACCGCATGCAATATTATAGTGGAGAAAATAATTGCGGAAAATAGGATAAGATATGCTCAGAGGGGGGATTACGCTTGCCTTGTTGAGCGGAGGAGTCAAACTGCTCGTCGGAGTAACGATGCTCAACTCCGAACTCGTGATCTACCGGAGAGCAAACAACACCGGAAAGCAAAAGCAACAATCAACACATGGCAAATGTGCAATGCATACAAAAATGATGACATGACATTTTAAATGCACCCTAGAAGCGTTGGACATGATCAACAAGTTAAATGGGGTCCCCATTATATTATGGCATTATTTGAAATAAACCCCATATTTAAACTTAGTGATTAATAATTACTACTAGAGCACATTATTGTAATTGTGATCAATTATGCATGATGATGATGATTCTGGATGACTCATATTTTTCTGAACATTTTGATATAAGGGACACATTTTTCGGAGGTCCGGAGAAAAAGTTATGATATTTCTAATTTTCCTCTTTTAAACTTATGATTTCATTAAGTTATTTATAACAACCGTAATATTTTAATTACTCGAACTAGCGCAAGAGAGATGGGACACGTGATTCATCGGGGGGGGGGGGGTTCGATGTCTCTCTAAGGCGCAAAGGAGTAGCCGGAACTAAGCGCAGAGGAGTGGAAAAAGGAAAAACAGCATAAAAAAAAAAGGGAAAACTGCCTAGCCGGCCTGTGGCCCGGTTGGGCCGGGTGTGAGGCCGGTTAGGCGGCAGAGGGCTCCGGCCTCTCGGCCGGTTTGGGCCGGCCCAGCAGCCGGGTAGTGGCCCGTGAGCAACGGCCTCGAGGCCGGCTTAACCGGTCTCTCGACCGGGCGTGCGAGAAGAACAACGGCGACGAACGGCGTGCTGCTCCGGCGATGTGGAGCGAACCCGCGTGAGATAGGGAGAGGGGAGAGTGCGCACGGCGCGAGGTGCTCACCACGGACCCGTTGGCGAGGTCGGTGACGGCGGAGGCGCGACGGCGGCGGCGGAATCCCGCGGCGAAGATGCGGCGGTGGCGGAGACGAATTCGAGCGGCGGCGGCGCTCCAGGGGTCTTTGGTTCGATTCCTCCGGGGTAGAGGGAGAGCGGACCACGGCGGAGCTCGGGTGGTCGTCGATCTGCTCCTCTGGCGCTCAGGTGACGGCGACGAACGCGGCGACCACGGCGGCTAGAGCTCGCGTGCGTGGGGAAAGAGATGGAGAGGGGAGGGGGCAGTGAGCGAGTGCGGGGTGGGGAGGGCAGAGCGGCCTCGTGGACTTGGTCTCCTCGCTGGGGTGAGGGCAGAGCAGGTGAGGGCCCGGCGCTGCGTGCACCGTGGTGCGGCGCGAGCGTGTCCTGTGGCTACAGGGAAGAAGACGATAATTTTACAAAGAGGCCCCTGGCAACAGATTTCCATCGCAGATTGGTCCACTTTTCCTTTTCTTTTGAAAACCTTTTCAAATCCAGCAGCAATTCAAAGATTTATTTAGGGCACCAAAACATTTTAATAAAAACCTGCAAAATTTTGGGTAGCCTCCCAATAACATGTAGAGGCACCACAAAAATTGGTGTTGCAAAATAAATTGTTTTTGACAACATTTGTTCACAGGTTTTAAAATTGGGCATTTTGCTAAAATCAAAAAGGTTGCTCTTTTGGAAATTTAGAAGCAAGTGCAAAAATATAACTTTTGAAATCTTGGGACCCCCTTGACAAAAATAGCATGACAAAGTATCTTTGTTTTGCAGGTTGAATTCTCTCATTGCTTTGAAATTGTGATTGTACAAGTTTGGCATTTGTTTTTAGATGGTGCCAAAACTATTTGGGTGTTGTTTAACAAATTAAATTTGGATGCCATGATGCAATGCAACACAAAAGCGAAAATTTTACTCGGGTTTTTAGGTTTCTGAACTTGGGCTGTTACAATTCTACCCTCCTTACAGGAATCTCGTCCCGAGATTCTAAGAGTAGGAAAGAGGAAAGGGTTACAACGGTACTACACGATCTTCTCGCTCCAGGTGGCTCTTTCTTGGAGAGGTTAATCACGGGCATCATGAAGATCTTCATCGGCTTTACTTCAAGGTCACCATCAAAGTACACCATAGGAAAGAAAGGAAACCTCACCGGAAGGATGGATCTTGGTAAGGATACAACGACCGAGTACCTCCTAGTAGAATCCTAGAATGGGGATTTCAAGCATCCCTTGAATTGACGGTTAGGAGACACATGTGTTTGACGGGAGATTGATAAGGAGTTTCCAGTTGGTAGACAACTGTTTCTCGAGGATTCAGAATATGAACTTTGCACAAGGCCCAAAATTTCTGAAAACGAATTTACACAAGATTCCAACAGAATGAAGAGGCAATTCAGATCACTGGAGAAGGATCGGAAAGATGGATTAAGACAACTTCAGAAACTCCGCAAACGTCAGTATTGGGACACTTCTTGATTTTCCAGACATCGGGACAAACTTCTTGAGGATCACCAACTATCGTTTTCTGATTGAGAGTCAAACCTGGGAAGTGTAGAGATACTTCAGACTTAGCACCGGTAGGAATAGGAAGCTTTACAATGCATACCAACGGATTACATTTGCTAGGACCCCAAGAGTTGGACTACAAGGTTTAACTCCAAAGGAGGAACGAGATTGCGGAACCCGCGGATTAGCAACTGGTCAGAAGACAGCTGCCCTACTTGAATATCTTGCAGCGGAACACGATTGAGTTCTTGAGGGGAAACACCAACGAAGACAAAAGGAGTTCTCAGACTTCCTCTCTTTCTGGAACAATTCCATTAGTGGCTTTGATACATAGAGAAAATCCCAAGGAATGGAGGTAACAACGCACCATCCCAAGAATATCTTGCACATGCATGATTGAGTTGAGATGATTCGGAGGGAACCAGACAATTCACTCAGATCCACGGCGACATGTTTCAGCAATTGCACGTGAACCAAGGAAAGTCACTTCTAACTCCAGAACACATACCTTGTGGAGACACAAAGTTAGTTCCAACAAATTTCCAATGCTAACGCCCAATATCCAATATAAATCTCCTCAAACATGGAGAAGATAAGGAGGTAGTTGATGGGCTCAACAACAACTTATCCAGACACTCCACGACGGTAGACTCATATTTCCCCAGAACAGGGCATAAGTACTGGTCAGACTAACATCTTTCTCATCTGAGTTTAACCTACTGAAGGTGTTAGTCTGAGTTTGATTTGACGATAGCCCAAATCAAATCAAAAATTTGTAGGATAGCATATCTACAAAGGAGATACCACCTTGCTTCGACACGTAACACTAGACATCCGATTGAGAATGAACTATATCAGATAGAGCTTTTGTCTTTTAACTCTCCAAGTTGTTTAAGCTCAACCGAATAATTCAGGACATCCAGCACGATTTTCTTGGAGAAAGGAGTTGTTCAGAGAACCGGCTTACCCATAAGCTCAATTTTTCTTGGAGAAAAGAGTTGTCCGTGATGTTGAGCTTGGACAGGCGACAACCTGGCGATACTTCTGGAAGGAACAACAGGATATCACGATCCCCATACCGGATATCACGACATAGCGGTGGATCTTGAGTTCGAGGGAGGATCATGCCTTTCAAGGCACAACGAGGTGGTCTTGGAAGTTTCGGCGCAAACCTAGCTCTTTGACCGAGGGAGTGCATCAGAGCCAACGGACTTGGTAGCACTGTCAAACTCAGCTTATTGATCGGCTAACCAATCATACTAAGGAGGACAAGGAATGTCCTGGGATTTCCGCGCAGTAGGAACTGCTGAGAATATCCGATAGCCACATCATTGCCCACGTCTTATCATTCTGGAGTCACAAGTCACTCGGAACACGGAGAGTAACAAGGAGTAAGAGCATCACTTCATCAAGAGAATCATGACACTAGCACGACCCCTCGATACAAATGAGTGTGACACTCTAAGGTGGAGCAGAACAAAAGCTAAACGAGGCCCTCCTTCTGAAGATTACAATTCTTTGACCAGGTCCGAGAAATGGACAAGGTACTAGAGTTATTTCTCCAACAAGACGAAGGGGAAACACTCTTGACGGACCACAAGAGTAACTTGCATCGGAACCTACCAACGCACGCTGGAAACATGACGGTCAAATGCAAGACAAGGGTCGGAAAGAAGATCAGAGTAAGAAACATGCTCAGGAAAATCCTAAGATGTTGGAGATGCACCGGTTATTACTCAGTTGTGATAACCATGCCCAAAAAGGAAAGAGGCAGCAGAGTCACGAACATAGATGGGGGATTCGTTCAGAAAATTCTGGTCATAACCCAGATGATTCCAAGACAGAATCGCCAGCTATGGCAGAGTTAAAGTTACATACCCATCCGAGGTGTGGGAAATCAAGGTTCAACCATTTACCACACAGACCACAGAAAGGACTTGGGTTAAAGATCAGCTTCATGTGCTACTAGTGAGATGCAAATGGTTAAGAAACCACGTGACTCAACACAAGCTAGTTGGCACAATCCGGGACCTTCTGTTCAAGTCCATGGGTTAAAACCCAAAAGAAAGGATTAAGAGTTTAACTTGATAGGAATACAAGGGTCCGTAAACAACTGAGTTGATAGGAATTTTCGTCGTACTCCAGATGGTTTCTCGGCACATGAAGCTTCGGATTGTAACGCGGCGGGAGCAACTGGGCACATAACACTAAAGGTCGAACCCACCCTCGTGATCCTAATAATTTTGAATCAACAGATGAGAAGTAAAACCTTTAAACCAAATCGAGGTAAGTTTGCTCCGAGATTAGAGGGTAACCAGATAAGGAGTAAAAAGAATCCTAGGATGGTTTTCACAACTCATTGTTAGGTTAAAAATAATTTTCACAAACACTAGACTCAACGTCGACCAGTAGAAAGGGTTTCCTACAGGCAGTCCTGCTCTGATACCAACTTGTGGCGCCCCGACCTGACTGCTATACAGTGATACTGTGTCTCCGGTTATCCGATACCAGCAAACACACTATCAAGGCATAATCGAGAGATCAAGACTTGTGGAACAACTGGCACATCACAGACTCTACGACACAAAATCATATAGTTCAACTCTTATAATAGAGAAAGATAGCAAATGACAAACAGAGGTCACTGACCCAACATTACAACATGCGGAAGCGAAGTGTGTTGTTCTAAACAACAAGAACCAAAATATGGCCTAAGAGGCCTGCAAATAAACATCCAGCGCCAGCTGTTCCGGGATGTCCCAAGCTGCCACCTGGGAACCCCAGACTACTCGTCGACGTCCACAAAGAACCCACCTTCGAGGTCGGTGAAGTTCTCTCCTGAAAATAAGCAAACGACGTTGAGTTCGACGAACTCGCAAGATTAAGAGCTAATATATGCTCGATGATTGGCTTTCAAGGTTTTATGGCTCTTTTGCATAAAGCTGATTTTATTTCATAAAACAAGACTCCATGGCATCGTCTAATCAGAATACTTTTAAAAGAGGGGTAAGAAGTGACTCTTTTCTTGGTCACTTTCCTCAACATCAACCATCACCATCACCATTGTACCTGTTCATCAAAGGCACCTCCCCGACTCACCCTCGAGGAAGCTCACCTTGCAATCGTGAGTGGTACCTCTAGTACCCAGTTTTTAATCATTCCGTTAAAGTTACTCTATGATCTCTGAATCCGTCACCAAGTCGTCCATAACCGCGGACACAGCTTTTCGAAAAGATTTATCCCTGCAGGGGTGTACAATGTGAAAGTCGCCAGGTTCCGCGAGGGACCTCCCAGCTTCTTATCCATGCGTACCGTCCGGCTCATTGCCTACACGTAGCTCTCTTCCGGGGAAAGCCGGCTGAGTGGGAGCGGTTACCACCTTTACCTTGTTGAGGACTAACCCAGGATCATCAGTGAGGAGGGGACAAGTTCAGTGCTCCCAGCACCCTGCCCCGTGGCCACTCATTTTCCTAAACGCCACAAACCTCGTATCTGTCTCAGCCACCATCTCGACGCACGCGCAAATGGAAGCTCAAACTAGAGGACCCTGGCTAGTCCCGCCCAAGTTAGTCGGTCGACGAGGGCTCCATATACCCCACGCATGGTTGCACGCTCAACTTGGCTCGTATGCGAGAACTCGCATCTAGGCGGCGAGAACGAGACAACCCACCACATCCCATGTGGCCTCTCATCCCCACCTTTAAGCATTTTATTATCCGTTACCACAATTTCTCCACCATCAATATCACTGTCACAAGTCAACACCTGTTTCCAGCATGTACCATCCCTAGTACAACTAGGCATTTAACTAAGCATGGCTAAGCATCAACTAGCATAGTTTAGTATTTCATGGCCAACAATACAAACCTATGGTATTAGGAAGGGTACAGGTAAAATGGCAACAGAGTTCTAATGCAATTAGTAGGATACTCTAATCCAAGCAAAAGACATTTAGAACCGCATGCAATATTATAGTGGAGAAAATAATTGCGGAAAATAGGATAAGATATGCTCAGAGGGGGGGATTACGCTTGCCTTGTTGAGCGGAGGAGTCAAACTGCTCGTCGGAGTAACGATGCTCAACTCCGAACTCGTGATCTACCGGAGAGCAAACAACACCGGAAAGCAAAAGCAACAATCAACACATGGCAAATGTGCAATGCATACAAAAATGATGACATGACATTTTAAATGCACCCTAGAAGCGTTGGACATGATCAACAAGTTAAATGGGGTCCCCATTATATTATGGCATTATTTGAAATAAACCCCATATTTAAACTTAGTGATTAATAATTACTACTAGAGCACATTATTGTAATTGTGATCAATTATGCATGATGATGATGATTCTGGATGACTCATATTTTTCTGAACATTTTGATATAAGGGACACATTTTTCGGAGGTCCGGAGAAAAAGTTATGATATTTCTAATTTTCCTCTTTTAAACTTATGATTTCATTAAGTTATTTATAACAACCGTAATATTTTAATTACTCGAACTAGCGCGAGAGAGATGGGACACGTGATTCATCGGGGGGGGGGGGGGGTTCGATGTCTCTCTAAGGCGCGAAGGAGTAGCCGGAACTAAGCGCAGAGGAGTGGAAAAAGGAAAAACAGCATTAAAAAAAAGGGAAAACTGCCTAGCCGGCCTGTGGCCCGGTTGGGCCGGGTGTGAGGCCGGTTAGGCGGCAGAGGGCTCCGGCCTCTCGGCCGGTTTGGGCCGGCCCAGCAGCCGGGTAGTGGCCCGTGAGCAACGGCCTCGAGGCCGGCTTAACCGGTCTCTCGACCGGGCGTGCGAGAAGAACAACGGCGACGAACGGCGTGCTGCTCCGGCGATGTGGAGCGAACCCGCGTGAGATAGGAGAGGGGAGAGTGCGCACGGCGCGAGGTGCTCACCACGGACCCGTTGGCGAGGTCGGTGACGGCGGAGGCGCGACGGCGGCGGCGGAATCCCGCGGCGAAGATGCGGCGGTGGCGGAGACGAATTCGAGCGGCGGCGGCGCTCCAGGGGTCTTTGGTTCGATTCCTCCGGGGTAGAGGGAGAGCGGACCACGGCGGAGCTCGGGGTGGTCGTCGATCTGCTCCTCTGGCGCTCAGGTGACGGCGACGAACGCGGCGACCACGGCGGCTAGAGCTCGCGTGCGTGGGGAAAGAGATGGAGAGGGGAGGGGGCAGTGAGCGAGTACGGGGTGGGGAGGGCAGAGCGGCCTCGTGGACTTGGTCTCCTCGCTGGGGTGAGGGCAGAGCAGGTGAGGGCCCGGCGCTGCGTGCACCGTGGTGCGGCGCGAGCGTGTCCTGTGGCTACAGGGAAGAAGACGATAATTTTACAAAGAGGCCCCTGGCAACAGATTTCCATCGCAGATTGGTCCACTTTTCCTTTTCTTTTGAAAACCTTTTCAAATCCAGCAGCAATTCAAAGATTTATTTAGGGCACCAAAACATTTTAATAAAAACCTGCAAAATTTTGGGTAGCCTCCCAATAACATGTAGAGGCACCACAAAAATTGGTGTTGCAAAATAAATTGTTTTTGACAACATTTGTTCACAGGTTTTAAAATTGGGCATTTTGCTAAAATCAAAAAGGTTGCTCTTTTGGAAATTTAGAAGCAAGTGCAAAAATATAACTTTTGAAATCTTGGGACCCCCTTGACAAAAATAGCATGACAAAGTATCTTTGTTTTGCAGGTTGAATTCTCTCATTGCTTTGAAATTGTGATTGTACAAGTTTGGCATTTGTTTTTAGATGGTGCCAAAACTATTTGGGTGTTGTTTAACAAATTAAATTTGGATGCCATGATGCAATGCAACACAAAAGCGAAAATTTTACTCGGGTTTTTAGGTTTCTGAACTTGGGCTGTTACAATTCTACCCTCCTTACAGGAATCTCGTCCCGAGATTCTAAGAGTAGGAAAGAGGAAAGGGTTACAACGGTACTACACGATCTTCTCGCTCCAGGTGGCTCTTTCTTGGAGAGGTTAATCACGGGCATCATGAAGATCTTCATCGGCTTTACTTCAAGGTCACCATCAAAGTACACCATAGGAAAGAAAGGAAACCTCACCGGAAGGATGGATCTTGGTAAGGATACAACGACCGAGTACCTCCTAGTAGAATCCTAGAATGGGGATTTCAAGCATCCCTTGAATTGACGGTTAGGAGACACATGTGTTTGACGGGAGATTGATAAGGAGTTTCCAGTTGGTAGACAACTGTTTCTCGAGGATTCAGAATATGAACTTTGCACAAGGCCCAAAATTTCTGAAAACGAATTTACACAAGATTCCAACAGAATGAAGAGGCAATTCAGATCACTGGAGAAGGATCGGAAAGATGGATTAAGACAACTTCAGAAACTCCGCAAACGTCAGTATTGGGACACTTCTTGATTTTCCAGACATCGGGACAAACTTCTTGAGGATCACCAACTATCGTTTTCTGATTGAGAGTCAAACCTGGGAAGTGTAGAGATACTTCAGACTTAGCACCGGTAGGAATAGGAAGCTTTACAATGCATACCAACGGATTACATTTGCTAGGACCCCAAGAGTTGGACTACAAGGTTTAACTCCAAAGGAGGAACGAGATTGCGGAACCCGCGGATTAGCAACTGGTCAGAAGACAGCTGCCCTACTTGAATATCTTGCAGCGGAACACGATTGAGTTCTTGAGGGGAAACACCAACGAAGACAAAAGGAGTTCTCAGACTTCCTCTCTTTCTGGAACAATTCCATTAGTGGCTTTGATACATAGAGAAAATCCCAAGGAATGGAGGTAACAACGCACCATCCCAAGAATATCTTGCACATGCATGATTGAGTTGAGATGATTCGGAGGGAACCAGACAATTCACTCAGATCCACGGCGACATGTTTCAGCAATTGCACGTGAACCAAGGAAAGTCACTTCTAACTCCAGAACACATACCTTGTGGAGACACAAAGTTAGTTCCAACAAATTTCCAATGCTAACGCCCAATATCCAATATAAATCTCCTCAAACATGGAGAAGATAAGGAGGTAGTTGATGGGCTCAACAACAACTTATCCAGACACTCCACGACGGTAGACTCATATTTCCCCAGAACAGGGCATAAGTACTGGTCAGACTAACATCTTTCTCATCTGAGTTTAACCTACTGAAGGTGTTAGTCTGAGTTTGATTTGACGATAGCCCAAATCAAATCAAAAATTTGTAGGATAGCATATCTACAAAGGAGATACCACCTTGCTTCGACACGTAACACTAGACATCCGATTGAGAATGAACTATATCAGATAGAGCTTTTGTCTTTTAACTCTCCAAGTTGTTTAAGCTCAACCGAATAATTCAGGACATCCAGCACGATTTTCTTGGAGAAAGGAGTTGTTCAGAGAACCGGCTTACCCATAAGCTCAATTTTTCTTGGAGAAAAGAGTTGTCCGTGATGTTGAGCTTGGACAGGCGACAACCTGGCGATACTTCTGGAAGGAACAACAGGATATCACGATCCCCATACCGGATATCACGACATAGCGGTGGATCTTGAGTTCGAGGGAGGATCATGCCTTTCAAGGCACAACGAGGTGGTCTTGGAAGTTTCGGCGCAAACCTAGCTCTTTGACCGAGGGAGTACATCAGAGCCAACGGACTTGGTAGCACTGTCAAACTCAGCTTATTGATCGGCTAACCAATCATACTAAGGAGGACAAGGAATGTCCTGGGATTTCGCGCAGTAGGAACTGCTGAGAATATCCGATAGCCACATCATTGCCCACGTCTTATCATTCTGGAGTCACAAGTCACTCGGAACACGGAGAGTAACAAGGAGTAAGAGCATCACTTCATCAAGAGAATCATGACACTAGCACGACCCCTCGATACAAATGAGTGTGACACTCTAAGGTGGAGCAGAACAAAAGCTAAACGAGGCCCTCCTTCTGAAGATTACAATTCTTTGACCAGGTCCGAGAAATGGACAAGGTACTAGAGTTATTTCTCCAACAAGACGAAGGGGAAACACTCTTGACGGACCACAAGAGTAACTTGCATCGGAACCTACCAACGCACGCTGGAAACATGACGGTCAAATGCAAGACAAGGGTCGGAAAGAAGATCAGAGTAAGAAACATGCTCAGGAAAATCCTAAGATGTTGGAGATGCACCGGTTATTACTCAGTTGTGATAACCATGCCCAAAAAGGAAAGAGGCAGCAGAGTCACGAACATAGATGGGGATTCGTTCAGAAAATTCTGGTCATAACCCAGATGATTCCAAGACAGAATCGCCAGCTATGGCAGAGTTAAAGTTACATACCCATCCGAGGTGTGGGAAATCAAGGTTCAACCATTTACCACACAGACCACAGAAAGGACTTGGGTTAAAGATCAGCTTCATGTGCTACTAGTGAGATGCAAATGGTTAAGAAACCACGTGACTCAACACAAGCTAGTTGGCACAATCCGGGACCTTCTGTTCAAGTCCATGGGTTAAAACCCAAAAGAAAGGATTAAGAGTTTAACTTGATAGGAATACAAGGGTCCGTAAACAACTGAGTTGATAGGAATTTTCGTCGTACTCCAGATGGTTTCTCGGCACATGAAGCTTCGGATTGTAACGCGGCGGGAGCAACTGGGCACATAACACTAAAGGTCGAACCCACCCTCGTGATCCTAATAATTTTGAATCAACAGATGAGAAGTAAAACCTTTAAACCAAATCGAGGTAAGTTTGCTCCGAGATTAGAGGGTAACCAGATAAGGAGTAAAAAGAATCCTAGGATGGTTTTCACAACTCATTGTTAGGTTAAAAATAATTTTCACAAACACTAGACTCAACGTCGACCAGTAGAAAGGGTTTCCTACAGGCAGTCCTGCTCTGATACCAACTTGTGGCGCCCCGACCTGACTGCTATACAGTGATACTGTGTCTCCGGTTATCCGATACCAGCAAACACACTATCAAGGCATAATCGAGAGATCAAGACTTGTGGAACAACTGGCACATCACAGACTCTACGACACAAAATCATATAGTTCAACTCTTATAATAGAGAAAGATAGCAAATGACAAACAGAGGTCACTGACCCAACATTACAACATGCGGAAGCGAAGTGTGTTGTTCTAAACAACAAGAACCAAAATATGGCCTAAGAGGCCTGCAAATAAACATCCAGCGCCAGCTGTTCCGGGATGTCCCAAGCTGCCACCTGGGAACCCCAGACTACTCGTCGACGTCCACAAAGAACCCACCTTCGAGGTCGGTGAAGTTCTCTCCTGAAAATAAGCAAACGACGTTGAGTTCGACGAACTCGCAAGATTAAGAGCTAATATATGCTCGATGATTGGCTTTCAAGGTTTTATGGCTCTTTTGCATAAAGCTGATTTTATTTCATAAAACAAGACTCCATGGCATCGTCTAATCAGAATACTTTTAAAAGAGGGGTAAGAAGTGACTCTTTTCTTGGTCACTTTCCTCAACATCAACCATCACCATCACCATTGTACCTGTTCATCAAAGGCACCTCCCCGACTCACCCTCGAGGAAGCTCACCTTGCAATCGTGAGTGGTACCTCTAGTACCCAGTTTTTAATCATTCCGTTAAAGTTACTCTATGATCTCTGAATCCGTCACCAAGTCGTCCATAACCGCGGACACGGCTTTTCGAAAAGATTTATCCCTGCAGGGGTGTACAATGTGAAAGTCGCCAGGTTCCGCGAGGGACCTCCCAGCTTCTTATCCATGCGTACCGTCCGGCTCATTGCCTACACGTAGCTCTCTTCCGGGGAAAGCCGGCTGAGTGGGAGCGGTTACCACCTTTACCTTGTTGAGGACTAACCCAGGATCATCAGTGAGGACGGGACAAGTTCAGTGCTCCCAGCACCCTGCCCCGTGGCCACTCATTTTCCTAAACGCCACAAACCTCGTATCTGTCTCAGCCACCATCTCGACGCACGCGCAAATGGAAGCTCAAACTAGAGGACCCTGGCTAGTCCCGCCCAAGTTAGTCGGTCGACGAGGGCTCCATATACCCACGCATGGTTGCACGCTCAACTTGGCTCGTATGCGAGAACTCGCATCTAGGCGGCGAGAACGAGACAACCCACCACATCCCATGTGGCCTCTCATCCCCACCTTTAAGCATTTTATTATCCGTTACCACAATTTCTCCACCATCAATATCACTGTCACAAGTCAACACCTGTTTCCAGCATGTACCATCCCTAGTACAACTAGGCATTTAACTAAGCATGGCTAAGCATCAACTAGCATAGTTTAGTATTTCATGGCCAACAATACAAACCTATGGTATTAGGAAGGGTACAGGTAAAATGGCAACAGAGTTCTAATGCAATTAGTAGGATACTCTAATCCAAGCAAAAGACATTTAGAACCGCATGCAATATTATAGTGGAGAAAATAATTGCGGAAAATAGGATAAGATATGCTCAGAGGGGGGGATTACGCTTGCCTTGTTGAGCGGAGGAGTCAAACTGCTCGTCGGAGTAACGATGCTCAACTCCGAACTCGTGATCTACCGGAGAGCAAACAACACCGGAAAGCAAAAGCAACAATCAACACATGGCAAATGTGCAATGCATACAAAAATGATGACATGACATTTTAAATGCACCCTAGAAGCGTTGGACATGATCAACAAGTTAAATGGGGTCCCCATTATATTATGGCATTATTTGAAATAAACCCCATATTTAAACTTAGTGATTAATAATTACTACTAGAGCACATTATTGTAATTGTGATCAATTATGCATAATGATGATGATTCTGGATGACTCATATTTTTCTGAACATTTTGATATAAGGGACACATTTTTCGGAGGTCCGGAGAAAAAGTTATGATATTTCTAATTTTCCTCTTTTAAACTTATGATTTCATTAAGTTATTTATAACAACCGTAATATTTTAATTACTCGAACTAGCGCGAGAGAGATGGGACACGTGATTCATCGGGGGGGGGGGGGGGTTCGATGTCTCTCTAAGGCGCGAAGGAGTAGCCGGAACTAAGCGCAGAGGAGTGGAAAAAGGAAAAACAGCATCAAAAAAAAAGGGAAAACTACCTAGCCGGCCTGTGGCCCGGTTGGGCCGGGTGTGAGGCCGGTTAGGCGGCAGAGGGCTCCGGCCTCTCGGCCGGTTTGGGCCGGCCCAGCAGCCGGGTAGTGGCCCGTGAGCAACGGCCTCGAGGCCGGCTTAACCGGTCTCTCGACCGGGCGTGCGAGAAGAACAACGGCGACGAACGGCGTGCTGCTCCGGCGATGTGGAGCGAACCCGCGTGAGATAGGGAGAGGGGAGAGTGCGCACGGCGCGAGGTGCTCACCACGGACCCGTTGGCGAGGTCGGTGACGGCGGAGGCGCGACGGCGGCGGCGGAATCCCGCAGCGAAGATGCGGCGGTGGCGGAGACGAATTCGAGCGGCGGCGGCGCTCCAGGGGTCTTTGGTTCGATTCCTCCGGGGTAGAGGGAGAGCGGACCACGGCGGAGCTCGGGGTGGTCGTCGATCTGCTCCTCTGGCGCTCAGGTGACGGCGACGAACGCGGCGACCACGGCGGCTAGAGCTCGCGTGCGTGGGGAAAGAGATGGAGAGGGGAGGGGGGCAGTGAGCGAGTGCGGGGTGGGGAGGGCAGAGCGGCCTCGTGGACTTGGTCTCCTCGCTGGGGTGAGGGCAGAGCAGGTGAGGGCCCGGCGGGGCGTGCACCGTGGTGCGGCGCGAGCGTGTCTGTGGCTACAGGGAAGAAGACGATAATTTTACAAAGAGGCCCCTGGCAACAGATTTCCATCACAGATTGGTCCACTTTTCCTTTTCTTTTGAAAACCTTTTCAAATCCAGCAGCAATTCAAAGATTTATTTAGGGCACCAAAACATTTTAATAAAAACCTGCAAAATTTTGGGTAGCCTCCCAATAACATGTAGAGGCACACAAAAATTGGTGTTGCAAAATAAATTGTTTTTGACAACATTTGTTCACAGGTTTTAAAATTGGGCATTTTGCTAAAATCAAAAAGGTTGCTCTTTTGGAAATTTAGAAGCAAGTGCAAAAATATAACTTTTGAAATCTTGGGACCCCCTTGACAAAAATAGCATGACAAAGTATCTTTGTTTTGCAGGTTGAATTCTCTCATTGCTTTGAAATTGTGATTGTACAAGTTTGGCATTTGTTTTTAGATGGTGCCAAAACTATTTGGGTGTTGTTTAACAAATTAAATTTGGATGCCATGATGCAATGCAACACAAAAGCGAAAATTTTACTCGGGTTTTTAGGTTTCCGAACTTGGGCTGTTACAATTCTACCCTCCTTACAGGAATCTCGTCCTGAGATTCTAAGAGTAGGAAAGAGGAAAGGGTTACAACGGTACTACACGATCTTCTCGCTCCAGGTGGCTCTTTCTTGGAGAGGTTAATCACGGGCATCATGAAGATCTTCATCGGCTTTACTTCAAGGTCACCATCAAAGTACACCATAGGAAAGAAAGGAAACCTCACCGGAAGGATGGATCTTGGTAAGGATACAACGACCGAGTACCTCCTAGTAGAATCCTAGAATGGGGATTTCAAGCATCCCTTGAATTGACGGTTAGGAGACACATGTGTTTGACGGGAGATTGATAAGGAGTTTCCAGTTGGTAGACAACTGTTTCTCGAGGATTCAGAATATGAACTTTGCACAAGGCCCAAAATTTCTGAAAACGAATTTACACAAGATTCCAACAGAATGAAGAGGCAATTCAGATCACTGGAGAAGGATCGGAAAGATGGATTAAGAGAACTTCAGAAACTCCGCAAACGTCAGTATTGGGACACTTCTTGATTTTCCAGACATCGGGACAAACTTCTTGAGGATCACCAACTATCGTTTTCTGATTGAGAGTCAAACCTGGGAACTTCAGAAACATGCTCAGGAAAATCATTGCGATGTCTGCTAGGAATCTCAAGAGAGGAGTGATACGTCTCCAACGTATCCATAATTTCTGCTGTTCCATGCTTATATTATACCATTTGCTACATGTTTTATATACACTTCGTATCACTTTTATGCATTTTCTGGGACTAACCTATTAACAAGATGCCACAGTGTCAGTTCCCTGTTTTCTGCTGTTTTTGGTTTCAGAAAGTTCTGGAAATATTCTCGGAATTGCACGAAACAAAAGGCCAGGCCCCTATTTTTCCAGCACGTACACGGAGTCCGAAGAAGAGACGAAGACTCGCCACGAGGTGGCCAAACCACATGGTGGCGCGGCTGGGCCCACAGCCGCGCCTGGAGGTGGTTTGGGCCCCTCGGGGGTCCGCCGACATCGCCCCTTCGCCTATTTATTCCCCGAGACGCGAAAACCCTAAAACACCGAGCCTTTCATCCAGAACATATTCGCTGCCGCCGCCGTCGTCAACCCTAACTCGGGGGGTTCCTGAAGCTCTTCCCGGCACCCTGCCGGAGAGGGGAATCATCACCGGAGGGCTCTACATCGCCATGCCCGCCTCCGGAGTGATGCGTGAGTAGTTCATCCTTGGACTATGGGTCCATAGCAGTAGCTAGATGGTTGTCTTCTCCACTTGTGCCATCATGTTTAGATCTTGTGAGCTGCCTATCATGATCAAGATCATCTTATTGTAATGCTACATGTTGTGTTTGCTGGGATCTGACTTATATTGATACCTATGTGGAGCTGAATATTATATTATCATGTCTATGTCATTTGTGATCTTGCATGCTCTCCGTTACTTGTTGAAGCCTTGGCCACGTGAATACTTGTAACTCCAAGAGGGGGTATTTATGCATGATAGTTGGGTTCAACCTCTATTTAACCTGGGATAGTGACAGCAAGTTCTAAGGTTGTAGATGTGTTGTTGCCACTAGGGGTAAAACAGAAATGCTTTATTCAAGGATGAATGTATTGTTTACATTACGCACATTACTTAATGCAATTGTCTGTTGCTTGCAACTTAATACTGGAAGGGGTACGGATGTTAACCGGAAAGTGGACTATTTAGGCATAGATGCATGCTGGATAGCGGTCTATGTCCTTTGTCGTAATGCCCAAATGAATCTCATAGTAGACATCACAGCTCACACATGCATGTTATATGCACTTATCAATTGTCAATTGCCCAGCTGTAATTTGTTTACCCAGCATGTTAGTTATCTTATTGGAGAGACACAACTAGTGAACTGTGGACCCCGGTCCATTCTTTTACATCTGAAATACAATCTACTGCAATCATTGTTCTCTACTGTTTTATGCAAACAAACACCATCTTCCATTCGATACGTTTAATCCTTTGTTTTCAGCAAGCCGGTGAGATTGACAACCTCACTGTTAAGTTGGGGCAAAGTAGTTTGATTGTGTTGTGCAGGTTCCACGTTGGCACCGGAATCCCTGGTGTTGCGCCGCACTACACTCCTCCACCAACACCTTCGAAGCAAACCTCGTTTTCCTACTGGTCCGATTAAACCTTGGTTTCATACTGAGGGAAAACTTACTGCTGCACTCATCATACCTTCCTCTTGGGGTTCCCAACTGACGTGTGACGTACAAGCAATTGTTTCTGGCACTATTAACCTAGAGCCACCAACAACGTTTTCTGGCGCCGTTGCCGGGGAAGTCGAGTTGCTTTGGATTCAGAAGATTTATGTTTCCCCTTCGACGCCACGTTTTCTGGCGCCGTTGCCGGGGAGGTAAGCGTTGGAAGGTATCTCCTTTAGATTCTGCAATTATTTCTTTTTGTTTCTTGTTTTTATTTTCACTAGTTAGGCTTAATGGAAAACAACAAAAAAATTAGAGATCTTTATGAACTTTATATTGAATTAGGACATGATGCTTTTGAAGAGAAAATTAAAAAACCTATGGAGGCTTGTTTGCATGATGGTAGCAATGGTATTACTATAAATTCTTTGAACACCATTATTGCTAATGCTATGGAAAATCTAAGCTTGGGGAAGCTAGTTGTGATGAATATGATATTTTTAGTCCCCCAAGCTTTAAGGAGGAAATTTGCTTTGATGATACTTTGCCTCCAATATATGATGATTATAATCATTGTGATATTTTCAGTCCACCTACTATTGAGGATATAGTTTATGTTGATTATGATATGCCTCCTATATATGATGTTTACAATGATGAATATGATATTTCAGTCCATCTACTATTGAGGATAAAATTCATTATGATTATTCTATGCCTCCAATTTTTGATGATTACAATGATGGATGTGATACTTTTACTCCACTATTATTAATGATTCATGCTTATGTGGAGAGTAATGATACTTTATGCATGGATCATGATAAGAATGCTTTATGTGATAGCTATATTGTTGAGTTTATTCATGATGCCGCTGAAAATTATTTTGAGAGAGGAAATATGGTTATAGAAATTTATGTTACTAAAACCTCTCTTTATGATGAATGTTTTGAGCTTTCTCTTGATTTGCTTTTATTTGCTGGGTACTTTAAGACCTACTGAAAGTCTTATGAGAGAGGGAGACACGGCTTCATATATCACAATAATATTAAGTCCTCTCTTTATGTTGAAATTTTTGAAGTTGCACTTGTTTTGCCTTCTATGCTAGTCACTTTTGTTTTATTGATTTATTTTCTTACAAGACTCCTTTGCATAGAAGTGGGTTAGACTTAAATGTGTTTGGTATTTACTTTTTGATGCTCTCTTATATTCAACTCTTATACATATGAGAGCATTATCAAAATCACTATGCCTAGCTAAAAGGCTTTAAAGAAAAGCGCTTATGGGAGACAACCCATCGTTTTTATTTGCTGTTATTTTTTTTTCTTTGAGTCAAGGAGTTTTGTTACTTCTGTAGCAACTCCTTTGTATCTTTATTTTATCGCAATGTTGTGCCAAGTAAAGTTCTATATTGAAAGTTGATGCAAGATTTGGATTTCTGCGCAGTGACAGATTTTTAGCTGTCACGGATTTGAGCTTATCTCCCTGTAGAAAATTCAAAAAATTCTGAGAAAAATCACGCATATTCCTGAGATATGTACGCAACTTTCATTATTTTAGGCCAGATCCATCTGAGCAACTTAAGTGCCTCGAAAAAATTCGTCATTCCAGACTGTTCTGTTTTTGACAGATTCTGCCTTTTGTTTTGCATTCGCTCTTTTACTGTGTTTGTGTGGATTTCTTTGCTCCACAAAGCATTGGTGGCTGTAGCTAATGTCCAGAAGCTTTGGGATTGATTGTATCATTACAGAATATGAGAATTTTTGATTATGCACTAACCCTCTAATGAGAACTGTCTTGAGTTTGGTGTGAAGGAAGTTTTCAAGGATCAAGCGAGAAGGGTGATATTATGTGATCAAGAAGAGTGAAAAGCCTAAGCTTGGGGATGCCCCCGTGGTTCATCCCAACCATATTCAGAGAGACTCAAGCGTCTAAGCTTGGGGATGCCCAAGGCATCCCCTTCTTCATCAACAAACTTATCAGGTCATCTCTAGTGAAACTATATTTTAATTCTTTCACATCTTATGCGCTTTACTTGGAGCGTCTGTGTGTTTTTATTTTTGTTTTTGTTTGAATAAATTCGGATCCTAGCAATCCTTGTGTGGGAGAGAGACACGCTCCGCTTTTTCATGTGAATACTCATGTTCTTCACTTATATTTGTTGAGTATTCTTAACTAGCTACTGCAGTGCTTTTAGCTCCTGTTTTTCATGCATCTCTTCGAGCTGTTAGCACTTGTTTATAAATACTCTCTTGCTGCATTATATTATCATTTGGAGAGTTTATGTTTAAATAAATTGATTGGTGTTTGTTTGGAAGAAAGAAAATGCTACATGTAGTAGTTGGTATTGGAAAAGACATATGCATTCTTGTAGATCATTGTCTTGTTTTGATTTGATGCTTTGCAATTGTTTTGAGCTCTCAAGTAGATCATGTTTAAGCTCTTGCATCATGTAGTTAAAGCCTAGTAGTGGAGAACTACCGTAGAGCTTGTTGAGACTTGGGATGCATATTTGTTCTCTCTAAGGTCTAGATATTTTCTGGTAAAATGTTTGAGCAACAAGGAAGACAGTGTAGAGTCTTATAATACTTGCAATATGTTTTTATGTGATTCTTGCTGTACCGGTTTATACTTGTGTTTGCTTCAAACAACCTTGCTAGCCTAAACTCTGTACTGAGAGGGAATGCTTCTCGTGCATCCAAAACTTGAGCCAAAACCCATGCCATTTGTGTCCACCATACCTACCTACTATGTGGTATTTCCTGCCATTCCAAGTAAATATTTCATGTGCTACCTTTAAACTATTCAAAACTTTATTACTCCTTATTTGTGTCAATGTTTTATAGCTCATGAGGAAGTATGTGGTGTTTTATCTTTCAATCTTGTCATTTACTTCTGACAGACTTTCACCAATGGACTAGTGGCATATACATCCGCTTATCCAATAATTTGCAAAAAGAGCTGGCAACGGGGTGCCCAGCCCCAATTAATTACAACTTTCATTAATAATTCTCTTCACATGTTTTGCCCTGATTTATCAGTAAGCAACTTAATTTTGCAATAGACACTCCTCCATGGTATGTGAATGTTGGAAGGCACCCGAGGATTCGGTTAGCCATGGCTTGTGTAAGCAAAAGGTTGGGAGGAGTGTCATCTATAAAGAAACTAAAATACATGTGTAAACAAAAGAGAAGAGGGATGATCTACCTTGCTGGTAGATAACGTCCTTCATGGGAGCCGCTCTTGAAAGTCTGGTTGACAAGGGGGTTAGAGTGCCCACTACCATTCGTTGACAACAACAAACACCTCTCAAATACTTATTTTGTGCTCTCTATATGCTTTCGAAAACTTAAAAAGCTCTAGCACATGATTTAATCCCTGCTTCCCTCTGCGAAGGGCCTATCTTTTACTTTATGTTGAGTCAGTTTACCTACTCCTTTCTATCTTAGAAGCAAACACTTGTGTCAACTTTGTGTGCATTGATTCTTACATATTTACTTATTGCACTTGTTATATTGCTTTATGTTGACAACTATCCATGAGATATACATGTTACAAGTTGAAAGCAAATGCTGAAACTTAATCATCCTTTGTGTTGCTTCAATGCCTTTTACTTTGAATCTATTGCTTTATGAGTTACCTCTTATGCAAAACTTTTTGATGCTTGTCTTGAAAGTACTATTCATGAAAAGTTTTTGCTTATATGATTCATTGTTTACTCTTTATCTATTTGTTAGCAAACTATAGATCATTGCTTTGAGTCACTTCATTCATGACATGAGCCTTGCAATATATTGATCAAGATTGTGTGAAAGCATGTCTCCTCAGAAATTATTTGTTGTTATCGTTTTACCTACTCGAGGACGAGTAGAACTAAGCTTGGGGATGCTTGATACGTCTCCAACGTATCCATAATTTCTGCTGTTCCATGCTTATATTATACCATTTGCTACATGTTTTATATACACTTCGTATCACTTTTATGCATTTTCTGGGACTAACCTATTAACAAGATGCCACAGTGCCAGTTCCCTGTTTTCTGCTGTTTTTGGTTTCAGAAAGTTACTTCTGGAAATATTCTCGGAATTGCACGAAACAAAAGGCCAGTCCCTATTTTTCCAGCACGTACACGGAGTCCGAAGGAGAGACGAAGAGCCACGAGGTGGCCAAACCAGGTGGCGCGGCAGGGCCCACCGCGCCTGGTGGTTTGGGCCCCTCGGGGGTCCGCCGACATCGCCCCTTCGCCTATTTATTCCCCGAGACGCGAAAACCCTAAAACACCGAGCCTTTCATCCAGAACATATTCGCTGCCGCCGCCGTCGTCAACCCTAACTCGGGGGGTTCTGAAGCTCTTCCCGGCACCCTGCCGGAGAGGGGAATCATCACCGGAGGGCTCTACATCGCCATGCCCGCCTCCGGAGTGATGCGTGAGTAGTTCATCCTTGGACTATGGGTCCATAGCAGTAGCTAGATGGTTGTCTTCTCCACTTGTGCCATCATGTTTAGATCTTGTGAGCTGCCTATCATGATCAAGATCATCTTATTGTAATGCTACATGTTGTGTTTGCTGGGATCTGACTTATATTGATACCTATGTGGAGCTGAATATTATATTATCATGTCTATGTCATTTGTGATCTTGCATGCTCTCCGTTACTTGTTGAAGCCTTGGCCACGTGAATACTTGTAACTCCAAGAGGGGGTATTTATGCATGATAGTTGGGTTCAACCTCTATTTAACCTGGGATAGTGACAGCAAGTTCTAAGGTTGTAGATGTGTTGTTGCCACTAGGGGTAAAACAGCAATGCTTTATTCAAGGATGAATGTATTGTTTACATTACGCACATTACTTAATGCAATTGTCTGTTGCTTGCAACTTAATACTGGAAGGGGTACGGATGTTAACCGGAAAGTGGACTATTTAGGCATAGATGCATGCTGGATAGCGGTCTATGTACTTTGTCGTAATGCCCAAATGAATCTCATAGTAGACACCACAGCTCACACATGCATGTTATATGCACTTATCAATTGTCAATTGCCCAGCTGTAATTTGTTTACCCAGCATGTTAGTTATCTTATTGGAGAGACACCACTAGTGAACTGTGGACCCCGGTCCATTCTTTTACATCTGAAATACAATCTACTGCAATCATTGTTCTCTACTGTTTTATGCAAACAAACATCATTTCCATTCGATACGTTTAACCCTTTGTTTTCAGCAAGCCGGTGAGATTGACAACCTCACTGTTAAGTTGGGGCAAAGTAATTTGATTGTGTTGTGCAGGTTCCACGTTGGCACCGGAATCCCTGGTGTTGCGCCGCACTACACTCCTCACCAACACCTTCGAAGCAAACCTCGTTTTCCTACTGGTCGATTAAACCTTGGTTTCATACTGAGGGAAAACTTACTGCTGCACTCATCATACCTTCCTCTTGGGGTTCCCAACTGACGTGTGACGTACAAGCAATTGTTTCTGGCACTATTAACCTAGAGCCACCAAGGAGCGATCACGAAGAGCATACCTTGTTGTCTGAGAGGAGTCATCAGTGCAAGGATCAGTAGTACTGGCCGGAGGAGAAGACAAAGGAATGGATGATTGAATATCTGGTGAAACTCTAGGACGACGACTATAATGAAAAGGAAAACTAGTTAGAGGAGGAGCTGGTGAATCATATGCTGGAGGTGGACCCAAAGACTGATCAGGTGCAGATCATCTGAAAAGATAGGTGGAAGTGAAAGAAAGAGGTAGATTCTAAGTGGTTGATGATGAAGATTGAGTCGAAGAGGAATAGAAAAAGGGTTGATCCTCAACAAAAATAACATCGCGAGAAAAGCGAATGCGACGAGCAGAAGAATCATAGCAACGATATCCTTATGCTCTAGACTATAGCCAAGAAACACACACTGAACAGATGTGCAGTCAACTTGGTATGCTCGCGAGATGCTAAAAGAACATAGCAAATACAACCAAAAACACGAAGATGGTCATACGTGGGAGGAGAACCAAACAAAATCTCACCGGAGACTTGCCTTGAAGACGAGAGAAGGCTGTAGATTGATAAGGTAGACAACAGTCGATATAGCTTCACCCCAAAACTGAGTAGGCACAAAAGATGAAATTAGAAGAGTGCGAGCTGTCTCACAATGTGTCGGTGCTTGCGTTCAGCAACACCATTCTGAGCATGAGCACCAGGACATGAAAGTTTAGGGAGAGTACCTTCAGAAGAGAGAAACTCACGAAAAGACGTAGACAGATATTCCCCAGAGTCAGAACGAAAAACACGAATCACACTGGAGAATTGAGTATGCAACATGCACACAAAAGCTTATATATAGAAATCAACTCAGAACGATGCTTCATGAAATACACCCAAGTATATCGAGAGTGATCATCAATAAATATGACATAATATTTGTGACACCTTTTGAAACAAAAGGAGAGGGGCCCCATACATCAGAGTGCACCAAATCAAAAGATGGCTAGAATGAGTAGTGCTAGAGGGGTATGGTAGTTGAATCTGCTTGCCTAGCTTACATCCCTTACAATTAAAACCAGAATCTACAGGGACCCGACCCAAAACACCTTGCTGAACAAGAGTAGATAAACGAGAACCCACAAGTGACTAAACAATGATGCCATTGGGCAACGAAAGAGACGAAGTAGAACTTGATGTAGATGCTGCAGAGCGAAACAACGATGCAGTGGAAGCCGAAGGAAGGTGCAAGTTGTTAAGGGATGTAGGGGATGTGGATCCTCTACGGGCGATGGCCAGTTCCAATGATCCTCTTGCTCTGATGATCCTGCACCATAACAAGAGGAGGCATCAAAACCAACAAAATAGTTCATATCAGTAATCTGACCACAGACATAGGTTCATGGACAACTGAGGAACAAAAGAGATGTCCAGAACAGTAAACTTTGATGTGCTAAGAGAACCTGATGGGTAACAGAACAAGATGTACCATCAGCCGTCTGAACAGATGCACCATCCTTCACTGGTGGCAAGACACAAGCTGAGAGCGGTCGGATGTCACACGAAAAGAGGCGCCAGATCCAAAACCAAGGCTGAGCGGGAAACCACAGCTGACTAAGAGAGAGCAGACACAGAAGCACTCCTCCCTGGTGGGTCAGTGACAACAGCAGTAGAAGGCCTCATAGACTGAGACTGAACACGATCAGGATAACGCTGTTGGTACTGAAGGGCTGCTCGTCTAGCACGAAACTCAACTAACAACACTGGGTGAAGCTTGAAACAACCAGCCATGTTGTGTCCTGCCACGTTGCAATGAGTGCAGAAAAAACGTGACGGAGGACGCGACAGATGTGGATCCTTGGGAGGACATGTCCGGTGAGAAAAACCAGAAACACTGTTGTGTAGGGACGGTGTATAAGTCGCAGCCATAGAACGAAGACGAGTCTCCTCAGCAATCAGACTAGCAAGTGCCTCAGTCAAGGAGGGAGAAGTAGTACGACCAAGGAGTTGAGTGCGGATGTTCTCATACTCTTGCCTCAGCTTCATCACAAACTGATACATGAGTGTTCGTTGTTTAAATTCTTCCTTAGCCGCACAAGATGTGCAACCAGGGCTGCTCTTTGGAACCATGGAGCTAAGTTGGCGCTAATGCGAGTGAAGGCAGCATAGTACTCATCCATGGACATGTCATTTGCTGAGTACTATTTAAATTTTGTAGCAAGGAGAAGTGAAGTGCGCCACTAGGCTGAAGATACCGCTGCTCAAAATATGTCCAGATTTCCTTGGCTGATGTGTGATGCTCAAGACTCATCCGGAGAGAAGGGTCAACACCCATAACCAAGGCCCATCACACGATCATCAGCCTTTTGCAAGATTTCTTTGCTGCTTCGTCATCTCGAGTAGATGGATCATCGGTCAAGTGAGAGGCAAGACCAGCAGCTCTCACAACAGTCCTAGCTGAGAAGGCCCATTCCCGGTAGTTTGAGCCATCCAGCTTGATGTCAATAGCCATGGAGCCTTCATTCCTTGCCATGACAGCAGTACAATCCGGATTCAGGCCCGGAAAAATCTGGATCTGGAACCGGGAAGGTCCGGAATGATTTCTGGGTCAGAACCGGGTGAACTCCGGGCGAAATGGGTAAGTCCAGTAGCTGATTTCTTGGTCCGGAGAGAAATCCGGAAATTCCGGATAAGTCAACACTCACCTCGCCACGATCTGGATCGCGATTGATCTGGTGAGGCAGAGCGGCGACGAAGCGGCGACGGAGCGGCGACGAAGCGGCGACGAAGTCCGTGCTGCTGGCTGCTGGAGAGCAGACCAGAGACGACGAACTGTTGTTAACGTTAAGAAATCACCGAACGGTTGTTCTCTATTGCAACAGAGATAGATATACAACATGTTACATGGGCTCCAGCCCAATGGGCCTAGGGCCTAATATACACTTAACACAAACAACTAAGCATCCTTCGGACGGAATGCTAAGTGTCCACAACATAATCATCTGGTGAGATGAAAGGCCAATTGTCCACAGCATAACCTTCTATGGTCGAAAGAAGGTATGTGGAACAAGAGTTTGTTTGAAACGAAATTGAGTAGCACCGAGTGATTCGCGATCGAAAACTGGCGACCAGCTTGCCACCCATGCCGATCTGAAGTAGCACGCATCAGATTGTACCAGAATGTTCCGAAGACAAAACCACCCGCTTCGAGCTATTTTTCAAGTTCAAACCGCAGATTGAGCTCCACAAATGGCAGTTCAACCCGCATCTCAACCAGGTCGGCAAGACTAGGAACAGCCGGAGCGCGCATATGCCTGAACAACTACGTGGTGTCAAACACCATTATCATGCTGTTTTTGCTCTCATCCTTCTCTATGAACCAATGCAGAGCACCACGGAAAAGTAGAGAATCAAGCGTATGAATGGCTGCCTCTGCCTCCGGCCACCCGATGTCCTCGGCGGCTCGCAGGAGCCCAATCAGTAAACATAGCAATGATATCCAGCGCCAGGCTCCGGTTCATCATGCACCAAATAGCGTCAAGGCACATCAGTAGCCGGTACTCGCCGGTGGGAGGTGCGGGTACATCCGGCGATGCAGAAGCCACGAAGCCCAGTGAGGGGAGCGGCACGGCGGAAGGATAGGTCTTGTGAGGTGCCGAAGTGGAAATGGAAATGTACTGGGCTGGGCTGGCTGGGCTGGGCTTAGCTCAAAAGGTTGGAAATTGGTGTAATGGCGTTATCTTCATTGCATTAAGCTAGGTTCTGATAATACAGCCCTGAGATATTATTGGAGAGGATTCGGTGATGCTTGGTTTGTAAGAATTTTCCTTAGCTTCAAGCATTCGTGTGCGAGTAAGTGAAACAGAAGTATATTGGTAGTTAGCTTTTTTTTGTTATCGTGGGGAATGTTTTGTAGCAAACGCGGTTGTGAGTCTGCACGGTTAGAATTTGAGTGGATTTCACCTTATACCGCTCTAGTTATGCATGCATTTGAGACACTAATTACCTTATCTCGACAAAAAATATAGATTACCCATTTTAAAAACTTTGGACCCTTGTATTCTGATGCATTTTCGTTGGTCAAGGTGTCACGTATGATTGAGCCAACAAAATAGGAAAACTACGACAATTTGAACAAATGGTGAAGAGAAGGTTGGACATTATTATCATCATGCCACACTCTGAATTTTTTTATATTTTCACAAACCACATAGTTATAAGATATCTTCCTATTCAAGCAAAACATGCAGAATCCCAAAAATGGTGTAAAACTTTGTTCAAAAATTTTATACATGACCTATTACTAATTTTGTTTCACTAATGGGGTAATTATCACAAATGCACAACTATAGGATAAAATTGGGATTCCCTCTTAAATTTAGAAGTGCAGTTGTCTACTGAATACTGATCGTTGGATTCTGGTACCATTGCATTTATTTTTATTTGAGATTGCATGTTATGCTCTCTTGCCTGATTATTAGTATATTGTCCATGAATTTATATTAATGCATGATTAGTAGTAGTTTTTCTCAACTCTACGTTGATCTAACTGTTGAAACATCCATGGATTCTAATTTATCTGCACATTGTGTGCGTTTTGATGATTTCTAGATATATATTAGCATGTTTCTTAATTTTATGGTGTGTCTTATTCATGTATCCAAATGTATGGACAGTTTCATGATGCATAAACTTCAATATCCAACTCTTTGTATCCTAATTTTAAAAGTTCATTATCCTAGGCTCTTTTGGTAAGTTCATCCATGTTAAACTTAAACCCATGGCTATGCCATTTCAAATGTATGCACTTGTGTTTTTAGCCACATAAGCATAAGTTTTCTTTAACACTTCATATTGTCAAGCTTCATGCGCTAACCACTAGTCCATAAGACCGATCTGATGGAAAGGGCTAGCACAATCCACGTATACCATAACACATATTTCACATGATAAAATCATAAAACTCACATGGTGATAGATAACTAATTATTCAAAGGTGGCAGTTGTACAAAATTTCAAACTTCATAAGAATGGAAATGAACGGAACTTACACTCTAGCTTGCATGCTTTGGAGTTGATAGCAGGACTGTTGAGTTATTGGCTTTTTTATCACAGTTGTTGATAGGTATAGGTGCTCATTTGCCCCCCAATCATGTTCAACATCCTCCCTTAGCTTAGTGTATGCCGGGGGTGGGTGGGAGGGGGGCGCCCCCTCCCCTAGCCCATGGACAATCAACCTAAAACTTGCTCCAACCTCTACCACTTACATTGCAATACTCTAAAGGTCTATCACCTGTATAGAGGAAATTTCAAGCAGGGTAGTCAATTTATAGGTTTGGGCGGGAGATTCCTTGAGCCGATAGCGAAACTGAATTATTGATGGAGGCTCAATTTCGAGCATTTTCGTTGTTGTGGTTAATGATTGTCAGCTAGTGAACCGCCTTGTTGGGATTTCTCGCTTTCTGGCTGTTCGAAGGGCAGGAGAGCAAGGAAGGTTAATGACATCTCAGGTCAAAACCTACCTGCCCAGCAGTGGCCAAGAAAATTAATTCACAATTGTCGCGTGATCCATGTCTTTGATTTCGCTTAGGATTTGGAGGTGGTTATTCTTCCTTGTGGTGATATGTACATCCATACCTACCAAGACAAGCAGCTCGATACATGGTATCTGTAGTGCGAAGTGTGTCGAGCAAGTCTGGAGTGTAGATTCTACTTGTAACGGTCACGACGTAGTACTCCTTTGGAATCCAGCTATAGTATATCATTTTTACCTACCTATCATATATGTGTGATTGTTGTAGCATCAATATGGAGATGGGCATACTAGATTTCTCCATAAGTATCCGTGTAGAATGAAAATAGCACTGTCCTCCATGTAAAGTTCTTCCTAACTAAGCATAAACTTGCGAGAAGAATACGTAATGATTTTAAGAAATGCTCCTTCTGTAAAAAAAAAAGGAGGAGACTATTGAGCATTCAGAACCTTCCTCCTGATAATGTTCAATACCATCCATTAGCATATTCTATAGAGATCTCACCGGTATAATCAACATTGGTAAGTTGATTGTTCTCTAGCTTGCATGCTTTGGAGTTGACAACAAGAATTTCAAACATTGGTAAGTTAACAGTGCTCGCCGTATTGCTTTCGCTGTGTGTCACAAACTGGAAATAGAGATGTGTACCTTAATTACAATAAATAATCTTTGTGACTGCCAAATCCGGAAACCAAGAATTTTTGCAATGTAGGTACCATGATGGTTGCCATCGGAGACAAAAAAAAAAACATGTGACATAAACCTCGTCTTGAGAACTTCTCCTCCTGATCATGTTCAAGATCCTCCATTAGCATTGACGAAGCTAATTGTATGTCATGTTGGGGGGGGGGGGCCCCCCAAGACCATGGACATTTAGCCTATTAGCCCTTTTTACAATTGACCATTTTCCCCTCTTTCAGGGACAGTGGTAAACTCTTTAGGTATGGGAGATTTCCGTGAGCCGGCGACATAGCTAGATTTTTGCTAGAGGTTTAGTTTAGAGCATTTCATGTTGTTGTGGTTCGTTCATGGTACTTAGGGCACCAATCATGTTTGAATTTTTCGATATCTGGTTGATTCGAAGGGCATGGAGGCGCCTGAGAGAAAGAAAGTTATGAGATATCTTGGGGCCACGACCTACCCGCCCAGCAGCCAACATGAATTCAACAGCAGCTGCCAATCTGCATCTTGATTTTGCTCAGGATTAGGAGGTGGTGTTTCTTCCTACTGGTTTACATAGATGTGGTTTTACATAGATGTAGGTAGTCTTGGAAGAAACAAATATTTACTGTTTTTACATTGCGAGCTAGCTGGTTGCGTGTGGGGGTGGGGGGGTGTGTCGGGGGGGCACCGCCCTAGCCATGGAAATTTAGCCTATTAGCCCTTTTACAATGAACCATTTCCCCTCTTTCGGGGACGGTGGTACAGTCTTTCGGTGCGGGTGATTCCGTGACGATGCTTGATTCTAGCTAGAGGTTTAGAGCATTTGTCATGTTGTGGTTTGACAACGGATTAAGGATGGCAATTTTATCCATGGAGCTAGGTATCCATGGATATCCGACCCGGTGGATGAGGGTTTGGAGGACAGTTTTTGCCCATGGATTTCATGGGACGGATATCGCTAACTCATGGGTTGGGCACGGACAAAGATTTTGCTCCACGGATATCCAATTGGATACCCGACTGACATGTGAGACCCACTTGTCACTGAAGAATGAGGCTCAAATAATCCAAGATTCAAGACAACATTTCTCCTATCTTTTACTATATCTTTTGAATGCATGAATTGTTGTGTTGGAAACTTGTAATAAGAAGCATTGGCTATGTTTCGTGAGATTGAGATGAGAGTATGTATTTTGTGGTGTGATTTGTTTAAGATTCTACATATTTTAAGTACTTTGTGGTTGAAATATTATTGATTTAGTACTCCGATGCATTACTCGTGGATATCCATGGATATCCGGATATCTGACGGGTTGGATATGGGGCGATCCATGCCATGGATACTTTCGTGGGTGGGGCATAGTGATGCTGATGGATTTGGATTTGGATCTGGTTTTGGTATATCCGA